>CM019180.2:36579198-36851596 GCA_009739505.2 Apolygus lucorum
TAGTTAATAAAATGGAGTTGAGTAGAACGTTGTCTATTTGCACGAAAATAATGAGTTACAAGTTATAGGACAGTGCATAGAATTTCCTCATTTTTGCCCGAAGGGAGGTGTGCTGGATGTACTTAAAAAGTTAAAACTGAAAAAGTGAAAACAAAATCTTGTGTCGTCTGCACAGGCCTTAGTTCTCAACCGATTTTCCTGGTTTTTTTGTTCGGCGCGGAAGACTATCTAGTTGTGTACTACGTCGCCAGAATTTCGAATTTTGCCTTTTAAGGGGGAGAAAGGGGGGTTTATGCTCAAAAAAACGTGCGGTTTTGGGCCTAATCTTGTGCCGTTTGCCCAGGCCTTAGTTCTCAACCGATTTTCGTGGTTCTCTTTTTGTTCAACGCGAAAAACTATCTAGTTGTGCACTACAGCGTTGGAATTTTTAATTTTGCTTTTTAAGGAGGGGAAAGGTGGAGTTAATGCTTAAAAAACGTGTGTTTGCGGGGGTAATCTTGTAAAATCTGCCCTGGCCTCAATTTCCAACCGATTTGCGTGTTTCTTTTTTTGTTTGACTCAAATAACTCCCGAGTTGTACATGATTTTACCAGAGTACCAAAATTCGCAAGGGGAGGGGATGAGTGGGGGGATAATATTCATAAAATATCCGATTTTTCAATATTTCGGTTTCTTTACTGCTTACTAATTGTACCCAACCTTTGAAATTGAGGAAAAATTCTCATTATACCTCCGGATTTTCCGACGTATTTCCGCTTTGGTGCCAGACTGGCACCATTGTAGGGGGGGGGGGGGGGTGAACTCGAATTCGCACACAGTTTTATCGCTTACCAACTGGTTAAACTGATCTAATGCTTATCCAATCGGACGTCCCCTGGAATGCATGCATTACTAAACAATATGTTTTTTTCATTATGTTCAGTTTGCATCACAATTTTCATTGCTTCTAGTTTGCTATAGGAAAAATGTGGAATTGCATGAAAATGCAATGACCCAATAATAAAAAATCAGTTACGAAAAGTGTTCGATATTAAAATTGTTCGAAGATCATACCTCAGTGCACGAATATTTATATCGAGGGACACAGAAACAGCAATCAACATGGCGTTTTACACTATAAAGTTTTACGATCTCCACCCTCTCCCTCATGATGGCCTTGGTATACAGGCACCTCAGAATTCAAACTACGCTCAGTGCCTCGAAACAACCTCAGAAGTTCGAATGTATCCATTTCGAAGAGCGTTACAACTCCACTTGCGCTTAACTGTTGACATCTAACTGGCGCCGTTAGGATAAACGTTCACCTGTTCGACCGGACCGCAGAAACTCCCATTTCCCGGCTACCTTATCGTTGAGGAGCAGTAAAACTAACGAGCTCGTTGCAATTTCGCATTGCAGGGACGCTGCAAATTGATTGACAATAATTCCAGCATTCATGAACGTGCGAGGATAGTCAAGTGATATCTTCCATAATAAACTTGCATTACAAAACGCTCCACTCGTGAGATGTCATGACGGATGATATCTCGAGGGAGTTTCAATGTTCTAAACCGCGTCATCACCCTTTAACTACGTGGAAGCTGAACGTATCATGTTTCTGCCCTCATTCAACATCCTAGCACATTCACGATTTAAAGAACTAGGATTTGAAGAAATAGGTCTGACTAGAGTCAAGGAGTCAAATTCTACTTTTCGATTATGTTTCAACAAACCGTTTTTGAACAGGAAGTTAGAAATACTTTGTCCAACGAATAGAAACCACCTAAAGCTATTCCTAACAAAGCTGAGTAAGTAAAAAAGTAAAAGTAAAGTAAACAACCATTTCAGGTTGGATTTTCGTCCGAATGCCATTTGTTCTGATGGTTTCGCTCATGGCTTCCCATTTTCTCACCGCACTGGGTTTGGACGGGGAGGGGGGGGGGGGGGAGGTGAGAGCCCCGGCCGCCGAAAAACGCAGGCTGCTGGCGATGAGCCTTGAACCCACGATCCCCGCAGAGGTCGGTCCAAAGTCCACCACCAAACAACGACGCCCCAACGACCGTAGCCACACCGCTGTCCCAAAAAGGCAAAGCTGAGTAAATCGCAAATAACTATTCAATCAAAGGAGCTCAATTTTCATTATTGCAAAAAATCTGCCAACCGAGTATAAAATAATAAAATATTGGAATAAAATTAAATTAAAATAAAATATATAATAAAAATTTCCACTCGCTTTTTACGTTTCAGACCTTCCTGAACAATTTTGGTTTCAGACGGTCCCCTATGAAAATCATCACCCTCGGACTGATAGTAGCTGCTGCGTGAATTCCTTGTAACGGCCATAACTTCCACATTTCCCATCCGAATTTGATGACATTTTGTAGGATTGTTTTAATTGGCGTGTGGGTGGTCCCCTATGAAAATCATTGTCCCCAGAATGATAGTACCCACTGAGCATCCGCAAACGTGAATTCCTCGTAACAGCCATAAATTCTAATTTTCCCATCCGATTTCGACAATTGCGGTGTAGATGGTCCCCTATGAGGGCAGTGGTAGGTACATAGAGATTGATGTTTTGAGGTTAACTATAGGCAACGAATCATCTATACAATCGAGTTATGGATATTAGGAAACTATGTGCTACACCCACTTGGCAGACTTTTGTCTTCCTAATTCTTCTCCTGATTTTTTTGTGTCCCAATTTATCAAACAATATCACTAAAACCGGTACTCAACTTTCGAACCTTCTCCCTTATGTGGACAAAAAACTGATGTGAAATTTCGTGTGTCATTTTTATATGGATTACATTTATCTACCTTGTTATTTACGCTTACCACGCTACCACAGCCCAATAATAAAAGGAGAATCTCTCCATTTCTAGTCAATTTGGTCTTTTCAAGGTAAAATTATTCCCCTCCCCCCAACCATTTAGTTTAGTTTTTTCCAATTATATTCACGCTGTTATTTCTAGTAATTTAGTTTTTTCTGATCGAAGTGTATTACTCACTTCTAAGCAAATAAACTTATTTCGAACTCCTGAGCACTCGCCCGATTCACTAGCGAGAAATTTCCAGAACTACCAGACTACCAGGTAGTTTCTCGCGTCACCACTAAATGGGGCGAGTATACAGGGTGTCACCCTAACTCGAGGACCAAACTTCAAGGATCGATTCTCCAACTGATTTGCAAACTTTTTTGTCTCGTGACATTTTTTTTAACGCTTTAAAATTATACTTTTCTTACTTTTAAGATATTTTTTGTGTTTTCGACTTTGAGCCATTAAAACGGCCATAACTCCCTCAGTTTACTGGATAAGCTCAAATATGATTATACCGTTGGAAAGAGCGTTAAATTTCCTATCAGTTCATCAGGACACAAAACCTTATCAACCCTTTCGTATAGGTGAATAAATTGGTCGAAGTCAGAAATTTAAAACTTTTTCGAAAATCACCATTTTTCAGGCTGAGTCTTCTTATGTAATAAACAGCCGTATCGTCGGGTACTCAACGGAAAAAACTTGCCCAGAATCTCAGCTTTCCAATGGTGTATCAAATTTTCTTTTTAAAATTCAAATTAGAAGAGTAAATGAAGTTTGAATGCCCGAAAACGTGTGTTTTACAAGCAAATCCAGTGTTTTAATCGCTTTATGGCCCCCCTCGATCTCAAAATGGCTTGACGATTTTGGTATCATTTCCTATGTAATTTTCTACGCTGAATCAAATAGTGATACTTCCGAATGGTTCCGACTGCTAGAAAGTGGATTTTTTGAAGAAAACCTTCGTTTTTCGTACATAAAATACGCATTATTCTTAAATGTGGTAGTGAGCATGAAGTAACACCTTTGAACTCAACAAAAACACTAAATTTCTAGTTGATTGAAGTTTTTGTTGAGTTCAAAGGTGTTACTTCATTCTCACTACCACATTTAAGAATAATGCGTATTTTATGTACGAAAAACGAAGGTTTTCTTCAAAAAATCCACTTTCTAGCAGTCGGAACCATTCGGAAGTATCACTATTTGATTCAGCGTAGAAAATTACATAGGAAATGATACCAAAATCGTCAAGCCATTTTGAGATCGAGGGGGGGCTAAAACCAATTAAAACACTAGATTTGCTTGTAAAACACACGTTTTCGGGCATTTAAACTTCTTTTGCTCTTCTAATTTGAATGTTAAAAAGAAAATTTGATAGACAATTGGAAAGCTGAGATTCTGGGCAAGTTTTTTTCCGTTGAGTGCCCGACGATACGGCTGTTTATTACATAAGATGAGTCAGCCTGAAAAATGGTGATTTTCGAGAAAGTTTTAAATTTCTGACTTTGACCAATTTATTCACCTATACGAAAGGGTTGAAAAGGTTTTGTGTCCTGATGAACTGATAGGAAATTTAACGCTCTTTCCAACGGTATACTCATATTTGAGCTTATCTAGTAAATTGAGGGAGTTATGGCCGTTTTAATGGCTCAAAGTCGAAAACACGAAAAATATCTTAAAAGTGAAAAAAGTATAATTTTAAAGCGTTTAAAAAAAATGTCACGAGACAAAAAAGTTTGCAAATTAGTTGTAGAATCAATCCTTGAAGTTTGGTCCTTGAGTTAGGGTGACACCCTGTATAAGGGTTCAAAACGAGTGTCAACTTACTCATAAACATCCAGTTCTGAGTGATAAAAAAAGTTAATCCAATTCGATACTCTCTTGATTGAAGTTCCTTTTATATTATTAACAGTCCGTTTATGAAAAAAATGCAGTCCTACAGTGGATGATCGCCATTCATACAAGAAAGCAAACATTACGATTGTTGAAATGTTCATTATAAAAGAAAGTACGGTCGAATAACTTTCTATAAAGGACCCAAAAAGATTTCTCTGTCTTCAAACGACTTTCCCATCAAAACGAAAGGAGACAAAAAAAGAAAAGAAAGAAATAAAGAAATACGAGATGAAGAAACTGTCATTAAAAGTACTTCAAAGAATTTTTTTCGTCTTTCACTGGAAGCTTAATTCGGTTCTCCTTGGTCTCCTCTCGTGGACAGATTAACGTTTACCTAAATTCATAGAATGTTTTCACCAAACGCACAAAATGATTTTTAACGAATTTTCAAGGCTATTACCATCATATTAACATAAAAGGTATATTCCAATTCAGCACAAAATTTCTGATGTAAGAACAATTTTAGAATTTCTCACATTTATAATAGTGACTATTAGGTAGTAAATGAGAACTACAAGTTACGATAATATGAACATTATAACACTTATTTTAGTTTTATAAGAATAACTTGATGATTGACATTGAAAGAAGAAGTTAGAAATGTAATAATGAGATTGATCATCCACGCCAGATGAATAACTGAATGCTGTAGAATAACTGGAGAGGAGCGCTGATATGGTGGGTAGCTGATGCTCTTGGTGAAGTACCTAGTAGTACCATCTCCCCTTCTTTAGTGAAGAGATCATAGATTGAGCCTGCTTGGAGGATTGGCAGTCCTGGTAGATCTTCTTAGTTCACCAGGACTTTGGTTTGCTGAAACTAGCGAGGAATGTGGTGTTTGTACACATTTTCGCAAGAACCAAGAGTTTCTTCGGTAGTTTCTGCCGTACCGATCTCTATGAAGTAGGATCTTGGCTGAGGTCCTCTCTGTACTATTGTGGCAGGCTGCCAATATCTTCGATCCACTCGGTACATTAAATTTTCTCCGTCTCCATAGTCCAGAGCTGCTGTTTCCCTCTGATTTGCATAGCAATTCTTTTCGCCCGAACAGCTCGCAGTTTGTTCGTTACGTTTTCAAGAATGTTTGGCTTGAGGAGCGATGTTGTATGTGGCAACAGAGTTCTCGTTCTACGGCTCATCAAGCGTTGGACTGGTGATTCCAATGAGCTCCTCGGTACATTTCTTTGGTGGAGTAATGAGAGAATTTAAAAATAGGAACGAATTTACAATTTAAGTGTGTGTACTTTGAAAGTTCGTGGTGACGAAGAGAACATTTTTTGAGGGTTTTAAAATTTTAACTTATTGATTGTATAACTTCAAAGATTAGTGCGATGGGCCACACCCACAAGGCTGATTAGTCTCTCATATTGCTAATATTTTGATTTTGACGTATCTTCCAAACACGCATAACCCAAGCTACTATTCTGACTAACTGTGAATAACTTGGAAAATATAAAACCCGCTCGGAAACCTCTTCACCTATTACTGTCGTATCTATACTTTGTTTTCCATGGTCTGCTGCAATGAATGAGGAAGAGGGCCTCTTGTCCTCAGCCGGTTTCAACTTCCTAAGAGAGTCCATAGCCTCTTCAGGGCAGATCTGCAGGATTGAACGCCAGTGGTAATTTTAGGAATTTTGAGGGCTGCTCATCAGGTATTCCCATGTCCCGAGAGAGTTTTAGCAAATTTTTCGGGATCTGAAATCGATGGGATCGTCTACTTGATGAACAAGAAAAACTTGCTATTTGTCAGTTGACTTTCTCCTAACTCTTCGACGATTTCATGATTACAATCCCACGTGTTGTAATCCTAACCGCCCGATATGTCAACTTATTTTTATTATTGTCAATTTTATTAATCCGAAAAGCCACTTGATTAAATATGAACAAATCAACATCAACACACGTTACAATCATCGTCAACTGGAATTTAGTGGTTTATGTTTCAAGGTATGTAGAATCCAAAACTCGAATCAAAAAATCCTTTCGACTTTCCTCAAAATCCACTTTCCTTTTTTCCGCGGCACCATGGACTGATTTTGATGAAATTTTATGTATGAGCTCCATTTGAGGTTTAGTTGTGCCGCAAAACTTTTGGTTATTGTCCGTCACTTCTAAGGGGTGAAAATTGTTTTGTTTTCTCACCAATCAAAAATAAAATTGAATTGAACGAATTACAATAAATCAGAAACACGAGTGTGAATCGCAAGTCACTGTTCACTGAGGGAAATTGGCTATTACCCGTTCAAATTTCAGCAGCTCCAATAAATACGATCGTTATTCGTTCCTCTGAATTGAGTTCTGTGTTGTACTCAGTTGTGCAACTAAAAGTCATTTCGTAATGAAGGCACTCAAAACTCTCAGATAGCGATGTTATTGTTAGTATGTAGTATTAATGGAAAAGCCGCGTTACATGTGAACCATTTAATAATACAAGCGATTTAATAACACAAAAAAAAAAATCGGACTTCGGATTTGGATTTTGCAGATCAAATAACGTAAGAAACCGACAAGCTCCGGTAGGATGCAAGACCTCTCCATCCCTAAATTTTGTGAAGTAGTGTAATTTATTAAGTGCTGGGAAACGGGCAGGTTAATAGTGGGGTAGTGGGGATTAATGTTAAATCACAAAAACAAAACAAACAAAAACGTCTGCCAAGTTGGGAGGGCAGTATAGCTTCCTCACTCATTGCAACATGGACGTATAGAATCAGTTGGCGAAAAAATTATGATTCAAAGAGTTATTGAAAGATGCAAAAGAAACTGTGATGAGGGGTCAATTTGGTTTCAAAATTAATTGACCTGCAGACCACAACATTTGATCACACAATAAAAGAAGCAATTTACACGGGAACCTGGAAGTAAGTGTGGGCACAAGTAGTATGACATTTGTATTTTCAACGTAGAATTTTATTTAGCGGTCCACCGTCTAGGACCTAACCCACACAATCCCTGAAAATTTCATCGAAATTGGTTGAATAGTTGCGGAGTTTTGGTTTTAACAATAAATTTAAAGTTCGCGCATGCGCAGCGACTATTGCTTGACCAATTTGATTGAAACTTATAGGGTGTCTCTTAGAAGTTAGTCCCTAACTAACCTCCAAATTTGAGCGAAATCGGTTCATTAGAAACCGAGAAACCGAGGTTCCAGGAAATTCACGTTTGCGCATGCGCACTCGCTCCTATTGGTCCGAAGGTGCTGAAATTGATAGGGGACCGTCTAGGACCTAACCCGCACAATCCCTGAAAATTTCATCAAAATCGAACCACAGGTTAGTATAGTTTTGCCCGGGACAAGGATTGACCACAGACAGACCGACAGACAGACAGACACGGAACCAAAATTGTTCGGGAAGCTCTAAAACGCAAAAAAGCAAGTGGAAATTTTGATTTTGGAGGACTTTTTTTTCACTTCTTTCACGAATACAAAGCTTCCCTACCTTCGGTAGTGAGGAAGCAAAAAAAATAAATAAATAAAATAAAAAAACGGGGAACAATAAGTTTTTTTGGTGCTTAGGACGTTTTTGAAATATCGTTGTTCTCACAGCAACACCCCGTGTCATACATTTTTGTCAAAAATGAGTTTTTGATATCGTTGGATGCGCTGGATAGAATGAGCTCTCTGGGAATCGCCATTCAAGCAACACCACATATCAGGAATCCAACGGCAACAGCACGATCATCACTAGTTACCATTGAAAAACGCTGCAAATCATTGCCCAAAGGTTTATTATTTTCTGTATAGATCACCCTTCTGTATAGATTCCTCCCTACCAACCATAAGTACCTACTACCTACTAGGGCATTTTCGAAAATTTCAACCCCAACCACCAACCAAATGGAAATGAAGGGTTGAAATTTTCGAAAATCTATACAGAAGGGTGATCTATACAGAAAATAATAAACCTTTGGGCAATGATTTGCAGCGTTTTTTTTTTACCTACTAACTATTGTTACCTACTACCTACCTCACCATACTGCCTTCACACCTTCACAATCAAGTTTATTAGAAAGAACTAAACGCTTCACTCTCGATTCGAAGAATAGGGAACTTCATATGGAAATTTGATTACTGTTTGCAAAGGAAGCAAAACTGAATACAACTCGAAGAAACGAACAGCGATCGCGTTTTGGTTAGCTAAAAATTCAACGGAGATTAGAGATCTTTTGTGATTCACACTCGTTATTCTGTTTTATCGAAGGAAAACCTTTAAGTACTCGTAGGAAGCGAACTGTTTGTCCTGCAGAGCTTCGGGTGGTTTCAAAAATTCTTAAAAATTCAATACTATTCAAATTGGTGAAAAAACGATACCGTTATTTCCAGAGTTTTCGAGCTAGGGCACTCTTGAAAATTTGACTTTTTGACGCTAATGGTGATCCTCAGTAATACGAGTGTAACTTAATGCTATAATTATTATAAATGAATGAACGTAATGGGCAGAAACGGGGAAAAATATCGCAATATAAGTTGAATAAATAATTGGTTCAGCTCCATGAGTCTGATATGTTGAGTTGCATCATGTATGATAAGTGGAGTTGATCGCATGAACCCTTCTGAACAAAAACCAGTTTTTTTGCTCTCCTGTAAAAATTTGGAAAATGTATGATAGCTTATTAAGCTGCTCGATTGCTTACCAAAAGTATCAACATTTTTATTGTTACCAATGTCAAACTTGCCCCAGTGATGTGTTTATTGACAATTTATCAACATATTGAGCAGTTTTGTGGTATTGGAACCTTTCAAACGAAATTTGTTATCTTTCAACAGATGTCTCGACTGGGGATCAGGAAGAAGAATGAGGCTTCGAAGGATGCCATCGAAAGGAGGATATCGTCCCGAGGCGGAGGGCAGGCATTGAGCAGAACGGAAGACGGGAGCTCGTCTCAGCTTATCGCGTTAATTCATGTTGGGGTGCCACGTAAACAAGCCAGTTCTGCCGGTAAACACAGCGATAGTGGAGGGTAAGAAGGCAGCAAGGACCGAATATTTGCCAAACTCAAGAATGGCTCGTCGTTCTTACAAAGTACTCTTATTTGGTGGTCAAAAATAAGGATTAGAAATTGTATTGTATTTTGAGGGGTTTTAGTAAAACTACAGTCTCAAGTAAGAAAACATCATGTTACATTCGGAAACAGATCACAAGACGCATTTACTAGTACATTGTCACTACATGGTCTTAACCTATTGTAGGAGCTAACAACAATATTTTACCATGTAGATAAGACGGATGAAGTGCGAATTATTAGTTATCAAACTCTGATATGTAAATCAGAAAAAAAAAATGAAAATGAAAATCATCTCCCCCAGAGTAATAGAAGTTGCTGCGCAAGCGAAAATGTGAATTCCTTATAATAGCCATAACTTCTACATTTTCCATCCGATTTCGACGAAATCTCTCAGGATTGTTTAGATTAGCGTGTAGATGGTCCCCTATGAGGGTAGTGGAAGGTACTTAGAAATTGATGTTTTGAGATTAACAGTTAATCTTAAAATAGTAGTTACTACTATGCATCGGATCATCTATACAATCGGGTTATGGATACGAGGAAGCTATGTGCCACAACCACTTGGCAGCCGTTTTTGTTTTTCAGCATTTCTGTCAAGACTATTAGAGTGACAGAAACCCGCTTCAGCTCAAACTAAAGCTAATTAAATTCTCTACAACTTTTGTTCCGATGGATTGTAACGTAGGACGCGTCGTCTTGCCGATATTCCGCTCGAAATATGAAGATAAGTTAAAATCTTTCCTTTTCAAAATATTAGTCATATTTGACGATCTATATCTCGGTTGTGGTTTAATCTACAATAATCAACTTGGTCTCATTTTATTGCAAATTTATTCTTCTTTAACCCCTGGTGTGTATAAACCCTCTGATGGACTCCCTGTGTATAAAGGATCTGACAGACACCAGCAACTGTTGTTTTTGAGACACATGGTTTAATTAATATATTTTTCATTAAAACAGAGTAATTAGACTTACTACCGAGTAGTCTTTGGGGTCTCAAGGAGTCTAATTTGAACAGAATTTCAGAAACAGTGATCTACGATACCCAACATCCGAATTCGAGTCTTCCCCCCCACCATTCACCGATGGTGGCCAGTCAAGGCAGGTAATCCGCAGAAGTTCACATCCGTGTTCAAGGTAAAACACACGAAATATGTTGTTTCTGGTGTCCTGGCACCACTAATTTGTTCCATGGTGGCACAAAAAAAACTTAATTCATGAAAATCCAGAGCTATATTGATGATGTCCCTTCAATTGCATAATTTTGAGGCTCTAGAGGAACCGAAATATTGAAAAATCTGTTATTTAGTGAATTATTCCTCGAGGAAATCGAGGCCTGGGCAGAGTACACAAAATTGCTCGAAGACGTACGTTTTCTGGTTGCCTGTGTATAAAGTGTCTGAGGGACTCTGTGGTTTTCAGAAACTAGGGAACAAAGTACTTTTTGGGGCGGTTAGATCAAAGCTGAAAGTTTGAGATGAAACCTTCTATGAAGGGGGGACAGGTACTGAGTGCCTGGGATATTCTAGATGCTGCTGTCAACAAATTCATTGAAATTTCTCTCGTGTATGTCAGACACTTTATCCACACCAGGGGTTAAAAGATGCCAAAGTGGGATCGGCCATGGTGGTCTACAGGGGAGAGGGAGAGAACCCCATTTATAAACAGGAGTTTCACCATCCTGTACCATCAATCAGGCTGAGGCGCTTGCTGTGCTGGAGGCGGTCCGTTGGCTGAAGCGTCAGTGTATAGAAGCGCATTTCAGGAGTGCTACTAGGTGTACTGATAGTGCGGTTACGCTCGACTTACTCAGGAACCCATCTAACCATCTACTTGTATATGAAGAAACCCGTTCATTGATTTACCAACTAATCAATGATGAGGGTTGGTTGTTGGATGTGAGCTGGGTTGAGGCTCATATTGGTCTACGAGGAAACAAGGAGGCGGATGAATGGAGAGCGGCTGCCGACGATTCCCTTCATGTAGCATTTGACCTTAGGCCGCGGTCTGCATTGAAGTCTCAGTTGAGAGCAGAGAGCGGCTCAGTTTGGGAGAGCATATGGGCGGAGAGTCTCCCAAATCAGTAATCGGAGACTCTCAGTAATCGATTGGACCTGCGGATTACATACTCATGGAGGCTCACCCAACTTGTCACTGGACACGGTAAAAACAGAGCATATTTAAAGCGTTTTGATGTATTGCTGGATGATGCCTGTCAGTGTCCTATGAGAGTGCTCCAGACTTGGTATCATGTTATTTACGAGTGTCCAATCCAAGGATGTCTACCGTGCAAGAATGGAACGAAGGGTCTCGTTGTGTGGAGGTCATTAGCCGGCCTCATTCTGGGAACTGTTCTGTGAGCATCGTGACGAGTTGTTAATTTTTAAAAACTCCATTGATTTTGATGATTTTTGAGTGATGTATTAATTTTAAATATTTTACTAGTTGATTTTTATCTTCATGTTGAATTGTTTTATTCTATCGACATTGTTATATAGTTCATAGTTTAGTATAATTTTCTTGTTTTCAAACACCTGTAGTCACGATGGAAGCAGGTGTGAATGTTAAAAAAACTAGGGGTTAAAAAAGATAAGTATAATATTTTTTTCAAAATCGCTTATTTCAATAAAATTTTGGCAAAAACCGAAAAAATCGATGTTTTTTGGCCGTCAAAAGTTAAGCTCGCCTTCCTGAGGGTTGCGAATCTGGATAAATACTCCCAGTACAGGTCCAAAACACACAAGAAAAAGTCCGAAAATGCGCATTTTAATGTAAGGTATTGCCTTTATTGTGTAAAGTTTGAGAACTGGGCAACTTGGTCTATAAAGGCTAGCCAATGAGGGAAATCGTAGCAGGATATAAAGTGACTGGCGGGAAACAGAATAAAATAAAGGATATACAATGAGTAAATGAAGTAAATGCATAAAATGCCAATGAGAAGTAAATTTATTATGAATGTTGTTGACACATTCAAGAACAAACATTTTCCCAATGAATAATCACGAAAATAAACGCGTTGTCATTCTGTTAAAAATTGTTATGTATTGAAAATAACAGTCTTATCATCGTGCAGCACTTGAGACCATTAACCAGCCATTGAGACTTTATGGAGTGGAACTACAAGTACCCGGCGAGAAAACGTTTATATAATCGTTTTTGTTGATGAATATTATATAACACTTTCGAGAATGTGAATCACTAATACTTCATAGTCCGAAATGTTTTTTTTTAACCTTAATACCGTTGGTTAACCCCACTCGAGAAAAAGAGAGTGATGAATGGCTCAATCCTCGCGAGACGTGGAACTGTTTCGTAACAATAATAAAACCGTCTGCCAAATGGGTGTGACACATAGCTTCATCGTACCTATTCAATACAAGAGCATCCAGAAAGGGTGATGGTAGGGAACTGCTGGTTAATCTCATCGGTAGAGGCCTGAGGACCAGTCAATTTAAACACAAAAGATTCCAAAGGTTCATTACTTAAATTATTAAACCAAAAGGCCTAACATTACAATTGCATTGGTAATTGTATCATAGTCTAACTTCGTCAATGAGTTCTAAAATGTATTGTTAGTCATTTTTCTTAATTATTTTCTCAAAATAATGATGTTTTCCGGGGTTTTACTATTTTGTGTAGAAAACTAAGATGGCTACTGTAGTATCTAATTATGTATGTATTAATATGGTTTCAAATTGAAGCTGATTACATTTCCTTCAAATTCCTCATTTTTCTTCGTTTTAAAATGAGTAGATTTGCGAGTGGAAGGCTCAAAAGTCGACTAAAAGGCTCAAAACACGAAAATTTCGCTTTTTGGACAAAATTACCTATTTTGGTTTATTATTTTCAATAATTAACCTTTGGAATCGACCAAGAAAAAAATTTTAACACTCCCTCAAAATTCGATGGTTTACGTTTCAAGGTACGTAGAATCCAGAAATCGAATAAAAATTTGGCCCGCCGTACGCCCTACGCAGCACTTTTGCCACTTAGCATTGACCGATTTTGATGAAATTTGGTATGTAGGCACCATTTGGGGTCTAGTTGTGCCCCGAAGCTTTTGGTTGATGTAGGTCACTTCTAAGGGTTCCAAAATCAATTTTGAAATTTTGAAAACGCCCTAACTCAAAAAATTTTGATATAAAGGTATTGTTTTTCCTTCAATTTAAGATTCTATAGAATTTTTAGAATTTTTTGAGACCATGCGGAGCTCTGTAGGACAAAACGTTCGCTCCCTACGGAAATTTAAGGGTTTATATTGAAATATATATATAAAAAAATCAATACACGAGTGTGAATCTCAAAAGAGGCGTAATCTCCGTTCAAATTAGAGCTGACCGAAATGCAATCGATGGTTGGTGATTTTGATTTTTTTTTTTTTTTTTTTTTTTTCATATTGGATGGTTAGTGATTTTGTAGACGAGTGATCTATATAGAAAAAAAATAAACCATTGTGTAATAATTTGCAGCGTTTTTTAATGTAGCATCACCGTTCTTATTCAACGTACAGAGCTCAACTTGGTCTCAAACTGTAGAAAATTTAACCTTTTAAAAAGCTTCAATATGGGCATGAATAATTGGAATCATCATAGTTGAGAAATTATAGTTAAAAAACTGAAAAAAATGCACAGATTTCATGGTTTTTAGTGCATTTTGTTAGTAGCTCAGGGTTTTCGGGGTTGGAAATGAAGGGATTAATAACCTTTAGGGGCCCTAACAAAATATAAAAAAGTCTGCCAAGTGGTTGTGGCACATACTCGTAGCTTCCTCGTATTCATCACCCGATTGTATATATGATCCGATGCATAATAGTTAATCTCAAAACGTCAATCTCTAAGTACCTTCCACTAACCTCATAGGGGACCATCTACACGCCAATCTGAACAATCCTGAGAAATTTCGCCGAAATCGGATGGAAAATGTAGAAGTTATGGCTGCTACAATGATTTTACGTATGCGCATGCGCGGAGGCTACTGTAAACTTTAAGGCCTTGGTTTTCATTGGGGACCATTTCCAATATAATCCGCATATTCTCTGAAAATTTCATCGAAATCGGATTGAAAATGTGGAACTTATGGCTGTTACAAGGAATTCACTTTTGCGCATGCGCAGCGGCTACTATCAGCCCGGGAGAAATGGTTTTCACAATCCCTGAAAATTTCATCGAAATCGGACAATAACTTCTTGTACCTAGTTATGCCCGTTACAAGGAATTCATGACACACAGACAGACAGACACGGAACCAAAATCGTTCAGGAAGGTCTAAAACGCAAAACGCGAGTGGAAATTTCGATTATGGAGAACTTTTTTTTTACAACCTTGAAATGTGAAAACAAAGCTTCCGCTACCTTTGTAGACTCGGAAGCAAAAATCGTAGATCCTTGTAGACAATTTGTAGATGTGGGCAATTTCTCCTCCTCAAACCGGGGAACACGGCACTTTATTCGAATGTGAGTCCTTGACGTAGGGGTTTTTTAGTATACAGGGCAAGATTATTATCATTAGACTCATCACTATACAAAACAAAGAATTATCTCGATTATCGACCAAGAAATAATATTATTTGTGTTGGAGTCCCGCTGAGGTGAAACTAGATAGATTATTTACTTCCATCGAGGTATGTAGACCCCATGAATATTGAATCTTGAACAAAGTTGTAAAAATTACCAGTGTACTTTGTGCTTGTGAAAATTCCTGGCAGATAGCGGTGCCGGCGAATGAAAAAGATGGGGTGCTGGGTGGACGAACTGTTTCACCGTCGTATTGCCTCGAGGAGAATGTTTAATTTAAGGGTTAGACTGAAAAGGAAAAATGCTTTGATCATTGTGGCGCAGAAAAAAAAGAGGGGGAATGGCGAAAAACCTAGGCGAGATTAAAAGACTTTCGCAACAATAGACTCAGTTCGGAAAGTTGATCTCGACCCTTGGTGGTTCCTTGTACCAAGGCTATCTCTGAAATCAAGGCCAAGGTAGTGTTACATCTACTGAAAAGTATCAATTAATTATGTAAGCAGGTTGTTCTGTATTATCAGTTTAGCTCTCGAACATTCTTGTTCCTTTGAATTTTCCTCATCAGAACAAAGTAATCAGTATAGATACAAGGACTGAGCAATAAGTTTTCAGAAAGGTGATAAATTGATAAATTGATTCAAGTTGTGTAACCACCATTTGTACAATATTCACCTGGTTTCATGTAACTAGTCAAATAAATCGAAAGATAAACTGATTCAAAACATCACTTGGGCTTCATGACAGTTTGCTTCTCCTCCACTCCATAGGTTCTAATTTTGAAAAAATTTCTTTATTCAAGAATACCTCAGAGAGTGGTGGTAAGTGAGCCGGAGGTGAGTGCAATGGCGTATTCCACCAAAATGGTGGGGTTGGTAAAGTGGAAAAACCACTCCACCAGGTCAGAGTTCTTCCATTTTCTTTTTCTCAACCAACGATCTCTTGTGGCTCTGTCAGACGAAGAATCAAATTTACCTCTCATCTAAATTTTGTGTCCTGTAGTAACAGACTTAACATTGCGTGTTTTTATCTTTCATCAGAGATTTCTGTTTTATCGGTCTAAGTTTGAGGGTGAGACTACTCAGACCAGTGATGAAGCTCATACCTGCAGGTACATGGGACGATGGCCCTCAGTAAAAACAAGAGGTTATCACAAGGTTATCTGATGGAGGCTCAAGCAAGGATTATTTTGAAATTTTATGTCTTTACTTTGGCACATAAACGAAAATACGTCAAGAAAAAGCGTAACAAAACTGGTCACAAAATCGGTCACGATTATGGGTTACAGCAAGTATTTTTAATGATTTCCACTTACAACCAAGTCGTTAACAATTTTTCCGGTTTTTTTGAAACCCAGTCTCTCCAGTGATACTTGGAGTGATGAAAACCCGGTATTCCACGTTTTTTGATAGGAGCATCTAGGGGAAGAAAGTGGTGGAACGGTGTCAGCGCTGCCTAGCAAATATAAGATGAACCTTCCCGAGCTCAGAAACCTTGGTTATCTCTCTTATCAGTTGGCTTATGTGATGTAGGTATCGTGTGTTGTGTTTCTAATTCCTTCGTAAATAATAGGATGCTTTAAAAATTAATGTTGTTCGCCTACGAGTACATAGATTTTCATTTCAGACAGAATGCCTTTCTTATTGACGCCTCAAACAGATTTGATTGCCTTTTTCACTGTGGGCAAATTTCTGGTTTTCCATAGATTAGGCAGGGATCTACAGACATTACCAATGATCGATAACTGAGGTCCATCCATCTTGCCAAAAAAGAAGAGAAGGTTAATCTAATCGTCACTAGATAGCACTTGGGCCGTTCCACCACTTTCTTTCCCTATAAGCTCCTTTTTTGATGGGTAGAATCCATTGGTGATGTCAAAACAAGAGTAACATGGGTATTTTTCGAGTTATGGCGCATAGCAGGTTTGTGCGAATCAAAAATATCAACAACTATATTCTGCACAACCCGGCCAAAAGGAAAAATCTGCACAAACTGTGCCAATCAATCGTTGGAAGTTAAGCAGGAATTACTCACATTGTCCCAGTCTTTGATGTATGTTATGAAACTTTGCGATAAATAAGGTAGCGCAAAAATCGTCTGCCAAGTGGGTGTGGCACATAGCTTCCTCGTATCCATAATCCGATTGTTTAGATGATCCGATTGTAGCTTATCTGAAAATATCACTCTCTGAATACACATCATTATCCCTGAAAATGTCATTGAAATCAGATGGAATAAGTAGAAGTTTTGGCTGTGACAAGGAATTCACGCCCGGGCTTGCGCAGTGGCTATCTGTCTGGGGGCAATGATTTTAATAGGGGACCATCTACGCCAACCCGCTTCGTGCTTAATACAGACTCTTGGTCGGTCTGTGCTAATTATGGCACTTCGAAAAGAAGTTTTGCACAGTCTATCAACCCTAGCTCATCAAGAAGTCGATAGATGGCGTTATAATGCACAAAATCTGAAAGTACTCGTCGAGACTAATTAATTGATACCAAGAACTCGATTTTCGAAATTTTGGCGCTTGGCAGGTTTGTGCATAACACCGTTAGGTAGGTAGCGAAGGTGCAATGTGTTGCATACTCGTATGCGAGCGTATTTTTTTGTAAAATAATAATTTTCGTGTTTTACAATATGGGGAAAATTTCTTAATGGGAAAAATAATACCTAAACCCATCCATTATCTATTGTTTTTTCCATGAAGGCATAAAGTAGGTGATTGAGTACCTATTTTCTCTCTATATGTTGCAACCCCTAAATGCTGAATGAATACTTTCTTGAGATCAAGTCAAATTTGTCCCTTGAAGAATTCCATTCTGCAAAAAATCAGTGGCTTTCTTTATTACATCTCCCAGCTGCCTCCGGATCTGACGTGATAATTACATCACAGTACCTACATCATAATTCAGTATAAATCCTTCTGCCTTTGTATTAATCCCCACAAAAATAATTCAAGTTAAAAATTTTGTTAATAAATCACGCATTTCGGGGAACGTCTTTTTTGGATGAGGAGTAGGTAGTTATTCCATTTAGTAGGCATCTCCTTATTTCCAAAACCAGATTAGGAAACGTAGCAACTGCCTATCATTCGGAAGAAATAAAACGAATAGCGAGTATCAAAAGAGCGCTATATTCTGTGTCTTTCTTTCTACCAGGTGACACTTTCTGCCCTTCAGAACTTATCTCTATCCAAAGTCAGTACCTCCTCGAAGAGTTGAGGCAGGGAGGTGGTGGTTGACTCCGTTATTTCGCGGTGACACCCGTCATTAATCTTCGAGGGAAATAACGTTGTTCAACCCTCCACGTCCTCCCAACACCAACCAACAGCCATCAACCAACCCCTTCCAGCGGGTCCGACGTTTGAATGAGAATTCTCCTTTTTTCGAGATTAAAGAAAACGATTCAAACTGAACCCTCCTTCCCCTTCCTTCAACACCATTCCAGTTCTTCATAGGGCGGGTTGGAACTCAGACTGCTTGGAAGAGCATTTTCCAGGAAAGGTGGCGAGGAAGACAGCCCCCACTCCAGAATAATTACTCAAGATTTTCCATTGCATTAGACCTCAACCTCTTCAGCTCCTCCCCTTACCCCCCACCATCCAGAACCACATTCTTCCTTCTTTTCTCAACCACTTTTGGAGGATTTAATAAAACTTTGACGCCAACTTCAGGCGTATTTGTTTTAGAGTGAAATGTATGGGACCAAGTTAAAAGTACATCCAGTCCAGAACTCCCAGCTTTCCGGGGTAATGGCCATTACTACTGTTTGCTCGCTTTCTTCTTTTGATTGCCTTCTGTACATTGATAAAATGTTATGCGCTAAGTTTACGCCTTTACCTTGGCTTTTCTCTGGGATCTTTGTGAGAAAAGAAATATTTTAGTACCCGTTCGCAACACCAAGTTTTTATTGAACTTTCAATAAAGAATAATGTGTTTTGTAGTATTAAAAAGGCAATTTCAAGGTTGTAGGACTCGTGGGAATCAAGAATTCTATTAGTTTTACGTTAATGTTAACTGCATGAAGGTATTGCTGTTGCTATATTGCAAGGAGACTACTGGATGTCTATAAATTGTACTGATTACTTCGTAAGGTAATGTCAACAGTCAAATACATACTGGCACCGTCAAACTATTTTGACTCGTGCATTAACATCTCTTCCAATGCTTGGCTGCTCCTGGGTCTTCTGAATTAGTTGATTTCATTTTTAATCACTCAATTATGAAAAGAGGTTCGAATCCTAGTAGCAGTGTTCGAAAAATCTTTTGATCCTCAGTGACAGCAAGGCTGACAACAAGAGTAACGAAAAGCGCATAGTTCAAACTTTAAGAACCAGCATGGGTTCATGTCGAAATCCTATAATGGAATAGATGGTTGGAAATCTTCGCCACCTTAACATAGCTAGCACCATCATACACCAACTGATTTCGTGGTGGCTGTTGATAACCACCTTAGCCTTGTAAATACCAACTTGCTCGTGAAATTCAGTCTGATGACACTAGATGGCTATACCGTACTCAAGGATCACAAAAAGCAGCAGTAATGCTCTCTTAAAAGGCTTATTATTTCGGTCCAAACTTGTGATGGTTTGTTACTGGAACCTTGTCCGTTACTGGAGACCCTACTCATTAATAATCTTGGGTCGTGCTTCTCTTTGGGGATTGGAGTGATAATTGGAGCTGGATAATTTGGAGCATGAATTAATGAGCGAATTTTCAAAGAAATCTTTCAGTTGAAGTTATGGTTAAGAAAAGGAACAATGGTGTTGCAATTTTTCTTAGAGAGTTTTTTTTTTACATGATTCTTGATTTTTTTCGATTTTCAGTATACCTACATACTGTATGCACCGGGTAATTTTTGAAGATGTTAGGAGTCCATAGTCATATTCTACTAATGTTGGTTTTTTTCTATTTTCAGTATACCACACTTGTATGCACTGGATTCCCATTTTTGCACAGACCGATTTTGATGAAATTTGGTATATGGGCTCCAATTGGGGTCTAGTTGTGCCGCGAAGCTTTTGGTTGATGTAGGGCACTTCTAAGGGTTGAAAAATAAGGGTTGAAATTTTAAAAACGCCCTAACTCAAAAAATTTTGGTATAAAGGTATTGTTTTTCCATCAATTTAAGATAGTATTGAATTTTTATAATTTTTAGAGGCCATGCGGAGCTCTGTAGGACAAATCGTTCGTTTCCGAACTCAAGGGTTGGACTTACGATAAATCAGAAACACGAGTGTGAATCACAAAAGCTAATCTCACTCAAACCTAACTAATCTAATCTATCTCACGCTAATCTCTCTCGCTAATCTCCGTTCAAATTTTATCTGACCAAAATGCGATCGCTATACATGGTAGATAGGTATTACCTATGGTTGGTAGGCGGTGGGAATGGCAAAGCCGAGTTCTTTACAGACAAGTGATCTATATAGAAAAATAATAAACGTTTGCGTAATAATTTGCAGCGTTTTCTACAGGTAGGTACTTACTGAGCATGAGAGGCATTCCTCTCGATCTTTACAGGTTGCAGAGAAGCTCTGATGGGATTGCTGAACTGGGAATTATTTCGTAAAAGCTTCCATGTTCATATAGCTTCTATCTTTAGATAGGTAGTAAAAGGAAAACTGGTTAGCGAGAAGTTATCTCTCTATTTAAATTACGTACCTTTCTCAAGAAATATGCAATATTATTCTATATGAGAAAGGTTTACTGAATACCTAATATGGCTGAGGTCTTTTTGTTTAGTATGCGAGGAACTACGTGCCACACCACACCCACTCACACCTCCTTGAGTTAGTGATACTGTGAATAATATCGGGTCTAGACGTTCTAATGCAGCCTCGCTCGTTAGCGTTTCAAACCTCCTCTGTTTTTCTGGAAGTTGTTCTTTTCTGTCTAAGTGGATGAAATTATAAGAGCCGTATCAATATTCCGCTGGCCGTCCCTCCGATCCTTTTGTATTCCACTCTGTTTCCCAAGTCCCTTATCCCCCTCCGCGCAGTTTTCTTTTCACGGTTTCCCTCGGGAAACGAAAATGATTATCTCTCCGGACGTGATGACGGGACCTCGCCCTGATTTTCAAACTCTTTTCTCGAAGAAAAACGACTACTTTATACTTTCGTTCAAAAGATTCGAAACGGCCACAAAAGTTTAGGGACCATTTTCAATCAAGAGGGGTCTTTATCCCGAGTCTTTTCCATAACAAATGCAAGAAGACGAACAATTTACCAAGGATCATCTCTCAAATAGATTGATTCCATTTGCACATTCTTCTCCGATCTAGCTGATTCAGCATTTGCAATGTTCTACAATAATGCCTACAGTTATGTAGTCAAGGGACCTTCCAACAAACAGTCAGTACTAGTGTGCTTATTACGTTTTGTGTAATAGTGCATAATGCTTGAACTCTTGAATTGCTTATGCCACGTGGATATTTATAATAAATGGGTAAAGCATGTTCCATACTAAAACGCTGCAAATCATTGCCCAAAGGTTTATTATTTTCTGTATAGATCACCTTTCTGTACAGATCACTGGTTCTCCATCAATACCACCTACCACCATCTGTATTCTCCCTTGACCTTCCCTCTCAAATTTCAGCTTCCTGCTTTCAATAGGATTGAAAATGGCTTCGGAGCTCACCAAGCTGATCAGTGATCTGAAGAGTGAAGAAGATCTTCTCGAATGCTGGAGACGCCTGGAAGAGCAATTCCATTCAATAGGATTGAAAATGGCTTGGGAGCTCACACAGCTTATCAGTGATCTGAAGAGTGAAGAAGCTCTTCTCGAATGCTGGAGACGCCAGAATAGCACTGATCAGCTGAGTGAGCTCCGAAGCCATTTTCAATCCTATTGAACGCAGGAAGCTGAAATTTGAGAGGGAAGGTATTGTACCTGTACAGTGTACCTGTACAGTACTGTACCTGTTAAGTACAGTACTTTCTCCAAGGGAATTTTACTGGGGCAAATTGCTTTCCTCCGCTCTCTACTCTGTTCAGTTACCACATGAGTTTACTTGCTAGATATATAGCTTTGAATTGTTTGGGACAGTTAATGGCGTCTTCATGCCTGTTTGAAGGAGTGAATTTGATTATGGGACGTTGAGAGGAACTGAGCATTGACGTCACATATTAATTTCCAATAATCAAATGGTAATTTTTTTAAAAGTTGTTTATTGGCATCGTATAATGGAATACATTCAGCCCTAGGGTAATTCGTGAATCAATCATTAACGTAAATCACTGTTTTCTTCAACAATAAAAACAAAAAAAAGTCTGCCCAATGGGTGTGGCACATAGCTTCCTCGTATCCATAACCCGATTGTATTTTCATAGGGGAACATCCACACACCAACCAGCATAATTCCCGAAAATTTCATCGAAATCGGGTGAGAAATATAGAAGTTATGGCTGTGGCAAGGATTTCATGACAGACAAGAAACCAAAATTGTCCAGAAAGGTCTGAAAAGTAAAACGCAAGTAGAAATTTTGATGTTGGAGAACTTTTTTTCAACCTTGAAAAGTGAAAACAAAGCTTCCGCTACCATGGTAGATTCGGAAGCAAAACTCATTAAATAGTAATGTTGTTAAAATCGGTTAAATCATAGTTCAAATGGTAATATTGTTTTGGCCGAGGAAGTCGAATAAGGTCTTGTAGATGACTTCTCCCTCACTTGACAAGAGTGTGTCCAAGTTTAGTGGGTGTAGTATGGTGTCGCCCAGAGTGCAGATACTGTGGGATAGAAGAGGATGTCTGCGACATCTTCTTTACAAGCCCACAATGGGAGGGTATGAGGAGGAGTGCGGAAGAGGTCATGGGAACGTTGCGTCTACAGACAATCATACCGATACCTTAAAGCACAAAGGTGCTATGTCCATCCATCTTCCACATTTTAATTTTTGTTTTCAACCAGAAAAACTCAAATTTAACAAAACTATTATTGACCTTGTTGACGATTATAGCTCGAAAATTTCTTGAAGAAATTAAAGAGTTTGGTGTAATAAGCCATTATTTTAGGAATTGTGCGCTGGTTTAAACTTCTTTTGCGTTTTTCTCAAAACTCCGTTTTTGGACATAGCCCCTTTGTGCTTTAAGGTATCGATACATGAAATGATTAAGAACAAGACGAGCTGGGACGAAATGGCAGTATTTGTCACAGCAGTCCTCAAAGTAAAAAAGCTGGATGGAAGATGGGAGGAAGAAGAAGATGAGGAATAGAATTAATGGAGAGACCAGAAGTAGAAGCAGCCTTTTGGCACAAAAAAGGGCTCACCCTGAAGTGATACTGCACAAGTGGTTCCGGGCTGAGTCCTAAGCAAAGGGAGTTGGGTTTTAGTTCGTAGGCCCAATGCTGGGGAGTCCAACACTGTTGGGTTGAACTTCCCCTTCGCTCTTAAAGAGTTTCCCCATTCCCGTATCGCTGGCACGTAATTTTCTGGAAAAGGATGTCTCGACTCGAGATCAGAGCTGGACAGACAAGGATGACATGCTCAAGACATGATATCCTCTGGACATCTTGGACCAGTGAGAATAAACCGATCTATCATAATTTTATGTAAGTATTGATTGCATAAACCGTGACCACTCCTCAGTCTTGTAACGGCTTTGTAAAAATTTTTGGAGTGCGAATAACTAATATACTGGAACCATTTGTGTTTAGATGGAGAGGGAAACAGGAACTTGTGCTTATTGCCAGCAGAGTATTGAATGTGATATTCTCGCCATTTGTGCATCACGTTTCCACTAAACTTCCTGTACAGGTCTTTTTAATTGTATTCACGAGTCAAATGCTGTGGAGATTCGGTTCCTAGTTTCGCCTCTTGGTCTGCCACATAGTTCCCTATTTGGCCTTTGTGGTTCCGGATCCAGATCAGGTGGACTGCAATGTTTATTTAACGTAACTGATAGATCCAGTTAACTAATTGTAAATTGAAAATTTTTTAATTGTGTACAAGCTGTAAGATTGATAGGAACTGATCTGTAGGGACTTCTCATTTCAGCTTGATGCATGAATTTGACGAAATACAAAAAACTTTGAAAATCTCAGGGATGAGAGAAGAGACGGCGCTCAGGCATACCTCACCTTCAAGACGGATCAGAATTGCGGGCTATTGCCTAACCTCCGTGTAGTCTTTGAGCAAGCATTCTAAAAACTCAAACATGACGACGTTCAAAATACCAACGTGTAAAATATCTAAAGTATGAATTTGCCCAAAAAAACAAAAAACTTATCGATGTTCAATATGTTCAATAAATTTTAGGTCTTTGAGTTTCTCTCATCCAAGGAGTCTTTTCCCACTTTCTATTTGGGAGCCTATCTCCAGATTTTAGCGTTAGTGGGAGCCTTTCTACGATTCCCGACGGAGAGCTTGAGCAGTGCTTTATAAGCCTAGTGCTCCCTCACCTAAAGTGACCCAATCTTATTTAGCTTTTCGATTTGCACTCTTGAACCTGAAAACCCTTATTTCTCTCCCCAGCTACAAACTTTTTGAAGCTGGACTTTCCTTGTCCCACCTTGATGTGAGTTAGCAGCGGTTTCTCTCCGGAGAAGTACTCGCTCCTTACGTAAGTAGTGCAGCGTTTTCCCTTTTGAAGGGAGTTCTCGCTCTTACTCTTCCCCACGAAGTGGAGCGGTTTTCCTCCTGAGGAAGTACTCGCTCCCTTACTATACAGGGTGTCTCATGCTAAGGAACGCAAAACTTCGGGATTCGATTCTACAACTAATTTAAGTAAGAAAGTGTCTCCTAGCAATGTTGTTTTAACCCCTTGTTTTTCCAAGTTTTAAAAATTTTCTCGTGTTTCCAACCTTACGTCATTAAAATTACCATAACTACCTTAATTCACGGTAAAAATGTAAAAACGCTGCAAAATATCACACAAAGGTTTATTTATTTTTAATATTATTTTTTCTGTATTTTTCTGTATAGATCATGCCATTGCCGCTACCTACCTTTCTTATTTTCGCTACACATGCTTATTTTGACGAAACAAACGCTTCACTCTCAATTCGGAGAAAAAGGGAGTTGTATTTACTAGGAAATTTGATTACTGGTTGCTAAGGACTTAACACTGAGAACAACTCAAAGAAGCGAACAGCGATCGCATTTTGATCAGCTAACATTAGAACGGAGATTAGACCTCTTTTGCGATTCGCACTCGTGTTCCTGATTTATCTTAAGACCAACCCTTAAGTTTTCATAGGGAGAAAACGGTTTGTCCTACAGAGCTTCGAGTGGTCTCATTCGAATATAAAAATGCAATACCATTTTAAATTGAAGAAAAAACAATATCTTTATATCGAAAGTTTTTGAGCTAGGGCACTTCTGAAAATTTCACAACTAGACTGCCCTCCTTAGTAAAAACGTCCTACGTCCATTTTTCAAGTTTCGAGAAAATCGCGTTTTAGTTTCGGCTTCTGCGCCACCCAAACCATTGAAGCTTGAGATTTCGTTTTGGTCAGCTTGAGGAAAATCATCATTTTGATGGGCGGAACAGGTTTGGTTGAATGGTGGGAGGTGAAGCGACGGAGTAGACGTTTGCCAGCGTGAGGATATTGAAAATGCATTATTTTATCCAAGCTTCTATATAGGTTTACTGTTTGTGTTTTTTGAATGAATTGCTTCTCCAATTTTAGGTCTTCGGTAAAGATTGAATTCACTTGACGCTATCAAAATGTTTTTTATAATGTGGGTAATAGGTACCTAATCCAAGTTAACATTTCTTTTTCTTTCTTTTCTCCTTTCATTTCTTGAATCTTACCTGAAAATACATATATTTGTATTAGGTGCTCGAGGGAATTTGTAATGATCCGATCATTATCATCAGATCGACAGAAAAGTCCCTACTGGAACAAAAACTTGATTCATTTTTTGAAACTAGCTCAATCTAACCTTCTCGTCAATAAAAAATACCGGAACAGTGAGGTACTTGCTTAGGAAATATATTTAAAATATGGATAGTCTTCCTTAGGTATAAAACCGTAGGAGAAAAGTTTAGGAAAAAATAAGCAAAGATGTGAGAGGTTTTTTGGCTTCCTTGTGAAATTTATGAGTTGAGATTGAAGTGGTTGTGAAAATGAACACTTAAATTGTGATGAAGGTACTGAAATTAACCTTTTAATTCATTCAGTAAAATTTAAATTTAATCTAATTTAATTTAATTTTACTTAAAAACCTTAACGACCAGGTTAAATTGTTTCCTAGTACTTCCAGGGAGTTCGAGTTTCTTGCTTGACCATGTGGGGAGAAAGAATGAGGACATAATCCAGTACTCAGTTTTTCGAAATAGTAACTGAGTAAAATTGGAACTAAATCCCAAATGCAACTGGGAGGAAAACTTGCAGGCTAGAGGAGGTTGTATTTTCTTCGATACATTCCAGACGTAACTTCCTCTTAACAGTCAGCAGCTCTTTCGATGAAATAGTCCGCCTCTCTGCATCTCTTCCAAGTGGCTGAATATCCAACGGAGGAGAACATTCTATCAACCGAATCGTCATGAGAGCTAGCTGAGGTCGAGCAAAGGTGACTCCAAAGTAGTTCTGAACCAGAGGGCCCTGTGGATAAGGTATATTTATAGTTCGCAGCCCTTTGAGAGAAATCTGGTCCGTGAGAAAGAGACAGGAGCATTCTATTTTGGTTTATTATTATCAATAATCAAGCTTTGGAATTTAGCAAGAAAAAATTGAAACAACCCCAAAAAACTTGACGTTTTACGTTTCAAGGTACATAGAATTTGAAAATGGAATGCAATCCATCCGTCCGCCATACTCCGTACCCCGTACGCGGCACTTTGCTAAGTTTCCTTGGCCCAATTTCAATAAAATTTGGAACATCGGCTCCATATTTTTTTTTTTTTTTTTTTTGGCAATCAAAAATACATTATAGATACAAAGAATAGGATAGAATACAAAGTCTTGTGAAATAAGAAAACAAATTAGCTCGATACCTCGCCCACCGAAGCTTAAGTTCTTACGAACTTGTGTCCCCTGGCGGAGTCTTGATAAGTAATTTAAAAATTTTTTTTTGAAGACGAAATTTCGAATTGAAGTTATATAGGGTATAGTTGTGTGTTTTGATTACTGTCAGTACTTTCTAAGGAGTATCAAGTGGTGGATAAACATTTTCAAAACGCCCTAGCTCAAAAACTTGAGATATAGGTATTGTTTTTTCATTTACTTATTTCAATAGGGGGATTTTTAAGAATTTGTTGTCTCCACCCAAAGCTCTGTGGGGGTTGTTTGCTTAATGAGAATAATTTATTACCTAATTTGTGAATGTTTATGACGTAATTTTATCAATTTATGATAGTAAGCAATTTCTCGAAACAAAAGGTACCACCTAGACGATCAAAAACACTTGTGCTGCGAAGCTTTTGGTTATTATTTTGATTTGGTCGATTCGACTCAGGTTCGGGTTCTCTGGAAACCTCTTCAGGCTCTTCACACAAACAACGTTAGTTACTATGAGAATTCTTGCAGGCGTATGGCAGTTATGGTTATAATTTAAAGAAATTTATGGAAAATGTTTACAATAATTTTATCATTTCTTGATATGAGTGTCACGAGTTGTTTTGCTGTCTTTTTCCAAAATCTTTTAAGGTGTTTTTCCCGGTTTTGCTTCCTCACTACCGAAGGTAGGGAAGCTTTGTATTCGTGAAAGAAGTGAAAAAAAAAAATGTCCTCCAAAATCAAAATTTCCACTTGCTTTTTGCTTTTTAGAGCTTCCCGAACAATTTTGGTTCCGTGTCTGTCTGTCTGTCTGTCTGTCGGTCTGTCGGTCTGTCGGTCTGTCGGTCTGTCTGTCTGTCTGTGGTCAATCCTTGTCCCGGGCAAAACTATACTAACCTGTGGTCCGATTTTGATGAAATTTTCAGGGATTGTGCGGGTTAGGTCCTAGACGGTCCCCTATAAATTTCAGCACCTTCGGACCAATAGGAGCGAGTGCGCATGCGCAAACGTGAATTTCTTGGGACCTCGGTTTCTCGGTTTCTAATGAACCGATTTTGCTCAAATTTGGAGGTTAGTTAGGGACTAACTTCTAAGAGACACCCTATAAGTTTCAATCAAATTGGTCAAGCAATAGCCGCTGCGCATGCGCGAACTTTAAATTTATTGTTACAACCAAAACTCCGCAACTATTCAACCGATTTCGATGAAATTTTCAGGGATTGTGTGGGTTAGGTCCTAGACGGTGGACCGCTAATATTTTGGTATTCAATAACTCTTTGAATCATAATTTTTTCGCCAACTGATTCTATACGTCCATGTTACAATGAGTGAGGAAGCTATACTGCCCACCCAACTTGGCAGACGTTTTTTCTTTTAAAAGTATCACAATTTATTCTATCATCATTATAGTTACTAGCACTTTTTATATGAAATACGAAAGCTATAATTTATAACTATAACTGCCATACACATGCAAGAATTCGTATAGTACCTAACTTTGTTTGTGTGAAATGCCTGAAGATGCTGGAGAGGCTTCCAGCGAAACTGTCGCTAGTAGAAAAGTAAAACCTACGTTTCCTTTTTGCTTCCTCACTACCGAAGGTAGGGAAGCTTTGTATTCGTGAAAGAAGTGAAAAAAAAAAAATGTCCTCCAAAATCAAAATTTCCACTTGCTTTTAGCGTTTTAGAGCTTCCCGAACAATTTTGGTTCCGTGTCTGTCTGTCTGTCTGTCGGTCTGTCGGTCTGTCGGTCTGTCGGTCTGTCTGTCTGTCTGTGGTCAATCCTTGTCCCGGGCAAAACTATACTAACCTGTGGTCCGATTTTGATGAAATTTTCAGGGATTGTGCGGGTTAGGTCCTAGACGGTCCCCTATAAATTTCAGCACCTTCGGATCAGCTGAGTGAGCTCCAAGGCCATTTTCTCTCCTGTTGAACGCAGGAAGCTGAAATTTGAGAGGCAGGGTCAATGGAGAATGCTGAAGGTGCCTGAGTGGTCACTGATCAGCTGAGTGAGCTCCAAGGCCATTTCCTCTCCTGTTTTTCGCCAACTGATTCTATACGTCCATGTTACAATGAGTGAGGAAGCTATACTGCCCACCCAACTTGGCAAGGGATGAAAAATAGGGCATAGAATTTTAAAAACGCTGCAAATCATTGCTCAAAGGTTTATTATTTTCTTTATAGATCACCCTTCTGCATAGATCACTGGTTCTCCATCAATAGCACCTACCACCATCTGTATTCTCCCTTGACCTTCCCTCTCAAATTTCAGCTTCCTGCGTTCAATAGGATTGAAAATGGCTTCGGAGCTCACTCAGCTGATCAGTGCTCTTCCAGGCGTCTCCAGCATTCGAGAAGATCTTCTTCACTCTTCAGATCACTAATCAGCTGAGTGAGCTCCGAAGCCATTTTTAATCCTATTGAATGGAAGGCTTCTCCTCGAATGCTGGAGACGCCTGGAAAAGCACTTCCATTCAATAGGATTGAAAATGGCTTTGGAGCTCACTCAGCTGATCAGTGATCTGAGGAGTGAAGAAGATCTCCTCGAATGCTGGAGACGCCTGGAAGAGCACTTCCATTCAAAAGGATTGAAAATGGCTTTGGAGCTCACTCAGCTGATCAGTGATCTGAGGAGTGAAGAAGATCTCCTCGAATGCTGGAGACGCCTGGAAGAGCACTTCCATTCAATAGGATTGAAAATGGCTTCGGAGCTCACTCAGCTGATCAGTGATCTGAAGAGTGAAGAAGCCTTTGAGCAATGATTTGCAGCGTTTTTTACCCACCAACATTTTTTTACCTACTTACTGGCTTCACACCTTCACAATCAAGTTTATTAGAAAGAACTAAACGCTTCACACTCGATTGGAATAATAGAAAGCTTCATATGGAAATTTGATTACTGGTTACGCAGAAGGCAAAACTGTATACAAATCGAAGAAATGAACAGCGATCGCATTTTAGTCCGATAAAATTTGAATGGAGATTAGACCTCTTTTGCGATTCACACTCATGATTCTGTTTCATCGAAGGAAAACCTTCAAGTACTCGTAGGGACCGAACGGTTTGTCCTACAAACCTCCGCGTGGTCTCAAAAATTTTTAAAAATTCAATACTATTTAAAATTGGTGAAAAAACGATACCTTTATTTCGAGAGTTTTCGAGCTAGGGCACTCTTGAAAATTTCAACCCTTAATTTTCACCCCTTAGAAGTGACCTACATCAACCAAAAGCTTCTCGGTACAACTAGACCCCAAATGGAGCCCATATACCAAATTTGAACCAAATCGGTCCAGTGTTGCTAAGAAAAGTGCCGCGTACGGCGGACGGACGGAATTTTTTTTATTCGATTTTCGTATTCTACGTATCTTGAAACGTAAAACATCAAATTTTGAGGGGGGTTAAAAATTTTTTTTTCTTGCTCGATTCCAAAGGCTTATTATTGAAAATAATAAACCAAAACGCTTTAGATCAAAACATTTTAATATAAAGGTATTGTTTTTCCATGAATTTAAGATAGTATTGAATTTTTGAAATCGAATGAGACCATCTGATGCTCTGTAGGACCAACCGTTTGCTCCCTATGAGAAGGTTGGACTTACAATCAATAGAAACACGAGTGTGAATCGCAAAAGAGGCCTAATCTCCGTTCAAATTTTAGATGATGTTTTTCAGTGACAATGTTCCGTGTTCTTTGCAGACGAGTGATCTATATAGAAACATAACAAACCTTAGTGTAATAATTTGCAGCTTTTGTTTTCTTTTTCTTCGATTAGTGGTTCATGTCAGTCAGTTGTGCTTTCTTAGAAACCATGAACCAAATCTTGTTAATATGAGGGCACCCATAACTGTAGTGAACCTTGCGTGATGATAGTTGGTATTGAAAGGCGAGTTCATTGCCGGAGGGTGATTCATAGAGAAAAATAATAAAACATGTAATACCTCAACATACACATTGCACACATATAAAGGTATATTTTCAGGAATGGCTTGGTTCCTTTCTCATGTCTGATAAAGTAATTGGACAAAGCAAAAACAAATAATGATGTATTTATAGAAGCGTAGGAACGCGGCTCACTCTCTGAGTTGACTGTGTAAAGGATCCTTAACTATTTACAACGTTCCACGAAGTTCGTCAGTGAGTCTAGAGAGACTCGCAGTAAGAACAATTAATCAACCCTCGCTTTGAACGGTTCGTCAACTTCAATGCGTTCGCCTGGAAATTGGAGAGGGGAAAGAGATTCAATACAGGTTGATTCGGAGGTGTTTGACTGAAGATGAGGTCGAGGGAATTAACTTCACGACTCCTGTCTCTACGAGGGTTGCAACGTTACTGATTCTAATATGGTTGGTCTAGCGGTTGAACGCACTCACCCATACATCTCCGGTTCTTGATTACGTCAAGTTTATAGGTTGTGGTAGAGATGATGCTGTATGTACCTTGTTCTCAACTGGAAGAGCGAAGATGAGAATTTCCAAGCCATTTGCCTGAAGCTGAGTTGAATCAGTGTGGTAAATGTGAGTGTTTTTCCCGAGATAATCAAATCTCTTCTATATTCTCTCTATCATGCTCTGACCTTCGCTGTATACTAAATATTGGCAGCAAGGCTTGATATTACTATTATGTATCTTCAAAATAGAAGAAATTTGGAAATTATTACATAACGGTTTATTATTGCTTCTGAGTCTACCATAAAATGGAACCATTGTTTTCACTTTGTAAGGTTGAAAAAAAAATGTTCTCCAAAATAAAAATTTTCACTCGCAAAAAAAACCTCTCTACTTGTAATTTCTCGAGGAAAAAACCGTCCACTCGAAAATCTTTTTGTTTATTATTTTCAATAATGAACCTTTGGAATCGACGAAAGGTTATGCCTGAGTGGTGTCATTGAATTCGTAGAAATCGTCAATATTTTAAACTAAAGAAAAACGCTGCAAATGATTACACAACGGTTTATTATTTTTATGTAAAGATCCTCAGTCTGCGAAGAACTCAAACAGCAGGTGAAGTTTTATATATGTGTCCATGTATCAGGCCAAACGGCGTCCGCCAGAATCAGATTCTTTTCGTACTTTTATGCGTTTTGGACAATTTTGCCCTATTAAAATAGGTACTTCGTTTTGAAATTTTAATAGGAGTGAAAAAAAAAGTTGAGTATACACACAATAATAAATATTGAATGTTCTAGGATAATTTATTGTTAACAGTATAACGTGAGTGTGATTATACGAACCAAACTTTTGAACTATTACCTAGTGAGCTTACTCCCCCCCTCTCAGTTTTCAGAATTAACTCAACATCTTGGCAAGAAACTTTATCGGTGGTGAATATTCCCTTTGGAAAAGGACTCAAGGCGGAGGAGCTCTTCCTGAATGAATAAACATCGATCTCGTTGGTACAGAGGAATATATAATGTTACCTTGCAGAGATGCTTTTGAAACTGAAGCGAACGAAAACCAACTGAACTTCCATCTGAATCATACGTGAAGGAAGAGTTACCAACCCCGCAGTATTTCATACAGATAATATGAATATATTAAATACACTTGGTTCGTCCGCCCCTGTTCTGGAACTTCTACGGTAACTTCAGGGTGAATCAAAAATAGGGGTATAAGCTATGGGTTGAAAATGTCAAAATGATAACATCGACTGTTCTTTGTTGGTGGAATGAGTAGGTCATTCAAGTGAATTAGTGTACTTGGGACTATATCTATACATTCTTTCCATAAGTCCACTGCTTGGGAAAACAGTCGATTGTAATAGGAGACGGAAAATCGGATTTATGAAAAGTTGATGTTACCCGAAGAAGACGAATACGTATGTTACGGCCCATCTCTAGATGATCCATTCCGTAAGAATTTTGAACATTTGACCCGACCGTAAAATGAGTCGAAAATTGACCATTCCGCGAAATGGAGTCCCGAAAAAGCTACCGTTCCATGGTCTGGCAGATAGATAAACCTACGAAAAAGAAACTGAGTTTTTTATGAGGAAAATGCTCCAAACTATTTCACAAAGGTTTATTATTTTCCTGTATAGACCACTCACCTCTTAGAAGTGACATCAATAAAAACTTTGGGGCACAACTGCACCCCAAATGGAGCCTATATACCAAATTTCATCAAAATGGGTAACTAAGGAAAGTGGCGCGTACCGCGGACGGACGGAACATTTTTTATTCGATTTTCGGATTCTACGCACCTTGAAACATATACTTAAACCATGAAATTTTGAGGGGGGGTTTAAAAAAAATTTCTGGGTCAATTCCAACGGTTCATTATTGAAAATAATAAACCAAAAGGAAGGGAATCAAACATTCAAAAAAATTCGACGACGCAGTCACCTCCAACGATTGAATTTAACTTACAATAGAATTATACTTCAATGAGCTGCAGATGAAAGTGAAGTCCAAACACATCCTGCTTCAGCTACCCGCCAAAAGCTGGAAAGGAAGGATTAATAATTACTACGAAAATAAAATTGCCTTTGTAAATGGTAGTCTTCAGTTCACAATTCCTATAGTTGAGTTTATGTGCGGGAACTCCGAACCATTTACGGAATCGAACATGGATATTGGGTATTCCTCATGTGGTCAAAACGATGAATAATGCAAAAATGGCTTAACCAATCAGGGCCATTAGAGGGGTCTGGAGGAATAATTATTGAAGGATGTATGAAGGAGAGATGGTGAAAGGCAAGAAAAATGGTAGATACTATAAAGACGGGATACTACACAAGGTGGCTTTTTATAAGGGAGACTGAACTGTGTAATACACCTACCTATAACCCTCGAGGGGGGGTGTGGGGGTCCATCTTTCTCACAACAAAAGGTGGTATTGCTACATCAAGAGATGGATTTTCATTTGATCTACATCCTATCCAGGTTTTACCGGATTCATGGCTAGTTTAAATCATCAACAAAACTAAAAAAAAAAAAAATCAACAAAATAAGTCTGCCAAGTGGGTGTGGCACATAGCTTCCTCTTATCAATAACCCGATTATATAGATGATCCGATGCATAGTAGTTAATCTCATAACACCAATCTCTAAGTACCTTTCACTGCCCTCATAGGGGACCATCTACACACTAATCTGGACAATCCTAGAAAATGTCATCAAATTCGGATGAAAAATGTGTTATGGCTGTTACAAGGATTTTACGTTTGCGCATGCGCAGTGGCTACTACCAGTCCGAAGATGGTGCTTTTCATAGGGGACCATCTAAACACTACTAAGTAACATCCCTGAAAATTTCATCGAAATCAGGGAAAAAATGTGGGAGTTATGGCCGTTACAAGGAATTCACGTTTGCGCATGCGCAGCGGCTACTATCAGTCTGGGGGTGATGATTTTCATAGGGGACCGTCTACACACCAACCCGCACAATTCCTAAAAATTTCATAGAAATCGGACAAAAACTTCGTATAGTTATGCGCGTTACAAGGAATTCATGACAGACACACAGACGGACGGACAGACAGACACGGAACCAAAATTGTTCAGAAAGGTCTAAAACGCAAAACGCGAGTGAACATTTTGATTTTGGAGAACTTTTTTTTTCGACCTTGAAAAGTGAAAACAAAGCTTCCGCTACCTTGGTAGACTCGGAAGCAAAAATATTTATCTTGTACATTCTGAAACAATTAAGTAACAGTCAGCCTATCGAAGATTGAAATCTTCTTATTCTTGCAGGAGATGGTAGCACACACATTATTTTGCTTTTCAGACCTTACCGAACAATTTTGATGCCGTGTCTGTATATCAGTTTATTGGGGCGCATCTGTGGGAAGAAATGACAGCAATCGAGAGATGTGAAATCTCAGAGGCATCTTTGTTCCTTCTTTTTCTAAGCGTTAAAAATGCTAAGAGATCTCGGAACGCACTCGTTGACGGCAAAAAGCCAAGATCAACTTTATTACATCATTGGAATACCAAAAAAGATTGTTAACAAACTAATTGTTCAGCCCCATCTACACGATAGAACAAGAATATTAAAGCGACGAATAATGATTATTTGTATTTAGAGAGATCGTGAGGGGAGTTTTATTCTCGCCCTGTGATTTCACTATGTAATATGTAGAATGCAAAATTGATATTACAAGAGGAACTTTATATTCATAATAACTCGTCATTGGCACAAAATGGCCTTTAATAGCGATCGTGCGATGTACCAGAGTAGTTTAATGATAAGCTAAGTTGTTTTAATCCAATGGAATTACGCCTCTTGCTAAATAAATTCCCCAGCTCGCTTTCGCCGTTGTGATAAGACCCTGTAACATATTATGATTGCGCTCGGGATTCCCCGGCACAAGTTTTCGTGGTGAAATTTCCTTCCTCCAGGGGGTGATAAAACGTTGGAAGGACTTTGGAGCGAAGGAATAGAGAAAGAACTACCCAACTTTTGGTCTCAACCGTCTATAGGTTTTCAGTATTCAAACTCGGAAGAATGTCATTGGGAAGGTTGTCAGAGAATTTTATCCAAAACATCTGATGTGAAGCTTCACACTATTTTCTTCGATCTCAACAACGCAAAAGTGAAATTGCATATATAATGTTTTTTTTTAAATTTTAATTGTTGCGCATCTACTAGTGATACATACAACCAGCGTTTTACAATAACTTACTTGATTTACAAATATTAACATCGTTTCTAAGTACCTTCTTGATAATATATTATGCTGTTTACTCATTACTAAAATATTTTTGACATTTTCAGGTCTTTGCTTTGGCACATAAACTGAAAAATTGTCACGAAAACTAAGCAAGTCTTGCTCACGCGACCAATAAATAAAATAGACTCACTGTGTTGCGTAGAGAACAATGAACTGTTTTCTTATTTTGATGCTTGGGTACATGAACTAACAACCTTACTTCACTACCTTGTTGTGTAGTGGTTGACATGAAAATGTCCCAATGTGTTGCAGACTCGTATGCAAGCATTTCCTAATAAACTTGATTGTAAAGTAGTATGTGGGTTTTAAATTGAAATTCGGTTGATCGGTGGTAGAGATAATTGAGGTTCAAGTTTGGTATTTTTTGAGGAAATTTGATAATATTGATAGTTTGTGACACTAAATTATCGATACTCGATATTTTAAAATATCGATACTCATGTCCAACGATACTTGGGATATCGATACTCAAATACGATACAGTATCGATAAAAAATACCGATACTTTTATAACGATACCCATCCCTAATATCAGCTTTGTCCATATTTACAGCTGTTTTGGCATTATATAATTTACGCATAAATTGAGGGCTTTTCAACGAGTGGCGAACGATTCGTGGGATGAAAACAAGCGTACGTCTTGAAATTTACATTTCCCTAGAAACGGGTCAATGGAAATCATTACAAAATCCAGCGCTACTTTCGTTCCATAGTTTCTTCACGTATCTGCCCAGTTAGGTAATAGAGAGAGTGAGAATGTGAGTTGGAGAATGTGATTATTCTTTGCAATGGAATCCATCACTTGGAAATGGTATGCCCCTTTCTGTAAGGGATTGAAAGATATACCATTCCTGCCATTCTTTCTTCATACTGTTGTGCACCATGAATAGTGCATCTGATAGGGCAATCTATCATGTAATCTATAATCTATCCTAATGTAGTATATGTAATCTATGTTATCTATAATGTAATTTATAATAGCCAACATGCAAATTCTACCCCCACCACCATCAACGGTGCAAGCCTGGCACCACAGCAGTGTGATGGTACCATGATTTGACGCCACTGATGTGATCCCCGAAAGAATAATTCATGGAAATTCAGACGTATGGTTATGTTCCTCAAGTTTCAATGTCTGGGTTCCAATATAGTAATAATGTGGCTAATAAGTAACGACATGTCGACAAAATCTTCCTAGAATAAAGATTATCCGAGTGCACATTATTTCTGAACTGGTCCAGAGCACACACGATGAAAAATTAAGGCTGTTTCAGACGGAGTAATGAGATTTAAATTTGATTGGGAAATGGAGGACCACTTTAGTGCAGCAAGGTCAAAAACACGAGACATAAGTCTGCCGAGTGGGTATGGCACATAGCTTCCTCGTATCCTAAACCCGATTGTACAGATGATCCGATGATATGTAGCTAATCTCAAAACATCAATCTCTAAGTACCTTGCACTACCCTAACAGGGGACCGTCTCCACGTAAATCCGCACAATCTATGAAGATTTCACCGAATTCCGGTGGAAAATTTTGAAAATATGACTGTTACAAGGCAATTCAAGGGCGATGATTCTCATAGAGGACCATCAACATCCCATGGCTATGTCTGTTACAAGGATTTTACATTTGCAGAGGCTACTATAAAATCGGGGTCATGATTTTCAAAGGGGATCATCTAAATCTAATCTGAACAATGCCTGAGAAATCCATCGAACTCGGACGAAAATTTTTAGAAGTTATGGCTGTGACAAGGAAATTCACTTTTGCGCATGCGCAGTAGTTACTATCAGTCAGGGGGGTTTTGGTTTAAGAACCTTCTTCACCCCAACCCGCATAATCCCTGAAAGTTTAACGAAATCGGATGAGAAATGTAGAAGTTATGGCTATTAAAAGGAAATTCGCGTTTGCGCATGCGCAGTCGCTTTTATCTATCCGGGGTTGGAGATTTTCATTTCATACAGACACGAAACCAAAATTATTCAGGAAGACCTAAAACTTTATATTTTATTTTTATTTCGATTTTGGATTTTTCTTCAATCTTGAAAATTGAAAACAAAGCTTTCGCTACCTTGATAGACTCGGAAGCAAAAATCAAAGTAAACAAAGTAGCATGGCGGAGTAAAAAAAAGCGCTTAGTGGGAAAAGTTGTTACAAATTAGTTGTAGAATCGATTCCTTAAGAATGAATTTGGTATTTAAATTGGTATTAAGGGGGTCTCAGTCGGTCGTAGTTCGTTCCTAGTATTTCGCGAAATTGAAGGCGCAAAAACTTAAAAAGTTGTACCTAAATTTGATATTGTACAGGATTTAAGAAATAGCTGCCCATGCGAAGCACTCGAAGTACGACCGAGCCGCCGAAGTCTGCCGGGGGTCATTCACACCACTGGTTTGCTCGTGCGATGGGGCCATGGAGAAGCAGTTCTTGACATTCATGAGAACGGGCATCACACGAACTGGAGATGAAGTGGGTGACGCCTTTTTCAAAAGTGGTAGAGTAGATGAAAACTAGAATCCAATTCGCCATAATTCGAGCGGTGTCCATTCGGATACGAGGTGCCCGAAGAAGAGTGCGGCCACTCGAATTGGTCAATAAATAAGTATTCTATTCTATTCTAATTATTAGTTCTAGGACACCCTGTATACCTCTATGCCCACCAAAAGGGAAATTATTAAGTATGGTCAATATCAATATCGATTTTTCCGAATAAATAGGAAGGTCGTTTTTCCTATGTGCTCTTCGATTCATAGCGATTACGCCTCGGGGTTAGAGTAGTCAATACAGATCCTCCGTTATAAACTGGTGGGGTTCACACATCGAGGCCCGAGTTTCTGAAGCAAGTTTCTCGGATAACATTGGGAAGAGGGGAAGAGAGGATCCCCCCTGAGGGCTTGCGGGTGGTTTCTGCAAATTCGGTAGACAGTGGAGTAGGTACAAGGCACAGAGGATGAGAACTGTATCCGTTTCTCATGTGCCGATGGTTCCTCAATATAGTGAACGCATATCTGTGAACTGTAAGACAACTGTGAGTTCCATTCGCCAATCAAACAAGTAAGTTAACCCTGAACCATCAATATGGAGAGTGATGAACGGCTCAGTTCATAGTTGTTCTTGTTACAGTAGCAGATTCAACCATAGATGTCTCACAGTTTGCATTAGTGAGAGTATAAAGTTGAGGATTATATTGTACATATGGCTATTTTCCTGTAAAAATGGACATTGGAGGCTTTTTAATTTCAGTTTGGGTTTACATAGAATTCCCGTTGGTCTCTACAATTATGAATAGGTTCTTTGTCTGGACACATATTCAGGAGATCTTTATTGTTAACCCTTCCCTCCTTTGTTAACCCTTTCTGGTATTCCGATTTTAACCTGCATTTTTGAACCAAAACTGATAGCCGTTGGCTATCTTGATACTTCAACTATGGAGTAAGAAAATTTGTGTAAAAAAACCTAATAATAATAAAATTTTAATTAAAAGTGTTGACAAACTGTAATAGGGCCTTTGAAGTACCTTCTCCCTCATTTCTCACCTTGTAGGCTATTAGTTGGGTTTTCTCAGAAAAGGCAGTACAGATTCCTCTATGAAGTGAATCTTCTCCACCTTATTCCTTGGTTCTGTACTTTATGGGAAATACCAGTTCCTAACATCCTACCAAGGATTTTTCCAAGTTTCCTTCTTTTACTCCATCAAAACTTGAAAAGATCCTTGACTAGACAGATTTTGTAGGGCCTTTGAGGTACCTTCTACTCAAATATTCTCTAAATTTGAATTCAAAACTCCGAAAAAAAACATTTTTTTAAACAAGTGGGAAATTAAGGGTCAAGCAATCATCAAATATCATGGATATAGTATACATTAAGTTTCAAACAAAGTCTGCCGAGTGGGTGTGGTACATAGCTTCCTCGTATCCATAACCCGATTTTTTTTAAAAATATATTTATTTCCATATTTAAGTAGGTACAAAGTAAAATAGACATAAGTAATTCAATCAAATACAGATTCAGTGTTATAAAATAAAAATAAAAATTTCTGGAAATCAATCCCCAATATGGACGTTGGTGTCCGTAATAGGGGATGAATCTGCTACCTAGTCAAAAATATTTGTTTTTTATCGTATTTTTTTATCTTGTGAATGAGTTTTTACAACGGGTACCTACCCACTCAAGGAATTTGCTAGTGACCTAACAAACAGATGAGAAGAAGCTGAAAATACGTTTCTAATGAGCTAAGGACATTTCTCTTCTTAGAACTTCCTGAAACTTTTATTTTTCTGAGCTGCAGAGGACTTCCTACAGTAAGCTTAGGTAAAATTTATTTAGTTCTTTATTCTCTTTTTTTGAGCTAGCTGAAACTAATTTTTTTTTAGATCGGTTGGTAATCTATTGAAAGATAATATGCCTCTGTAAACATAATTGTTTTGTGCGAGGGTCGTTCTTAGTTTAGGCATCTTTAAATTGAGAAGGTTTTTGGATCTGGTATCTGCTGCATGTTGCGGAATCAAGAACGATCCATCTCTTATGAGCTGCTTGATCCTTTGCACTTCAGCTATTTTGAGGAATGGTAGTACTTGAATCTCTTTGAATAATGGTGCTGTATGGTCAAGAAATTGTGCATTACATATTTTCCTCACTAGTGCTTTTTGGACAACAATCAATTGATCAAATGCGGTCAAATACGCACCACTCCAAGAGGGGAGACAGTAGATGAGGACGGATTCTACTAAACTACTTCTATTACTATTTCTATTTCTATTTCTACTACTTCTATACATCTACGATTGTATAGATGATCCGATGCATAGTAGTTGATCTCAAAACATCAATCTCTAAATAACATGCACTACCCTCATATTGGACCATCTACACGTCAACCGGCACAATCTATGAATATTGTTGGAAAATGTAGAAGTTATGGCTGTTGCAAGGAAACATACTTTTGCGCATATGCAGTGGCTAATATGAGTCTGGGGGCGATGATTTTCATAGGGGACCATCTACATGCCAACTTGCAAAATCGCCGAAAATTTCATCGAAATCGGATGAGAAATGTAGAAGTTATGGCTGTTATAAGGATTTCACATTTGCGCATGCGCAGCGGCTACTATCAGTCTGGAATTGATGATTTTCAGAGGGAACTCTACACGCCAACCCGCACAATCGCAGAAAATTTCATCAAAATCGGACATTAACGCCTTGCCCTACGTGGACGACCAAAGAGACCGCAAGTCGCGCGAGGAATCCTTCCTTGCGAGGTTATCTTTACTTCGTCCTGAGTTGTAAAATCTTTCTCTACTTGTACATTTTCTCTCTTTCGCGGATGGGATATATCTTTCAAATAATGCAGCTATGCTTTATTAATTTATGAGAAAGAATTCGTTGAGACGGAAGCCAGTTTCGACAATTTATTCAATGAGGGAACAATACGGTGAATTTGAATCTTTTAAACACGAATTTCTCCCCTACATTCGGATTGTAAAGGGACCAGTTTTACAATAGAGATAACAAAACAAAAAAAAACAACCCAGAAATGAAACACAGGTGTAAAATTTGCCGGCCTACCTGCATGTTCGGACAGTTTTTTCAACAAATCAAAAAAATTGGGTTCGACATTTGGGAGAAAGAAAATTTAGCGCCCTTCCCAACGGTATCCTTAGATTGAAACGTACTGAGTTAATTATAATAGTTAGGTACTGTCAGTTTAGTGACAAAGGCTACTATCAGCCCGGGGGTGATGATTTTCATAGGGGACCATCTACACACCAACCCGCACAATCCCTGAAAATTTCATCGAAAGCGGATGAGAATTGTAGAAGTTATGGCAGTGGCAAGGACTTCATAACAGATAGACCGACACACACATAGACACGGAACCAAAATTGTTCAGGAAGATCTTAAACGTAAAACACGAGTGAAAATTTTGATTTTGGAGAACATTTTTTTTCAACCTTGAAAAAGGGAAAACAAAGCTTCCGCTTCCTTGGTAGACTCGGAAGCAATATAGGTAGGTAAGTAGTTTGTGATGCAAATCAGTGGGTAGAAATACCCCCTGAAGAACAACTGACCTCATAATCTGATTCACCCTTTGTATTCAATTCTATTCCTTTCGGTCCATCAATTTTCTTCGATTTTGGATTACTTATGTCTTGAAACGTAGGTATGAAACATATGATTTCAAAATGGGTTACAAAATGTGTTTTTCTATTCAACTACAAACGGTATATTAAATATACCGTTCAACAAATTTTGTTGAATATACATTATTAATATTAACATATCAAGTAGGACGCAAAATTTACTTACAGTGGATTAGTGCTTATTACTTACAGTACTTCCCGTGCGAATTAGCAACTCGGTTGTGAAAATAATTTTCACTAATAATATGTACTTACACTAATAATAATAATTATTATTGGCGGTGTATGTGCAGATTTGATTTTAGTTTTAAAAACTAAATTCACAGCCAAAATTATCAAAATAATTTAATAATAATCATCTCTATTGTCAAAAATAATCTCGTTTTTTCACGTTTTTGATATGGACATGTTTAAGACGTGAGGGTCTGTCTATGGAAATGTAACACGAAAAGAATGCAACGTTTTTATGGAGGGAAATGGAGCTTCCCCAATTTTCAACAAACAGAAGTCGATCGCCTCTCGTTTGAAAGCTCTTGATTTATGTGAAAAACCTTTACATTTCAAGCAACCATTTCGAGGAATTAGTAGCTTGAAATGTACTGGCGTTTTGCATGCACTTGTGCAATTGATCACTATTGCTAGTTAGAGTAAAAATTAAAATTGCGACTCAGGAAAATGTGAAGGGAAAAGGGGAAGGTGATAGTACGGTGAGAAGGGTTCAGTGGTGCGAAAACGACCGTACAGGTAGCGCTAGCCGTGACACTCTGTGTCTGTCCCGTGGGTCTAGGTACTTACTAGGTACCATGTTGTCGTTATCAGTTGTGGTAGGCGCGTTGACCGAGCGTGTCTGATGCTGATGCTCAACAATCTCATCTTTTGTGGAATTAAGTATGTAGGTATGAATGGAAGTTCAACTGCACGAATGAAAGCCGCGACGTCTCGCGATTTCACCGGCGCGATCGGTTCAATGTGAAATGGGCAATTCCGATACGTTTCGACACACCGCTGTGTCGAATTTCATGAAGTGTAAGTGGTGAAAGTGTTGTGTCACATCGTAACCTGTCAGAGGATTTTGTCTCATGGATCTCTCATCTCCTACATCAAAATCCAAGGTAAAATATAAGTAATGCCCGGCCCATTTTTGCCAAAAATTGTTCAAACGAAGTTTAGCCAAACTCGTTTATGGGTTTTACCCAGTAATATGGCAGGTGTCTTTCTCCAATCCAAACCATCGTTAAACTTCGTTAGAAATAACGGAAATCTTGAAATGTCGAGCTGGATGAACGATGAATGAATGAAAGTAAATACTGGGAATGACGTTCAGCATAACAACCCCTCCCGCGCTTGCTATCAGTAGATTCCCGCCTGGTGCATCTTATCAGTGTCGGTTGTTTTGACCGGACTATTTCTTCAGACTAGGGATGGGACATCGAAGAGAAAACATCGATGTCGATGACGATGTCGATATTTCATAGAAACATCGATATCGATAAAACATCGTGTGAAAAACATCAATGACGATAACATCGTAAGGTGAAAAATCGATATTTTTAAAAAGCGGGAAATTTAATTAATCTCTCAACCAGTTAGAATCAAGGGAGAAAACCTGATGAGGCTGCTCTTCCTCCATTCATAAGAAATGGATATTTTTTTCTTTTGACTTGCTTTTATTTCACTGGATAACCTACTCCATTATATATTTTTTTTTCATTCGTGATAAATTATCCGATTTTTTTGCACTTCATTTTGATATCCCATACCTTCCCCATTTCCATTATTGGTTCAAGCATAAAGATACTTTTTTCTATTGTTTTCCAGTAATTATCTTGTTATATAAAGTGATGATTGAGTTGAATCATCAAAAACGTCCCTCGACCGGGGATGGACCTCCTATCGTTCCGACTAAACTATATTTACACTTCTGAGTCGGAGCTCGTTACCACTGAGCTAAGGAACTGAATGGATAGAAATGCGAAGAGGTAGCTGATCACAACAATTGAAAGGTAGGAGGTGTTCTTCAATTTCCAAGTAAATTCAATGAAGTTATCTGGTCTGAAATTGGATTTTGTCTGGTTCCCCTGCAGTAACTAGTAGGTCAAATTTATCAAACGATGTTATCAGACCATTTCGTCGAGATATCGATATCATCGGACCGAAACATCGATGTTTGAAAAACATCGAATGTAAAACATCGATATTACGAGCAAAATATCGATGTTTCGATATTATCGATATCGATGTCCCATCCCTACTTCAGACTCGTGTACCTTTTTCAGTTATTAATTTCAAATTACCGTTTTGAACTTAATAGTCCTACAGGAACTCTAGGCGAGTGTCGATCAAGCCGAGCACTTGGACGACTCCGTTGAAATTCAGTATCGTCCGTCACCTCGAAGTGGGAAATTCAATCCAGGATTTACCTCGGACCTCTCCTAGGGACGTCGTCATCATTAGACGTGTCAAAAATAATTTCCAATGCGAAATAATTTCGAAGAAATCACAAATTAGTATTCGGCTAAATGGAATTTGTAGTTACCAGAGATTAGCTTGTTTATTTGGACGACTTTCGACCGTTTAAACTTGAGCCCCCGAGATGGAGTTTAACCCCAGGTAAGTATAAAGTGTCTGACAGACACGAGGGAAATTTCAACGAAGTATGTTGACAGTAGTGAGCATCTAAAATATCCCAGGCGCTCAGTACCTGTCCCCCCTTCATAGAAGGTTCCATCTCAAACCTTTAGCTGTGATCTAACCGCCCCAAAAAGTAATTTGTTCCATAGTTTCTGAAAACCACAGTGTCTCTCAGAAACTTTATACTCTGTACTCTGCCCAGGCCTCAATTTCCAACCGATTTGCGAAATTCTTTTTTGTTCAGATGACTTCCGAGTTACACTGGAAGCATTAGCATTGGGAGGGAGGTGAGTGGGGGAATAATATTCACAAAGTATCCGATTTTTCAATTTTTCGGTTCCTTCATAGCTTACTAACAGTACCCAAACTATGAAATTGAGGGGACATTACCAATATAGCTCTGGATTTTCATGAATTAAGTATTTTTTGTGCCACCATTGAACAAATTAGTGGTGCCACCATGGTGCCAGGACACCAGAAACCGCATATTTCGTGGTTTTAAAAAATATGTTTCACCTTTAACACGGATGTGAACTTCTGCGGATTACCTACCTAGACCGGTACTGTTGCAGGAGTATGGTGGAGGGGGGGGGGGGGTGAACTCGAATTCGCATGTTGAGTATCGTAGATCACAATTTTTGAAATTCTGTTCAAATTAGACTCCTTGAGACCACATAGGCTACTTGGGAGTAAGTCTAATTACTTTGTTTTAACTAGTAAAATGTTGGTTTTGACGAAAAATATAATATATTATAAAAAATAATATAAAATATGTACATAATATATTATATTTAAATATTTAATATAATAAATTTTAAATATTTAAATTTGTATATATTATTAAAATATATAAATAATATATTATATTTAAAAAAATAATATAAAATATATACATAATATATTATAATATAATATATTATATAAAATATATACATATTATGTAAGATTCATTGTACTTTCATCTCAGATAGCTGTATTATTAGAAGACAGGCAATATGCACAATGGACTCTAGGGAGAGCTCAGTCAGTTGAAGCTGGCCAAGAAACCATTATCTTGTGAATTTATATTTCTTTCGTATTTCTTTTAATTTAATTTCCTTCGTTATAGATTCAGGTGAGCATTCAAATCCATTATTCGTACATGAATTTTATTATTCCATCAAGATAATTTTTTTTTTTGGTAATTTTATTGTTATTTTGTAATTACAGTATAAAAACAAAGAAACTGCATCAAAACGAAGTCTTTGTAAGATAGGTCTCCTCTTTTCTCTATCTCAACAAATCAAGACTTCGTTTTGATGCAGTTTCTTTATTTTTATACTGTAATTACAAAATAACAATAAAATTACCAAAAATGAAAATAATCTTTATGGAATAATAAATTACATGTACGAATAATGGATTTGAATGCTCACCTGAATCTATAACGAAAGTGTCTGCTCCGAAGGAAATTAAATTAAAAGAAATACGAAAGGAATTCAAATTCACAAGATGATGGTTTTTTGGCGGTTTCCCAGCTTCTACTGTACGTACTGACCTCTTCCTTGAGTTCATTGTGCATATTGCGTTCTCTTCTAATAATATAGCTAACTGAGATGAAAGTGCAATGAATCTCAAATATATTAATTAACCCATCATTTTTCTCAAAAACAACTTTACAGTTGCTGCGTGTCTGTCAGACCCTTTAAACACTGGGAGTCCATCAGAGGGTTTATACACACTAGGGGTTAAACTCATAAAGCTAACAGGAGAAAGACGTTAATTGCTCGCCTCTTTTGGTTAAGTAGACCTCATTTTGAGATTGATGCAATATTTTCTAGAAACCTAAACTTTGATCCAACTTTCTTTTACTCATAGGTGGTGAATTCGAATCGTTGAGAAAAAGCATCAACATTCGACGGATGGTTTCGATTAAAGTAAAGTAAAGTACACAACCACTTCAGGTTGGATTATCGTCCGACTGCAATTCCTAGCGTCGCTGACGTTATCAGCTGTCTTCCAAAGGGAAGATCGATTGGTTTCGATTATAAAGGTGAACAAGAATGCGAAGAACATAATAAGAATTATGTTCTTCCTTTTCACCTTTAATTGACTTCAGAACACCAAAATATAGAAGGATGTCTCCCAGTTTACTTGGGAAGACTTTGTTTATTTGGGGATGCTATTAAACAAACAGAACATTGGTGAAGAGGTTGGGAAATTAATTGTAAGTATTAATCTACAAACGTTGCAAAAACTGAGTCTCTTTCTCAAGATCAGTGGTCATCCTCAACCTCTTAATTTTCTACTACTCATCTCTGGTAGAATCGTTGTTTCCCTCGATGTCGAAGAAATTCGAAAGATCACACTAGAAGCTCTGAGGGGTCACTCACCGTATGCCAAGTTTGAGAAACGCGATTAATTAATATCACGAAGACTAGAAGCCACTAAATGTCAAGATAAATGCCGCGAGGGTTTCCCTGCTTATTTACCCCGAATCCAAAAATAGACAAAGGTCACGGTAGCAGGATAGAACCGTAGCTACACAGATCCGAATCGGAACTTCAAAGAACCAGAAATTCAACATTTATAAATATTGATGTTTGTAGGTATTTACCTATTTATCAAAACGACCTACCCTAGGATACAGGATGTTTTTTACTCCACCTCAAAATTAGATATTTATCTACTGAAATTACTTATATTACCTACATTTCAAATGGATCAAATCATATTATTTTTGTTTTTAACGGTCGTCTTTTTTTTTCGTTTTGTTTGGGCATAGATGTAAATGTCACCAATTTCTGTCGAATTTGAGTGAACTTGAGTCTGGCCTCTGTAGGACTGTGAAGGAGAGTTGGGATCTAGACTGTACAGGGAAGCTGGGGTCTGGACCAAAGAGAATTCCGTGAACAGGTCCAAAAAGATTTGAGATGAAGTATCTTCTGAAGGTGGATTAGTGCAGGCTAATCCGTATGGAAAGTTTGGGATTAGTGCGTAAGGGAATTTAATAGTCTATCCCGCTAAGAGAAGTTTGGATTTACTCGCTTGATGGAAGTAGGAGTCTAGCGGGTGTTAGGAGGGATGTAAGACAGGGGAGGTACCATTCGGGAAGAAATGAATCAAACCAACGCATAAACACAAAGGCTTCGATGAACATTGGTCAGTAAGATTTAAAGTCGAATTGACCTCAGACTCCGGCACTAATAACTGACACAGCTTTTCCGACACAAAATCGTCGTTTTCCCAACCGGTATAATTAAAACCCTTTCTGATTAATCTCCGGTCAGGAAGACTTCTGGGGAAGGATGCAGCGGAATGAGGTGGAAGGTTGCTCCAGAATTAAAAACTCTTCTATCGGCCCCTTCAATAAAGAGGAATCCGTTGGGGTTTCAATCGATTCGTCTTCTGCTTCCAGGTTCAGTAGGAAATGGAAACGTGGCTTCCAACGACGTCAATAAATTGATTCAAGGCTTGTATATTTCCCGTCAACCTAGACTTAGAAGGGCGACAACGAGTTAAATAGTAGAAAACAAAAAGAAAGGGAAAATAACCTAAACAGCCATTTCAGGATTGATTTTTGTCTATCTCTCGCTTTCGGGATCGTCAACGTCATTGGCCGACCTCCAAAGGAAGAATCAGAATTTCTTTAGATGATTCCCCTTTTGACTGCTTATAACATATACCCTTTAAAAAGGCGGGTCGCCAAAAAATGCGTGATCCCGTTCCCTCAGTCTAAATACACACCCAAGACGTATGATGGTGGTGATCTCACAGAAACTGTTTCATTCAACTACTGAATATCGGTAGACAATTGGAAATTTACTGCCTAATCATACAATATCCTCGTATTAGGGTTTTCTCGGACTCAATCAAACAAAGAGTATTTTAGGCAAATGGCATTTCTGAAGGTACCAATAAAACTCACTTCCATTAGTATACAAAAATACACACAGATACAACTTCAACATCAATCTTGAAAAAAAGTCTCCTAAACTGGGATACCACCCCAATAATTGAACCCAACGCACCATGACATTCCTGAAACAAAATGTTATTCCAAAACTGCTAGTGGTACAAACATACAGAAAATGTATGATGAACGATGCCTAACTTGCCTAATGCTTGACTTTGATAGATTCCCCTCCCTCACCGTGACAATTGTGGTATACATTTTTGAGGTCTGAGAAAGATAACGGAATATTGAGTCAATACCTATTGACAATTGAGAATATTGACAATTTTGTCGGAAATTTCCGAAATTCTAAACATGTTGACGAAATGCACATTCATATAGATTCGTGAGACGACTAAAAAAAAGTGTATATTGTCCTGTGATCAATTATCTTAGGGCGCTTGGTTTCTCTGAGGTTGTTTAAGAAGAATGGGATACGGAACTGAGGGGTTTCGTATTCGAATTACTGGATGGCACTTTATTATCATAATAACCTTTACGGTTCTTCTTTATCTTCTAATCTTTACAGAACTCAGAAGTACATTATCAAATTTATAACGATTGTTACTGGTCTAAATTATGACTGTATTCACCTTGATGGTGAGCATTAACCTAATTTTAGTCCCTAGACTGAACTGTAGGTAACTATTAAATTTAAAATTTATTATAACCTATTACTCTCCTGAATTAACTATTGCAAAGATGCAGGCGAAGTAGGAGTCTTAGGCTAGTAGAGAGAAGGCGAATAAGTGAGATTATATCTGGTTTTATTCGGCCAACCTGGCTCTTTATATACCCTACTGGTGTGGACAGCTCCCCCCCACCACATGGAGTTGGTAGAGAAGAAAGCGAAACAGCCCCCTCCCCCATTCCCTGACGGGGAATTCTCTACTGTATAAGAGCAGGTACTGCTTGACCATTCAGGAGCAAGTAATTGTTTGAAGAGAACATTGCTAAACTGCATAATATGCATATATATAATTTAATGGTTTGGAGATAATAAGGATAATAGATAAATATTATAAAATAATTATAATTTATTATAAATAAAATATAAAATAAAATTATAAATAAATTTTATAATTTTATATTTATAAAAAATTAAAAATAAAATTATAAATAAGGAAATAGTTTGAAGATAGAATCACTTATTTGACGTCCCCCATCCTTAATTAATTGAATATACCGATCTCTGGCATTTGTTGACTCTTTCATAATTCTGTACAGGGTGTCTACACTTTCGATGGGCATAACTTCAGGGTTCGATTCTACAAGGTATTTCCAACAAAAAATATCTCTTAGCAATTTTCTTTTAACCCACTCAAAATTCCTTTTTTTCACTTTAAAGTTTTTCTTCGCGTTTTCGACCTTACGGTACTGATATGGTCATAACTCCCTTATTTCTCCTGAAAATTCAAATCTGACTACACCGTTAGAAAGAGCGTTAAATTACTAAGCTACCTAGTGCAAAATCAAAATATTTCAGCAATAAAATAGTTTCAAAAAATCAAGTCAAAAAGCCAAGTTTGAAAAATTTTCGAAACTTGACTTTCTTCGACCAAAGTTTTCACTCTAAATCCCTGCCCATTTCGATGGGCGCTCTTCGGAGAAAACATGTTCAAATTGTGAACTTTTCAACGGTCTATCAATTTTTCTTTCTAACATTCAAATTGGAAGAGTAAATTAAGTTTGAATGCCAGAAAACGTGTGTTTTACATGCAAATCCAATGTTATAAGCGGTTTATGGTCCCCCTCGACCTCAAGATGGCTTGACGATTTTGGTATAATTTCCTATGAAATTTTTTACGCTGAATAAAATAGTGATACTTCCGAATGGTTCTGACTGCTAGAAAGTGGATTTTTTGAAGAAAACCTTCGTCTTTCGTACATCAAATACGCATTATTCGTAGATATAGTAGTGAGCATGAAGTAGCACCTTTGAACTCAACAAAAACTTCAATCAGCTAGAAATTCGGTGTTTTTGTTGAGTTCAAAGGTGTTACTTAATGCTCACTACCATATCTACGAATAATGCGTATTTTATGTAGGAAAAACGAAGGTTTTCTTTGAAAAATCCACTTTCTAGCAGTCGGAATCATTCGGAAGTATCACAATTTGATTCAGCGTAAGAAATTACATAGGAAATGATACCAAAATCGTCAAGCCATTTTGAGATCGAGGGGGGCCATAAACCGCTTAAAACACTGGATTTGCTAGTAAAACTCACATTTTCTGGCATTCAAACTTAATTTACTCTTTCAATTTGAATGTTAAAAAGAAAAATTGATAGACCGTTGAAAAGCAGACAATTTGAGCATGTTTTCTCCGAAGAGCGCCCCTCGAAATGGGCAGGGATTTAGAGTGAAAACTTTGGTCGAAAAAAGTCAAGTTTCGATCATTTTTTAAAGTTGGCTTTTTGACTTGATTTTTTGAAAATATTTTATTGTTGAAATATTTTGATTTTGCACTAGGTAGCTTAGGAATTTAACGCTCTTTCTAACGGTGTAGTCAGATTTGAATTTTCAGGAGAAATAAGGGAATTATGACCATAACAGTGCCGTTAGGTCGAAAACGCGAAGAAAAACTTTAAAGTGAAAAAAAAGGAATTTTGAGTGGGTTAAAAGAAAATTGCTAAGAGACATTTTTTGTTGGAAATACCTTGTAGAATCGAACCCTGAAGTTATGCCCATCGAAAGTGTAGACACCCTGTATAATGCTCTTTCATAATTCTATATAATGCTAAACTGCATAAACTGCACAATATTTTATATGAGTGGGAGCAAATACTTTCTGTGAAAGGATAAAACAGCTACATCAACGGCCTGGGTATCTAGTTAGCCTGGGGCTGGATTTATAAAGGGTTTAGTGTTCCCCCAATCTGAGCCTTGGGGAGAACCTTGGGGTGGAAAGATTCTTAGGGGGGGGGGGGGGGGGTTGTGGGAGGGGGATGAATTAATAACTGTGATACCTCAAGATTACTTGGATTGGCGATACTTCTGATACAAGGTGCGGCAGCATAACTCCCTTCTGGTTTATAATTTTTAATAATGAAAGGAACATATTTTTTAACCCCCCTCCCCAAATTTGAGTTTTGGTTTATTATTTTTAATAATGAAAAAAATTTTTTCAACACCCCTCAAAATTTTTTGGTTTACGTTTCAAGGTACGTAGAATCCAAAAATCGTATGAAAATTTGGCCGTCCGTCCGCTCCGCTGTACGCGGCACTTTCCCCACTTAGCAGTGACCGATTTTGATGAAATTTGGAATGTAGGCTCCATTTGGGGTCTAGTTGTGCCCCGAAGATTTTGGTTGATGTAGGTCACTTCTAAGGGTTGAAAACTGAATTTTGAAAACGCCCTAACTCAAAAAATGTGTATATAAAGGTATTGTTTTTCCATCAATTTAAGATAGTATAGAATTTTTTGAGACCACGCGGAGCTCTGTAGGACAAACCGTTCGCTCCTTACGAGAATTTAAGGGTTGGACGTACGATAAATCAGAAACACGAGTGTGAATTGCAAAAGAGGCCTAATCTTAAGCCGTGTTCGTTGCAGACGAGTGATCTACATAGACAAATAATAAACCTTTGTGTAACAATTTGCAGCGTTTTTCAAAACTGAATGAAACGCATTGTGTTATTCAGAAAGTTTGTAATTTGGGTTTTACATTATAGGTACACTACTGAAGCTTTGTGTTACACAGTTTGAAGATAAAATTACTCATTTGACGTCCCCCATTCTTAATTAGTTGAATGTACCGATCTCTGGCATTTGTTGACTCTTTCAAGCATAGCAAGCGTTATGTTGGAAGTTCCTTTCTGATGTCACTCTTTAAATTCTAAAGGATCCTTGGAGTTCACATAAACACGGGATTTAAAAAAACCCTCAAGGGGAAAAGTCGGGGGATCGGACCGACCGCTGCAAATCGCCCAGATTGAGATGAAGGGTTCTGGGAATAAGTAGTTCCCTGAAAACAGCCAGCAATGCTTTTGCTTTGTTGCTGTGTTCTGTTGCACCGTCATGTTGGAACCTAATGTTCAAAAAACAAAAAAAAAATCATGTAACACCCAATAACAACAAGAAGGCTATAAAAAACGGTGTTGAGAAGAACATTTTCTATTTCCACGAGAATAATGAGTTACAAGTTAAATCGATCTCGACGGTAAGGTCATCATCAGTAACAAACAATAACTGAATATACATCACTGAGAGCGTATATAGTCACAGGTGAAAGGGAGCTTGAATCCCATTGGTCGAGAAAGTGAAAGTCATACCCAATCATATTGAAGCAGATATAAGTGAAAGGTGAATCCTATTGGCTCAGAGAGGAAGGGATCTGGGAGGATCAACCAATGCCAATCTATGCAGATAAAGTGAAAGGGAGCTCAAACATTGGTGAGGGTTACATTGTTAAGGGGAAGGGGGGGGGGGAATCTATTGCAGGAACGAACCCATCAACGGCGAAACATGTTGTTCACTTATATCTGCTTCAATCTGTTTGGGTATGACTTTCATTTTCTCTACCAATGGGATTTAAGCTCCCTTTCACTTGTGACTATATAACCTATGCTCTCAGTGATGTACCTTCAGTTATTTTTTGTTACTGATGATGACCTAACCGTCGAAATGGATTTAACTTGTAACTCATTATTTTCGTGGAAATGGACAACGTTCTTCTCAACTCGGTTTTTTGTTAAAATAGTTTTCCACAATCTCATCGCGAGTGATTTTATTCATGGCTATGGTTGCCAGAACGCCTCATTTCAATCAAGGGAGAGTTGTAGTGGCCGAATCTCCCAATTTGTCCCCTTGTGATTTTTTCTGTGGTTTTTTTTTAAATCCCTTGTTCAAGTGAACCGTCCAAGCATCCTTTAAGATTTAAAGAACGACATCAGGAAGGAATTTCCAACATAACGCCCGCCATACTTGAAAGAGTCACGACAAACGCCAGAAAATTGTTTATTCAATGAATTGAGACTGGGAGACGTCACCTTAGTGATTTTATCTTTAAAACTATGTAGAAAAAAACTTTAGTAGGTAGTATACCTACACTATAAAAACCAAATTACAAACTTTCTGAATCATACAGTGCGTTTAAATCAGTTTTGAAAGAAGGAAGTTATGCTGCCGTTGTTCTGTACTATGGCGATTCCCGAATATTTGGAAATACCATTTGGCTCATTATGGTGAAAGCAGATCTGCTTGTAGCAGATGTGGAAGATAATCTGAAAGCAGATATCTATATCTTTCACACGATCCCGCACGACTTCTCCATCAATGATACGGTTGGGCTTGTACTGAGATACTTCTGAACAAGTTACGATCTCTACCTTTTGTTTTTACCGATTATCCATCAATAATAGTGGCCATGAATTGTTTTTCTAGTCAAATCATCGATCCCTGAAGTCAACAAAACCATTTTTATGGGGTTGTGGATGGAAAAACGAACAGGGCCAATGCAGTCAAATTTATGTGTGGGTATAAAGAGCTATATTTCAGTGGTCTACCACAGTCTTCGGGTATGAGCACCCATAAATATTGATGGGTTCAGACAGGGGAAGAAAAGACCGGCTGACGCGGGCCCGTCAGATCGCGCTGTTTCTCCCGAACCGCTGGAGCGGGTTTTTGGGGAAGTCCGGGAGGCGGAGGTCTATGGACGATTTACGAGTATTTATGCCTACCCCCTCCCCTTCAACACCACCACGTTCAACTCCGTTACCCAGTTTTCTTTTGGTATCTTCAGAGAGTAGTGGAGCGTGTAACTGGAATAGCTCTGACTCTAAGTGAACGTGATCGCGAAGGAAATCCACACGAACATCCTCACGCGGATGATCTTGACAACCAAACAATATCGGATAAAAATAGGGAAAACTTCTGTCAAATGGATGTGGCACATAGCTCCCTCGTACTAATAATCCGATTGCATAGATTATCCAATGCATTGTAGATAATCTACCACTAGCCATATGATGATCATAAAGACGATGGAATCTATAATATGTCCATACCATTCCACTCAACTATGTTAACCTTACAACTATCAATTCTATCGATAAACCCATCAAAATCGAATGGAAATGTACAAGTTATGCTTATTGAGAATTTTTCTGCGCATGTCAAGTGGCTATCAATCGCGATGAAATTAATACCTGACTGTCAGGTGTCACAAACACACAATCCCTGGAAAATTCATCGAAATCGGATGGATAATGTAGAAGTTATGGTTGTAATCCCTGATTATTATTATTATTATTTATTTATTATTTAAGGATTATGATTCAATAATTTTCTTTCGCATATGACTCGCGATTTTTGACCCTATATGTCTTTTGACTGTGGGTCAAGGAATTTTTCTCGACACTTTTTTTGGCATAAAAAAGGCAACGCAATAACCAGTATACAAAATCATAGCTACATATCGGTAGCTATGAAGCAATGTTCTCTAGAATACTGCAATATTATATTACGTAGGAGCGGGAAGTTTTTTTTAGACAAAAAAAAATTGTTTTAAGCATTCATTGAAAAATCATTTATAAATTATCTTGTGTGAATTTTATTTCATCATTTTAATTTTCAAATTACAGCAATGGAAATATCCATGATCTATTGTTTTTCCCTCTTAGGGAGAAATTTCTTCGTGAACTTTCGAGAGTTTGAACATTGATTCAAAATAATAAGGAATAGAGTCTTAACAACAACTTTTGTCAATTTATGAAGAAACTATTCTCAGTATTCGCCTCCCTACTTGGGGATAAGACCGAGACTCAGACTCCGGACCATGGATTCTGTTGTTTGAGTTGGTACGGGAGATCTCCCAAAAACAATGCCTGAATGAAAAAAGGGCCAAGCATGATGTCTAGCAATCATGAAGTGCATATTAAATCCACCTATGACTGTATCCATCGTGGTATTTCGGTGGGTTTTTACAGGAGGCCCTGATTTATGATTCACTCCCATCGAACTCCATCAGTTTCGAGTTTAGCGTATAATTTACTTGGACGGAAGGTTAGGTTCCAAGCAAAATTTGTTCGAATCCTTCAAAGTCAAAAGTTTATTTTTCGAATAATTCCCTCCTCCCTCGTTCTTCCTTCTACAGGGTGACCCATGTTAAGGACCCAAAAACTTCGGGAGTCGATTCTAAAACTACTCGTAATTTAAGTGAGAAAATGTGTCATAGCAATTTGGTTTTAACCCATTGTTTTTCAAAGTTTTTCGCATTTTAAGTTTTCGTAATTTTCAACGCTTACTCCCGATTCGGAGTCAGATTTCAATCAGCATTAATCACAGTTCGAAATCCATCTAGGTACTACGAAGGCACAAAACAACACTCATTTGTCTCTTGCTTCATGAACCATGCCTATCCCGTGCTGAAGCCGCCTGAGAGGTTCGAATTCACGATTTTTTTTTCAGGAGAAAAAATCCGAGTTATTCGCATAAGGAAGAGAATTTTGATTTATGGGAGGTCCTACGCCGAGAGGGAGGATTTTTCCGACACGTGCAGAAATAAAGATGAGCGATCGGTCGCACGTGCGATCTCGTAATCTTCACTTGTCAAGGCGTCGGCTGCAGAGGAGGCAGTCGTGACGGTTGTGCCTGTGAAATCGAGCAGTTTGAAAATCCCGAAGGGGCTACATTTGGCTAGAAAGAAATCTAGTGTTGCAGTATGTTGCCGGAATTTCAAAATTTTAGTTTAAGGGGGAGGAAAGGGGAATTTTAATGAAAGTGAGACTCATTCTGACGATATCTTGAGCCCGCTGCCTACTCCTCAACTCACAACCGATTTGCACGTTTCTTTTTTGTTAGGCTCATTACGTCCCCTGTGAGTGAGGGGTAGGGGGAAGGGGTGATATTCACAAAATATACGATTTTTAAATATTTTGGTTCCTTTTAATGCTTTCTTATGGTACCCAAGCGTTGAAATTCGGAGAACATAATCAATATACCTCTGGATTTTCATGAACCATTCTTTGTGGCTCTATGGTGGCACCACACCAGAAACCGAGAATTTTGTGGATTTTGGAGTTTCACTTGGAACACAGATGTGATCTTCTAAGGACCACCTACAAATAATGCGACTTCTCTCATTGGAAAAGGAGTTGGCACGAAACGACGGAAGTCATACTAGGACCATTTTCCCAACTATCAAGGACCGTATGAAGACAGAGTTGAATTTTTCCTGGCGACTTACAATGCTGCTTTTGGGTCATGGACGGTTGAGGAAGATATTTACATCGGTTTCACCTGGCAGAGACAGACCTGTGCACTTACGGCTCTGGGGATTTCCAGGTCAGGAACTTATCCTTTATGACTGCAAACTGATTCGGTTCGTTCTCAGCTCCAGCGGACGTGCGTTCTCACTGGGAGTGAATGGCCGTATGATCCATTGGAGCTGTTGCGAAACTACAGCAAAGACCTGTCAATTTTCATGGATGCAATCGACTTTGATGTACTTTGAATAACTTTCATGGACAATCATCTACGTATAGCGTAGCATTATCTATAACCATTTGTAAGTATTCTATTTGTGCTGAGGACAAGAATGCTACGGTCGGGTTGAATTCAACCCAGCATACGTTTTTAGGGGGAAAAAAAAAAATTAATTGTAATATAAACAGCTTTATTTGCTAAAATAATGCGAAAAACTATTCCTAAAAGTATTATAAACAATTCACATAATTTTATTATAGTAAAATCTTAGCATAATGACACTTTTTATTATGGTACATAATTATGTCAATTACTCGTGAGATAGGCGGTAGTCTCAAAAATAACCCAACAATTTTAATATTTCAATCTTCCCCTCCTTATTCCCTAATGAATTTGGCAGTTGATAATTCTTGGACTAGGTACTTATAACAATAGGAGCAAAGTGGTGTAAACCTGGTATAAACAGACATTCCCAGTGACTTATGTGTTGAGAGGGGGTGGGGGGGGATTGTGAAAAAATGTATCATCAACGTTTGGAATCACATTTCGGTGTCAATAATATGATAAACAGTTTCATAGTTCACTATATTACCATTGATGAAGGAAGAGAAGAAGTATAACTTTTTGCTACTGTCGGGTTGAGGCCAACCCAGCCTCTGACTTGCTGCGCAATAACTTCCCTCAGAAATTGAGGTGACTTACCAGAACGATGAGGCCATTTCCGCGCACTCCACAGCCCCTAGGCTGCTAAAAATGTGTCCACTATTTCTGTCTCAAAATACTACCTAAATTAAGTTGAGAGAAACAGTAAAAATGTTTTATCGCTTCCTGGTTGAAATTGAACTAATCCTTATCTAATGGGAAGTTTTCTGCATGCATTCCTAAACAATAAGTTTTTCAAATATTTTGGCTTCAGAGGCCCTCAAAAGCGTAAAACAATCATGCTCCATTTCATCAACTTATCCACCTTTCTTCATTTTCTATGTTAATTATGAAATTTGAGTGGATAAATAGCGTTTGAATGCAAAAAACGTGTTACTTCAGTGAGAATTGTGAATTTTTTAACATTTCAAGGGTTATCGGTGGATTGCTATTCACAGGGTGTCCACCAATCAGCAACACTTCGTGAATCAAAATTTTAGAACTAATTTGCTACTACTTTTCGGACCAAGTACTTTTTTTCATCCAGCTTACTCATAAGGAAAAATTTCGGCTGTACAAAAAACTGGACAGTTGATCTGAACGTGAGGGTCGAACATGAGCAAACAGTCCCCACACGTGTCCTCCTTCAATACGACTTACACGGGTGGAGTTCGGTCATTTGTGGTTTTCCGACTGAAAGAACGAGTAAACACGAAAAAGTTGCATAGCACGACCTTGCGCTCCTTGACCCACTTGAAGAGTAATGGTTTACCTTCTCAGTCAAGCCTTCCCTGAAGTTCATTCGAAAGAGGTTTGAACAGTGTGGCCTCGACCCACCTTTTAGTATAATTCTTTGCTCGAAACCCAACGAAGCGGACGAACTCCGCTGAGAACCGTTATCGTGATCAGACAGTCGCATTCCTAATGAAGTTCCAGTTGTAGCTAAACCGACCTTCAAGAATTTAATAATAGAGAGTGGACTCGTTATGGAGCTAGTGGCTCATGACTTGGATCACTAAATACGAGTACACACAAAGTTGTCTGATGTACGGATTTTTCAGGATCGTCCCGGTTTCTCGCTTGTTCAAATAATTCAACTTACTTCCCACGATAAAATATCCAGGGAATCTCTCGCTCGAGCAGGAGTTTAAAACAAATTTCTCTCGATTTCACAATTTTCTGAAGGTTTTGTAGTATAATATGACATTAATGCAATACTAATTCCATGTTCTCATCCATGTTGGGCCTCACCAGAAGTAGACTTCCGCAGACACTCACATACTTGGATAATAATTATAGGTTGAAGTGCCTAATAGGTTGATGTATGAAGTGATGGGCCGACAAAAGGATTCATGAGTTTTGAGTGATACGTGGAGTGTATTGATTTTTCCTTCAATTACTTCAGATAAGCCTTTGGAGTATGACCTTACCAAAGGGGGGGGGGGGGTGTACTACTATCTGATAGAATTATTATTACGAGTACACGTAAGTATTGTATAATTATCTGGAAGCGTTGCAGGCATTGCGTTAAGAGATGAGGCAGCTCAGAAGACAGCGTGGAGCCTGATTAGCATTATTATTCTTTGTAAAAAAGAATTGCAAGTCAAGCGTTGTTGCCGCATGTACGTTACTACCTTCGTGGCGTTGCTGTGACGTCACGACCTAATCTTAGTGTCAGATATTGAGGGAACTAGGTTTTGTCGTCGACAAAGTTCTCTTTTCCTCCCTACCTGTACCAACTTTGTTAATTATTCAATCTTAACTCTCTTACAATCTTCACTTCCAAATTCTCATTCCATTCTAGCTCATTATTTACTCATACTTTTCGTTAATGTATTCTCAAAATGTTTCTCGAATAAAACTCGTCTTTCTCGTTAACACAGTAATTATGAATGTATTTCAAAACCAAACGTTTAACATTTTGAATTAAAACATTTGTTTCAAACTAATAATATTGTAGAAGTATAGCTTCAACTCGTCGAATCTGACGACACTGGGTCCTGGGAAGTGCGTGGGAACGCGGACCTGTGGGTGATTGCCTCTCTTCCTCTTCTTCTGGAACTTCAATAGGGTAGATCATGCCAATAGACCGAGATGTTACACGATGGTTAAGGAGAATAAGCTTGACAGTTCTGCTAATCTCTGCTTCTTCTGATTTTGATGATTCCGGCAACCGCCATGTACCTCTTGGCGATGAGTCTCCTTGTCGAGTGAATGCAGAAGTTTTCCAAAAATTCTAATATTTGCGACTCGAGTGAAATTTACTGGTTTGATTGGCACTGTTGAGGTGAATGAAAGAAAACAACGATTGCATACATTTTTTGAACTATATTAAATATTATTATTAGTGTAGGGTTTGACACAATTTAACAAATAGTGTTCTACAATGCTGTTGTGTGCTGTGATGGAACCTCCAGGAGGGACGTGGTCCGCGCGGCGATCTGCCCCAAATAATTGGTCGGGTTGACCCAATTCATTAACTTGCAGTTCCCAAAAAAATGGATTTTAAGGAGTACCTGGATTTGCTTCTTCCAACCTGACAGTAGGCACCTCTATTTGGCAGGACACTGAAGGAGGCAGCAACGGCGTAGCTGCACTCCAAAGCACTCCAAAACTTCAGGTTGGTCCACAACTTAGCAAAAGAGTTTCCACGTGGACATTTTTTAAAGAAAGAAGTTTGCACGGTGCACTGTCGAGGTCAGGGGCGAGAAAGATATTGGCGCAGGGCCATCCTAGGTGAGCCATCGGTGGGGAGGAAGATAGGGCCTTCCAGGTTGAAGTCCTTGAGATAACTCTTCCACTATTAATATATTTTTTCTATTTTCTAATTATGTTTTTACCTACTATCAATTGTTGCGTCCTTGGTGGCACCAACACTCCTATTTGAACGACTGTCCTGACTTTCGGTTCTTCTTGAGCAAGGATTCTTCCCTGTCTAATGGACCTTTGGTTTCTTTCCCTTAAAGCGAGTAAATACTCTCTATTCCATATCTTCCAAAATGAATTAAGAATGGACTGTCCCCTATTCTAGTGCGCAATCAACCCGTTCCCAGTTGACTGGCGATGCTGGTGCTTCTCTTGTGATCCAAGCGTATAGCTGGTGGCATTCAGAAAATGAGCAGGCTTAGAATATTATTAGAGTTAATATCTTCTCCTACGTATGTTAACTGCGTGAATTCACTATGTCAGTATCGTTGTAAATTTACTGTGATCGAGTTTCTGTCTTCCAACTGTCTTCCGCAATCCCTGTTTGACGAGAGACACAAGACGCTCGTGTACTTCTCTTCTTCTTCTTCCTGCCCTTGGTGCCAGCTCTGTGACGAAATTTCAATTAATCCTCTGTTCAGCCAAAAAATTGTCAACAACGGGATCAGAATAAATCCTATTCCCACTGATTTTGGTTATCTCAGAGACTAACTTCAACTTCATAGCGTTGTCTGAAAGAGCATGCTTGGGATTTTCTCTTCAAGCCACGAAACGTCTCAATGCGAGTAGAAATTCCTTCGCGGTCACACCGTAAACAACTTCTAAATGTACTGCTCTAGTAACTATACTAGTAATTAAGCAACCCCAAATTTTTAGTGTCTCGTTTCTTTGTTATTTGACGTGCAAAGGTCCTAAATAATCGAGACCGGCATTTTTGAATGGCAAAGATCTTGACATTCTACCTACTGGTAGTACTACCTCCACTTGGAGGCATATCGGGTAACCGGACGGTCCTCCACCCCACCATTTGCACATCAAGCATTTTTTTCGAAACTCTTCTAACTTCAGCTCGTCCCTTTATCACCCATTACTCTGATCGCATATCTGCAAAAAAAAAAAAAAAATTGTCGAATCTGACGACAGGTGTAATGCGGGGTTCACATGGGTGAAGAAACTCAATTGTGCGAAAAGCACAAGAAGCGAAGAGGGGGTGAGAAGTCCGGCAGAAATTGCGTAAGTACGTTCACATTCCAGATTGAGTATGCGATTCACTGAAGCATACAGTGCCTTCTGCGCAGACCTGTTTTCCAATTCGCCCTTTCTCTCTCTAAATTATGCAGTATCTCGAAATTTTCCCCAATATGCATTTATAGCTCGAATAAGCAAAAATATGGAGTAAAAAATGTGATACTGAGAACCTGCTGAAGTCAACTCAAACAATGGTGGTGGAACTTCCCTAAAGTTTTTCATTTAAGCGAATTGAAAAAAATAAGCCTCTATTATGGATTTAAAAATTCAAGTAGATGAATTCAGCCTTAATGGCGATGAGCACCTCTGTTGTGACTCGGTATAAGTTTGACTCCAATATTAAAATGTGAATTTTGATAGCGTCGGCGTGGGGACTACCGTTAGCTATATATTTTTGAATGGAGTTTCGGAACGAATAAAGTGATTTAATAGTCCCGGCGTGGGTACTACCGTTGACTATGTCAGGGAGTTGCAATTTTGCCCGGCGTCGTTAATTCTTTTCGTGAGTTTAGCAAAACTCCGGCGTTGGCACTACCGTTAAGGGTTTTAGGGTTTTGAGCGAACAAGACAAGTTTTGGTTTTAGAATGGATGACCAGCGATTCGCACGCCGGGCTTTTATACTCTGGGAAGCGGTCGTCCGGGGGTAGTCCGGAGTGTGTCCGTCCAAGGGAGAGGGACACTTCGCTTTGTTGTGACCGTTGCCCAGAGTATGTCCCGTTAGGAATGTCGGCCTCCAACCGTTTATTGGAAAATATAACAAATATGAGGGAGTTCACGACAACCTCTTAAGCAATTCGATACTGATCCATGTCCGAACGTATTGTTGATCGACATAGCCGTTTAGCTTATAGATCGTCATAAATATACAGACACAGAGATATACGAGATATCTACACAGGATATACACAGGGATATCTCGTATATATACCGAGATAATAGGCATTTTATTGTTTCCGGAATTCTGATTGATTTGATTGTCACTGAGCAACAACTCCTAGATACCTTTTGGGTTAGATGGACTTCTCTTTCCAACACGGGAGTGGTCTGGAGTCTTCTATTCTCATTCTACGCAGTAAAGGAACAAACGAACTCGTGAACAACTATACCTTAAAACTATTTCGTACTCAACTTCGTTTGAATTGTTGAGGCGGAAATGCAAAAGGAGACTCACAAACGTTCCACGTACACCCGCCGAGTATGCAAAGCGACATCTTCTCTTTGTTGGTATGAAAAGTGGATTTCGTTCACTATTAACTTTGTTTCTACTCCCAGGTCTGAATTTCCTCAGGAGGTCGGGCTCTTTAGAGCGGGCATTCTTCGCAATGGAACTCCTCATCCAGAGCGAATGAGGAATGCCTGAGGGTTGTTTTTCCTGGAGGTTGTAATTACGGAAACGGAGGGAATGTAACAACACGACGCTTCATTCAGATATGCGACACAATCAAATCCGGTAAAAGACGCCGGATGCTAGTGAGATGCAACACCGACGAGTTTCTCTGTGGTAATTGTGGACAATACGGCGGGAAAGTTGTCTTTTGCGTGATACTCTGCTCTAAAGACTGGTTCAGAAAATTGTTGACTCTAGAGTGAGTAATTTCATCAACGTTCCGTCAGGACTGGGATGACAACTTTACTCATGATGAGCCTTGCATCTAGCGGGAAATTACATTCGTAGCATTGACTCTGATAACCTAGGAGTTATTCGAACAACGATTTAAAATATAATTTCTCTGGAAGCTCTGGAATTTGATGGCCATTGTGGAGCACACTTCAACCCAGAAAATTATTGAATATTGATGCCTCGTGGTCTCTGGCACCGGTCAGAGATGTCATCCATCTAAGTACAACAAATCTGAGCTTACTTCTTGTATTGGTAGCTGATGTTAGTTTCATTTGACGCCGAATAGTAGGAATTCGGCAAAGAATAATAAACATTGGGGTCGGAAAAGAACAAATTGGAGATATTTGCAAAAATAACTATAGATTTTAATATAATTCGGGTAAAAATCCATAGTGACCTATTTTTCATTCCAAGTTCCGAAGATACAGTTCATTTCAGTTGAATAACGCTCAGCTGCACCTATACGGTCAACTTGAATAAATAAATAAATATATGATCGTGATAGAAATTCGTTCGACTCCGATGAAGTGCGAATAGGATTGAGTGGTTTGTCGGGTATCGGTGGAAAAAGGGTTCTGAGCTGGCAGTAAAGCTCTCCACAAAAACAGGGTTTTATTTGCGTATTTACTTGGAAGGAGATTATTGTTGTGGCCCGTAGGTACCCCTTCGAGTGCTCAAGGAAGAGCTGATGTCGACCAACAGCCTCTAATGGATGCAGCTTTTTTTAAAACCCTGGCTCGCCTCGAAAGTTACATCATGGGAGCCCTCGTAAAAGTTACGTGTGCAATGAGATTATATAGAGGTATCTTTCCAGGTGTGTTTGTTGAAGTATCTCTCTAGAATCATCCTCTAGCCAACGTAACTAACATTTGTTTATGGGGGTTCATCCTAGATTCATCAGCCTCTAGAGATGTCGATACAACGAAATTATATAAATACGTATCCTTCCAGGTGTATTATCGCGCCTTGTCATGGCGCAGAGTGTGATGTGTGAAAAGTGCCACGGGTTATCCAAGTTGAATGAGGCCAAGTCCGTGAACGTTGATTTTACCAACCGGAAAATCAACTGTATCCCTACTTTCCTCAACAACGTGACAATTCCCTACGCGAATGAAGCCAAATACCGGGGTATGACGTTAGATGCCAAGTTCAGGAGGAAGGATCATGTCAAAAAGAAAAGGATTGATCCCGCATTGAAATTTAGAAAGATGTACTGGCTGATCGGCCTACGTTCCACCATGACCATCGGTAACAAGCTGCTTCTGTACAATAAAGTACTCAAGACAGCTTGGATGTATGGAGTGTAGTTGTGGGGCTGCACAGCTCCAACCAATAGACAGATTATCCAACGTTTCTAGAACTCTGTACTACGATACATTACTACTGCGCCGTGGTACTTCCGAAATGATGCTCTCTTTCGTGCCTCTTTTCTCAACTTAGTACTTACTAAAGTAAATTTTGATAGTAAATGACAAGTCTAGAATCGAGTCACACGAAGGAATGAATATTTTATTACAAAAGTAAACAATTAAATCACTATGTAACCTAATAACTAGGTGACAACCTTTTCTTGTAGTGGAAACCACTACAGGATTCTCCTTCCCCCTAAAAAGCAGAAAGGTAAGCGGGTTTCAATCGGTCTATTGAGACAGTCTGAATCCCGTTTGCTCTCTCTATATCAAATGTCTTCTCCCCTGACTTGATCACTTTGAAAGGACCTTCGTAAGGCCGTTGCAGTGAGGCCTTTGGTCGGTCAATCCGTAGAAAGACGTGACTCGCGGTCCTGAGGTCCTTTGGAACATAAATGCATGGGGTATGCGTCCTCGTACGTGGCATCATTTGACTCCCCACCAAGGTCTTCAACAGCTTTACGTAGGACGATGGCTCTCTGTTCTCTGCTTCACCAAAAAAATCACCTGGTAGTCTTATTGGTGTTCCATAAACCATCTCAGCCGAAGATGCTCCAAAATCTTCATGTACTGTAGTTCTCAAACCTAGTAAAATCTTCGACAAGCTGTCCACCCACTTTCTATCATTCAAGCACCGCACCCTTTCCTTCAGGGTCCGGTGCCAGCGCTCTACCATGCCATCTGCTTGGGGATGGTATGCAGTTGTTCTAATGCGCTGCGTTCCCATCTGATTCCATAGTTCAGACATGAACTGACTCTCAAACTGAGGGCCTTGATCCGTTGTTACGGTTAAAGGAACCCCATACCGAGGTATCCAACACTCTTTGACTACCCGAGCAATAGCTTCTGCTCGTGTGTCTGCCACTGGGAAAGCCTCTGGCCATCGTGTGAAACGATCAATGAAAGTCACACAGAATCGTTTCCCTCTGACTGGAGGTAATGGCCCCACGATATCTATGTGAATGTGGCTAAATTTTTCATCTGGCTCCACGAACTTTCCAACCTTGCTCTTTGTATGTCTTACAATCTTCCCTAGCTGGCAGTCTTGACATTCCTTAACACAGTCTCTTATGTCTTTTTTCATTCCGTGCCATACTGCTCGGTCTTGTATCAATTTCAAGGAGCCCTTGGAACCTGGATGTGGAAGGTTGTGGAGCCGCTCAAAGGTCCTCTTGCGGAATTCTGCTAGAAGAAATGGCCGAAATCTACTACCCCCGAATCTCACCATAGATCTCCTTTCCTCTTACCCGTACCTTCACCAATTTGAGGGAAGACTCATTGTTTGCCAGGGCTTGTAGCAATTCTTGATCTCTTTCTTGAGCTGTCCCCAACTCTTCCTCCGAAATGTCTGGTAGAAACTCCAAAGCATCTATTCTTGAGAGTGCATCAGCCACCACATTTCGCGAACCTGCAGCATGTTGAATCAGTCGTGAATTGTGATATATACTGCAAGTAACGGTGGAAACCACCACACTCTCCACCGCCAACTTCAAGTGGACAGTGTGGATGAAGTGATTAAAAAGCGAGCAACGGCTCATCATGCAAGACTAAAAGATCGTGTGAATGAGGAAGCTGTAAAGCTCCTAGATGTGCAAGATCTAACTCAACGTCTTAAGCTTCTAATACCGCATGCACTTGTGTAGGAAGTGAATGTGGTAGTTTCGAGAGACACGGGATAAAGTTAGGTATCTTAGGTCCTGAAAATGTATTGTAGTAATATAAGTCAGATTTATAATATAAATTATTATTAATGACAATATTATTAATTAACAATATTAGTAATTAACAATATTATTGTTAATGAGTTTACTCGTGCAATAAAAGCTTTATAAAAAAATATATATATTTTCAGGGTGTACGGTCCCTTACGAAAAATTATTTTAGACTATAAAAAAAGATGAGTAGGTTTCTACCTCTAGAATCATTCTCCAGTAAACAAAACAATCAATTGATTGGTGTGGTTCATCCCAGTTACAAGAGCCTCTAGATGTGTCAATAACACATACGTACATTTCTTGTAGGACTAGAGTACGAGTACCTACGTAGCAGGATATTACATTCACCATTTCAAGACCTAAGATTATGAATAATTTATCTGCCAAATTTCAACTGCAGCCTTCCCCAACCCTCAATGCGTCAACTCCTAGAACAAGTCATTTTTTATCACTGAAAATCTCGAGGCGTTTCCAAATTTACCGGAAAGATCAACAAAAGCGCCTGGATTAGCGAAGATAAATTAAATAACTTCAAGGAGCGAAGTTGACTGAGTGGAGGGAGAAACTCGAGTTTGGGTCAACATCTTGAAAGGAAGCAGTCATTTTGCTAATGGACCTCAAAAGTCTTTTCTAAATCATTCTTTTAAAGTCACATTACATTAAGAACTATTTCGCGATTTAATGCGGGAAAATTATCCAGTGGCTTTGTATGGTAAACATTGAATAAGTAGTATTGGTTCAACGTAAATATTCCAATATTAAGTTAGGATTTGTTATTAAGATAAATTAATATAATTTTTGATTGAAGATACCAGCTTCGCTGTATACTTTAATGAAATAACACTTCCATTAGTTATCATTCGTAAATTTGTTATGCGTGTTATGATTGTGTCTGAAGGCGTGACTCTAAAATCTCTTAGATAAAATTGAGATGTGTACACGTGAATGTCGGCGCGGATTAGAAATCAAATAAATTTGAGGAACACTGGTTTTAGAAGCTAGTAAACTGAAAACATTCAATAAAGTTTATTGGCAAACGAGTCAGATATAAAATACAGGTAACAAAGTAAGAAGGTAACAAAAAAAAAAAAAAAAAAAAAAACTCAGCGTAGTGAACAGTATAATACGTGCCTCTGAAAGTGGGGTAGTAACTTATTTTCAGACAAACATGAAAATGTAGGTTTGAAGAAGCGTTAAAACTTGTGTTACTGAAGACCAAAAGTTGTATCCATTTTTTAGGGTACTTTGCAGTTCTGACGACCTTCAATCCCATTACCTACCATGTTATAAATGGATGACGAGGTAGCTATGTGCTACAACTCCATGGATTCGTATTCTCTCATTCAATTTTCCTCATATTTGGTTGGGAATTTTTCCAACTTAAAGATTCATGAACACGTTTGATGAGGCTTATGGAGGTCCAGCGCGAATAACCCACTATAATTTTCCCCCTTTCTCTCCCCCCCCCCCCCCACAGCTTCTTTCAGTTACCGGAACCCCCCTCCTATAGTATCTCATACTCAGTATCTCAGACCTTCAGTTTGAATATACACAAATGGTCCATCAACAACTCATTAGAAAATTACAGAGGCAGTTTATATATTATTATACGGCACTATCTTCCCGAAATAAGCAACCACGATTTTAAACTATTTTCATTGATTTTTGACTCTTTCAACTAAGCAAAATGGAATCCGTTTGAAATGAAACCACCACGGATACTAATAGAACACATTTTAGAAAGAATCAGGCATATTGGTATCAAAATACATAAATGTTGGGTGTTCAAACATAGGCAAGAAAAAAAATCGTCCCATGACACACCAAAATGTGCAACTGCGGTATATTTCATCACTAGAAAGTTGTAATTTAAACAAATTGGACTATTACTTTTGACTATTGAGTTCTACTTTTTAAAAAAATTGATTTGACATTTTGAAAAAGAGTTAGGGAGATAGGTAACAGATGATCTGATTTTGATTTTAACAAAGTTGAGGTGAGTTGAGACCGTTGTAGAGCAAGTCCAGGAACTCGAAGAAATTAAAAGCGAAAAAATTGGCATTTTGAGCGTAGTAAAAAAGTCTGCCAAGTGGGTGTGGCACATAGCTTCCTTGTATTCATAACCCGATAGTTAATCTCAAAACATCAATCTTTAAGTACCTACCACTATCACATCTATCAATCTACAAGTCAACCCGCACAATCTCTGTATAATAGGGGTATTCATGTCTGATTCGATCGTCGAATCGTCGTATATCGAATCGTCGTAAACTCGAGGGTCTCATGAGGCTCCCACATTTTCTCCAGTCGAATCGTCGAAAATCGAATCGTGAGTAGGCTCCTTGCGGTATTAGATGATAACCAAGTCAATGTCAAAAGAACCGCATGTTCATTAATTTCCTTATAGTTAAAAAGTGAGAATACCCCAGAGGTTCCTAATAAAATCATTAACAAAGTTCCTAGTACACGAACGAAAAAATCAACGGCTAGAATTAAAAAAGTATCATGCTTCAGACTTCTGAATAGGTACCTACCGATGAGGAGTCTTGTCTCAAAGAAAAACCCTTGCTACTTCCGTCACACAATTTTGAATGCATTTTGGTACATATCTCATGGCTGAAACAAGTTCGATGCTAGAAAGGAGAATGTGCCAAGCTCGTTTTAATGCCATCAAGCAACATTTTTCCACTTCTCCAGCAGACCATCAGATGGTCGCGTTTTTCCTTAGCCGCTTAGGTGGCTCAGCTCCACTCATTAAATTTTAATCGAGAAAAAAATCCACTTCGAACAGATTAAAAAAGAAATAAACGAACGGAAAAACAGAATAAAAATTAAAAAAGGTGTTGTTAAAATAAAAACTCAATATGAAAGGACGAGAAGATCTGTTTGTTGTTGTTATGATAGTTGCTTCGCACAACGGCCGTTAGCGCTAGGGTTTGTAATTCGACGTCGAATCTCGTAATTCGACGCCTTCAGCCCGTCGTAAATCGAATCGTCGTATTTGCCGGTGCGCATGCGCATTGACTCCTGTCGAATCTCCAAATTCGAAGATTCGACGATTCGACGTCGAATCTCCCGGACCATGAATACCCCTATTGCCAGAAAATGTAAAATTTACCGCTTTTACGAGGATTTTACGTTTGCGCATGAGCACAAAATCCTTTCATTTTGGGCCCATTATTTTCATAGGGGACCATCTCCACCCCAACTCGCATTATTCCTGCAAATTTCATCGTAATCAGATGGGAAATGTTATGGCTAACAAACAAGGACAATACACTTATACAATACACTTAGCGTATGCGCAGTGGCTACTGTCACTCTGGGAGCAATGATTTACATATGGGACCGTCTGCCTATTCGCCAACCCGCATAATCTCTGAAAATTTCGTCGAAATCGAGTGAACATGTAGAAGGTACGGCTGTGGCAAGGATTTCAAGTTTGCGCATACGCAGCGGCTCTATCAATCCGGGGGTAATGCTTTTCATAGGGGACCATTGGCACGCCAACCCGCACAATCCCTGAACATTTCATCGAAATCGGATGAGAAATGTAGAAGTTATGACTGTGGCAAGGATTGCATGACAGACGGACAGACACGGAACCAAAATTATTCAGGAAGGTCTAAAACGTAAAACGCGAGTGGAAATTTTGATTTTGAAGAACATTTTTTTTAATTCTTGAAAAGTGAAAACGAAGCTTCCGCTACCTTGGTAAACTCGGAAGCAATAAACTGCTAGGAGGGAAAAGTTGTCGCAAATGAGTCGTAGAATCGATCCCTGAAGGTTCTCGAGTCGAGCATGATACACGCTGTATATTTCAAAGGAGCTCCTTAGGCAATACAATCATTCATATTATTTTTTGTTCGGTCGTTCAACCATCGTTACAGTCCACTAAATCAAAATATTGTTGCACTAAATCTTTTTACGATGGAAATCGGCTTTTCGCCGTGAACCCCATTTCTTCTTCACAGGATTCCTTACTCTACTCTTCACTTGAAAAGAAAGATGTTGGTAGTACAGAGGCACACGCGGCAGGTACACTAGCAAATGGTTCTATGAATTTAGCTCTCCTGAACCACCAAATATGGCGAGAGGATTTGTTTGGTAATACGGTTTCCAAATTAACAGCCATATGATGAAGATTCCAAGTGAATCGTGACGGGCGCAATAATGAATAATATTCACTTGAATAGAAAATTATTCATGATGGATATTATCCATCATGAATAATTTTCTATTCAAGTGAATAAAGGCATTTTTGTATTTTTAGTGCCATATTTAATGTTCACCTGTTACTGAAACGTGTTTGCTTGGTTTGAATCTCGACGTATATCACATAAAACTTGGGTTGTCTGAATACACAAAAATACGGATGAGTCGTAGTAAGGGTCAAACGAGGATGGATCCCGTGGGAGAGGTTGGCTGGAGATAAGCTTGTTATTAAAATGCGTTGTCGCTCTTGGAAACGTGCTCCCTTCGACGGTCCAATCAAGTACCAATCAACCAGTCTGAATATGCATGTATTGTTCACTTCGGCATCACTTGTCATGTAAAATATGACCTGTCGCTTAACGGCGGGCACCAATTTCTATTGCTTCAGATTGTTTCGAAATTACGTTAAAAACGTGCACTTCTCTATGACCGTAAAAGTGAAATGGGATTATTTGCCTTTGAGTTAAAAAAAAAGTCGTTGCGATCTCAGGAACTTGGTTTAGGAACACGTACGATTCAGCAACGTAGGTATTTTTGTGGTGAACTATAAAATAATATAAAAATATCTAGCGATCGTCCCATCACTTCTTACTTTTCCCTTTTCCTAGTGAGAGCTGATGAGCTCTTGCCTTTAATTCTTCTTAGATCGTCCCACAGTAAGACTTGGACGTCCTTATGCGATTAATCTGGGATAAAGTGGGACAACACTCAACAGAAAAATAAATAACCTCGTACTAATCCGTTTTAGACCATTGTTGACATTGAATCCAAATCCGCGAAAAAAACGCGCGTGTGTGTGTGTGACAAAACTTGTGTACTCTGCCCAGGCCTTAGTTTTCAACCGATTTTCGTGGTTCTTTTTTTGATCGACGCGAAAATCTATCTAGTTGAGGACTAGGTCAACGAAATTTTGAATTTCGCCTTTTAAGGGGGGGGAAGGGGGGTTAATGCTTAAAAAACGTCCGCTTCCGGGCATAATCTTGTGCACTCTGCCCAGGCCTCAATTTCTAACGGATTTGCGTGTTTCTTTTTTTGTTCAACTCAAAAATCTTCCGAGTTGCACACTATTTCACCGGAGTATCAAATATAGCATTGGAAGGGGGTGAGTGTTGAGATAATATTCACAAAATATCGGATTTTTCAATATTTCGGTTCCTTTACAGCTTACTAATTTTTTTTATATTTTTTTTTTTTTCAAATTGACACTCACATTAAAAAAAACATCATGTAGGTATGTATTATAAACTGGAAAATGATAAGTATAACTACACCTATACTTGATGTAATTTAGACATTTACATAAGTAAAATAATTTTTCTTAAATATACCCCCCCCCCCTCCCCCACAATGAGCAAAGCTCGTAACGTGGTGGGGGAGTTTGAAAATGGCGATCCTCCTTTAACAATATATCTATTGGTTTTTAATTATACGCTGGTTGTTATTTGAATGTTGCTTTTTGTCTATTTTCCTGTTATCGTTATTATTTATACAAATATATAGATCTGGATAGCATTAATATAAAAATGAAAAATTATTACAAAAGTTTTCCAATCTAATTTTCTCGTTGACCCATCTCTTAAGTCTCTCGCCCTCCAAACCCTCCTCAAGTGGATTGAGGATTTTTGGAGATGTGAAAACCCAGTTTTTCTGTCTTGAGGCGGTGTTCATCTTAGGTACCAGGAACTTTTCTGTTGCCTCTGCTCTAGTACCTTTTCCATGTTTTACATGTACGAATCTCCAACTGTTATGACACGCAAAAGTAATTAGAGACCTCAGACGAATTTTCCGGAAATTAAGCACATCTAGTTTCTTGAAATACTCAACTGATCTGTTAAAGTAAGAAAGTCGCGCAATGATTCTCACAATATCTTTCTGAATACTTATCAATGGTTTCAGATATGTTTGCAACGCTCCACCCCTAGCTACAATACCGTATATCAGTTGAGATTGAACCAGTTGAAAATATAAACTTCGAATAGTTTTTAGGTTCAAAACGTTACGGAGTTCAAGAAATACACGCAGCAGTTTCCTCAGTCTTTTCGTAACAGTTTCTATGTGTTGTGGCCATTTAAAATTTTCGTCTAAGTTCACACCCAGGTACTTGATGCTGCTAGATGATTGGAGTGGGCGGCATGAACAGGAATCCCTTTGGGCTCAAGACCTCTCGTAAATTTTTGAATGGAATGATATTAGCGTCTCCCTTTGCACAGATAACCGAAAAGTGATATATTTGGTTTTATCGGTATTTATTGACAGCGAGTGAGCTCTGAACCAATTTAATATAATATTCAGCGCATGCTGAGCATTTGAGCATGCTGAGTCATCAGGACCATTACATATTAGAACCGTATCATCGGCAAATGAAATAATTCGAGAGTACTTAATCTCGAGATCTGCTATTTAATTTACAAAGAGCAAGAACAAGTAGTACTACTACAGTGCCCTGTGGGATTTGAAAGTCCGTTGTTCTGGGGTCACTCCAGTCAGCATTAATTTTAACCCCCTGCGGTCTCTGGTGTAGGTAGTGCTACCTACCTCAATAGGTGGGCAGTCTCTAGGGATAAGTCACTGGTTCCCTCTGTTGACTCCAGAAACTAGCTCAGTGAAGACGGGGTAGTTCATTTGTGATAGGAATCTAAAATTTATGTGGGCGCCAGTCCGCTTGGTATTTTGGGTCATAAAAAATGAAAAGCGTATTTGATATACTAGTGTAAAAAAAAAGGTAAACGGACCAACCCTTGACTTTTGACCAGTAATCTGACCCTGACGAAAACAGAAGAACAAGAAATAAAAAAAACAAAATTCAAAATTAAATTCCTGTATTTAAAAAAACTTGCTTAAGTCCTGCGAACTTGAAAAGGTGGGTAGAGGTAAAACTCGAAGTACCTAGGTAGTACCTAATTTTAATACGAAATGGATTATACTCGTAATACCTTACAGGAAACGTCCCTATGGTGCACCACCTACTTCGCCCTAGCCTAATCTTAACATATTATTTTCTTATTTTTATCTTAATATAATTCTTAAAATACGTGGCTTGTATAGATGGAGTCCCTAGGTGTGGATCGCTGAAGCATTCGAAGGAGGGTTAAAGGGTAGCCCTGGAGGGTGTATGGTTGCCCTGAAGGGCGAAGCTCCTATACAAACACAAAATTCCTTTGGTTAGGACCTATCATATAGGGCTATTGAATACTTGATTCAATTTTTTTTAGAAATGACACAAAAATCTTGAAATCAAAAATGAAAATCAAATTAAATTACCACACTGTGGAGCTTCCTGGATTTTAAATTCTGTGTCTGTAATAATCTGGTGTACTAATGTATGGAACGCCAGTCAAAATGTCAAATTTCAGGCCACAGAGTATCTAAAACATAAAATAGATAGGGACCCCTACATCAAATTTATGAACCAAAATAACCTTATGAAATATTTGGATCAGATATATGTACCTATTCATTTTTATTCAATATTTTCAGATTTTGTTAATATAAGTAATAGAGACCTACTTACAGTTTGTAGTCTTGGTAGAAGACACACTTCGATTCAAATTAGGGGTGCGTATTATTTTCCTTCAATAATACTCCGAGCATATAATCACCTTAGAAACCAATAGGTCGAATAAATTTCTTTGCAACAATTAAAATAAAATTTACCGCTATTTTAGGTATTTACTTCAATATTTCAGCTAAGTTTTATAATAAAAATGTAGGTATATATTTTGATTTTCGTATAGGTATGAACAAACAATGATGCCTACATACCTGGAATGGTTATTAATCCCGCTTATGAGCAGCTAAATTTATCTTCCAAATTTCCACGTGGAATACGTTGACTAGCGCAAGAAAACATCCTGCCAAGCAGTTATACACTTTCAACATCCACTCGCCTTGAGCCGACTGGCTTCTAAAACGTGGAGCATTTATCGCCAGGTAGGTAAGGAGTGGGGAAGGGGAAGTTCGCAGGACACAAAGCTTCTTATCGAGGATTACCGCCCGAATGGAACAACAAGATTCAGGTCCATCGGACAGCGATAAGCACCGGTCCACCGATCGATTAAGAAAAATATGCATCTATAATTACAACGTAACATCCCCCTGATTCCTCCCCAAAAAAAATTTGTTAGAAATTTTTTTTTAATTTTATATTTCAGACGTATCTTGGTCTCGTTGAGATTTGATGTCTTTCGGGTGCCAAACGCCCAAGTTTTTGCCAGTAGTGTCTTCTAACTCATAGGCCGTTTCTGAAATCTTTTTCAAAACCCTGCACTGTATGAATTTTGGGGTTAGCTTGTTTGAAAAATCTTGTGACGCAACTGAAAGTTGGAAGTTGCGCTTCCACACGGTCTGACCAGGCTCAAAAGAAACACGGCGCCTCCTAAGGTTGTAGGTGTTCTTGCTTCTCTCGTAGGCAACCTCCAAATTTTTGGCAACCTTTGCATAGACTTCTTGCAAGTCATTCTTGTTACCAAAATGCGGGCCCGACTGATTTAGCAGTGGAACTCCCTGCCCATCAGTGTGCAACCTATGTTCATTGCCTGACTTTTTCAGCTCTCTGCCAAAGTTTATGTATGCCGGTGAATAGCCTGTACTCTCGTGGATAGCTGAACGAATGGCAAACCCGATTTTTGGAATTTCTTTATCCCATTTCTTCTGGTTGGTCGTTATGTAGGATTTTATGGCAGTTTTTATCACCCTATTAGCTCTTTCGGTAGGGTTGCTTTGAGGGTGATAGTTTGGGGTGTACCAAATGTCAACCTTGTACTCTTCTGCAAGGTTCTTAAATGAAGAGCTCCTGAATTGAACTCCATTGTCTGTAATGATGACCTTTGGCACTCCAAACATCATAAAAACTTGGTTTTCAATGAACTTCACCATCGGGGCTGTAGTTGCTTCTGGCATGGGATGTAGCAGGCAAAACTTCGAAAAATAGTCACAGACTACTAGAAGGTAACGGTTTCTATTTGACGACCTTGGTAACGGACCCATCAAATCAGCAGTAATGATTTGCCATGGCTCAGACACCTTTCTCTGTTTACCATATTTTCCTGCAGGTAGCTGCTGTTCCGGTTTGTTCGCCAGACAGATCTTACATCGAAGTACATATTTGGTCGCATCTGTGACCATGCCAGGCCAGTAGTAGAGCTGTTTCATCCGATGGATGGTTTTATAAATTCCCAAATGCCCAGCAGTCGCAGCATCATGACAGTCAGCAAGTGCCTCAGTTCGTTGGGACTTAGGGACTACAATTTTCCACGGATTATCAGTTTCAAGGACATCTTTTGGGTTTTGCACATGATGAAACAGTTTGTTATTTTCCAATTTCCATAAGGGAAATTCTGAGGGGTCCTGTTGAACTTTTCTCTTCATGTTACACATCCATGTGTCCGTTGGGGATTCCTGCACTTCAATTGCCTCCACGGCTTCATGGACACGTGACAAGGCGTCTGCTGCAGTATGTAGTCGACCAGGTCGGTGTATCACCTTGAAGTCGTACTCTTGGAGTTCTAAAGCCCATCGACCTAATCTTCCAGTTGGATCTTTGAGGTTATGTAGCCATCTGAGGGCACTATGATCAGTTATGACTTCAAATGATCCTCCCTCAATGTAAGGCCGAAACTTTTTAATCGCCCACAACACACAGAGACACTCCAGTTCACTGGTAGAAAACTTCTTTTCTTCTTTCGTGATCGACCGGCTGGCATAGGCAATTGGCTTCTCACCTTCTTCAAGGTTTTGTGCCAGAATCGCACCGAGGCCAGAAGTGGATGCATCTGTCTGAATAATGAAGGGTTTTGTGAAGTCTGGACATGATAACAGCGGGGCAGAAACAAGTAGAGTCTGAGTTTTTCGAAAAGCTGTTTCTTGTTCATCTTCCCATCTGAACGGTTTGTTCTTACGCAGAAGTCCAGTGATAGGAGACATGATCTGGGCAAAACCCGGAATGAAGCGTCTATACCATGAGGCTAATCCATTGAATCGTCGTACCTGCTTCACAGTTTTAGGCTGGGGGAAGTCCAATATTGCTTGAACTTTCTCTGGATCTACTCCAAGTCCATTTTCATTTACAATATGTCCTAAATAACGAAGCTCGGGTCGACAAAACTGGCACTTGTCCCAAGACAATGTGATGCCCTCTTCATGGAGTCTCTTCAGAACTTCGTTCAGGATTCGCAAATGTTCACTAAAACTTGGTGTCACAATAATCACGTCATCTAGGTAACAGAAGACGTAAGGTTCCAATGCTGGACCTAGTATTGAATCGATGATACGCTGCCAGCGTTGAGCTGAATTGTGGAGTCCAAAAGGCATCCTCTTAAATTGGTAGAGTCCTCGATACGGTACTATAAAGGCTGTTTTTTCTCGGCTGGATTCTTCAAGAGGAACTTGCCAGAAGGCGGACTTAACATCAATGGAAGTCAGATAACGTCCATTCCGCAGTCGATCCAAGATGGAGGACACAAATGGCAGAGGATATGCATCCTTTTTGGTGACTTTGTTTACTTCGCGAAAATCGATGCAAAATCTTTGCTCTCCATCTTTCTTCTTGACTAGGACGACTGGGGAAGACCACGCACTTGTTGAAGGTTCTACCACTCCCTCTTTGATCATTTTGTCAAGTTCAGTAGACATGATCTTCTGGACGAAGGGTGAAACTTGATAGTACCTCTGCTTTATCGGTGGACTATCTCCCGTGTCAATGGTATGTTTGAATTTCAAGGCACACCCGAGCTGTTTGCTTGATTTGTTTTTGTAGAAAGCGATCATCGAATCTAACTGAGATTCTTGGTCACTGGTGAGCAAACGGCGACCAATGATTGATGGTTCTGGAGTTAAAGTATAAATTTCTTCTGTGAAATGGTAGACTTGGTTTTTCAGATCCACTACAAGTCCCATGGCTTTCCACCAGTCTGCGCCTAGAATGAGTTGTTCCCTGATATTTGGAACAACCAAAATCCTAGTGAGATGCAAGTGGGAGTTCAGACGAATCGGCATCAAAGAAGAACCAGATATGGCTTGCGTGGTTCCGTCCGCCATGCGGACATGATGAGGAGGCTGATTAGGTTCCAACTTGTGTCCAAGGGCTGAAATTTTTGCCCAACCATTCGCGTTCATCAAACTGCCAGTGGCGCCTGAATCTAATAAGCCTATAAATTTGATTCCAAAAATGTCTACGTTGATATACGCTCGAGGGTCTCTAGATGTATTAGTTTTGACGAGAGGATGAGTTATACTGTTACACATTAAGTTCTTTACAGTTTTGATCCATTCTCGCCACTCTTTGTCTTGCCGGTTTATTAATGGTTTCGGGGATAGGTCCCATGGCTCTGGGAACTTCCCCTTTCTTCGTTTCCCGTTTGATTAGGTGAACATTTGATGCAATTTGATTTGTTGGTCTCTTTCATCCCACAGCCTTCGCAAAAAACTGTCTTTGATGAACGACAGACACGGTAAGTGTGGCCTTTTCGACTACAGTTCCAGCAGGTTGTGTCTCTGAACCGTGAATTCACAGGTCTAGGAGGAGGTAAGTTCTTCGCAACCTCTGCTACCTTACACTCGTCAACCTTCGTCGTTGGTTTCCTATATTGGCTTGGACGATACCCTAAATGTGGTTCTAGCAGACCCTTGGTTTGAGGTTCACGGTACCCTTCGGCTCGTTTTGTCCACAACTCTAGACGTGACAGTGCGATCTCCAATTCCTCAACAGTGACGTAGGAGGTGTTGGCTAGGTGTGGAAGGTAGACTCTCTTCAAGTTCTTCTCCAAAATTCTGAGTTTCTGTAGTTCTGTAACGGGGTTGGTAAGTCGATTGAAGAGACATTTCATCTTGGCGAAGTAGATAGCTGGTGACTCGTCGTGGCCTTGTGTTCTTCCTCTAATTTCATCGAGCAGCTTGTCATCGTAGTCAGGGTCCTGGAAACTCCGCCTGAGATGGTGTACCAACGCATCCCACGTAAGAAATCTCTCTCGGTTGGCTCTAAACCAAATGCGTGCAGTCCCTGTGAAAAGATCAGAAGCACAGTTGAACAGCGTATCCTTTGAGACTTGACATGAGAGACGTTTATCTTCTACGTCCTCTAGAAAGTCACCTAAGGACATCCCTGGGGTATCGCCAGAAAACTTTATACCCCACTTGTAGATCTTAGGGTTCCAGTGTTTTTTGGTGTCCACAGATTCATCAGCATCGAAGGAAAGATTCGTAGGAGTCTTCTGGGGTGTTCCAGTTCCAATTCCAGCTCCGTCACTCGTTGTTGCACCTAAGGTTATGGTATCATATAGCGCCTTGAAATTGTCTCGCAGTTCAATGCGTTGTTCATCCAGTTCATCTTTGAATTTCTGTCTGTATAATCGCTGATAGGAGTGTAGCACCCTGTGTAGGTACTTCCTCACCTCGTTCTTGTCTTGGAATGACATGACTTCAATACTGTCAGACAGTTCCGAAAATCTTTCAGAACATAGAGTTATTTCAGTCTGGGGATCTAATTTCTTCAGAGCTTCTTTATCTGGTTGGATTCCACTGGCTAAAGCACTGTTCAATCGGGGTATCAACTCTTTCACTGTACCATCGTTTCTAAGTCCCCGGATGAACAACTCATGTTTAATCTCTTCTTTCAATAAGCGAGACAAATCAAGCCTGACTTCAGTAATGGACGTTGCCATTGTGTTCACAACAAACCACTTTAATGTCAAAATCAGAAAATTCCTATCAACGGGCCCCACGCGTGGGCGCCAATTTGCTACCTACCTCAATAGGTGGGCAGTCTCTAGGGATAAGTCACTGGTTCCCTCTGTTGACTCCAGAAACTAGCTCAGTGAAGACGGGGTAGTTCATTTGTGATAGGAATCTAAAATTTATGTGGGCGCCAGTCCGCTTGGTATTTTGGGTCATAAAAAATGAAAAGCGTATTTGATATACTAGTGTAAAAAAAAAGGTAAACGGACCAACCCTTGACTTTTGACCAGTAATCTGACCCTGACGAAAACAGAAGAACAAGAAATAAAAAAAACAAAATTCAAAATTAAATTCCTGTATTTAAAAAAACTTGCTTAAGTCCTGCGAACTTGAAAAGGTGGGTAGAGGTAAAACTCGAAGTACCTAGGTAGTACCTAATTTTAATACGAAATGGATTATACTCGTAATACCTTACAGGAAACGTCCCTATGGTGCACCACCTACTTCGCCCTAGCCTAATCTTAACATATTATTTTCTTATTTTTATCTTAATATAATTCTTAAAATACGTGGCTTGTATAGATGGAGTCCCTAGGTGTGGATCGCTGAAGCATTCGAAGGAGGGTTAAAGGGTAGCCCTGGAGGGTGTATGGTTGCCCTGAAGGGCGAAGCTCCTATACAAACACAAAATTCCTTTGGTTAGGACCTATCATATAGGGCTATTGAATACTTGATTCAATTTTTTTTAGAAATGACACAAAAATCTTGAAATCAAAAATGAAAATCAAATTAAATTACCACACTGTGGAGCTTCCTGGATTTTAAATTCTGTGTCTGTAATAATCTGGTGTACTAATGTATGGAACGCCAGTCAAAATGTCAAATTTCAGGCCACAGAGTATCTAAAACATAAAATAGATAGGGACCCCTACATCAAATTTATGAACCAAAATAACCTTATGAAATATTTGGATCAGATATATGTACCTATTCATTTTTATTCAATATTTTCAGATTTTGTTAATATAAGTAATAGAGACCTACTTACAGTTTGTAGTCTTGGTAGAAGACACACTTCGATTCAAATTAGGGGTGCGTATTATTTTCCTTCAATAATACTCCGAGCATATAATCACCTTAGAAACCAATAGGTCGAATAAATTTCTTTGCAACAATTAAAATAAAATTTACCGCTATTTTAGGTATTTACTTCAATATTTCAGCTAAGTTTTATAATAAAAATGTAGGTATATATTTTGATTTTCGTATAGGTATGAACAAACAATGATGCCTACATACCTGGAATGGTTATTAATCCCGCTTATGAGCAGCTAAATTTATCTTCCAAATTTCCACGTGGAATACGTTGACTAGCGCAAGAAAACATCCTGCCAAGCAGTTATACACTTTCAACATCCACTCGCCTTGAGCCGACTGGCTTCTAAAACGTGGAGCATTTATCGCCAGGTAGGTAAGGAGTGGGGAAGGGGAAGTTCGCAGGACACAAAGCTTCTTATCGAGGATTACCGCCCGAATGGAACAACAAGATTCAGGTCCATCGGACAGCGATAAGCACCGGTCCACCGATCGATTAAGAAAAATATGCATCTATAATTACAACGTAACAGTAGGTTCTGAACCATTCTAGTTCAACACCTCTAATTCCATAAGATTCTAGCTTACCTAAAAGAATGGAATGCTTGATACATTCAAAGCATTGAACCCAAGCTTTCAATGAAATTGAGGGAAAATTCTCAATATACCTCTGGATTTTCATGAATTATTCTTCGTTCCACCGTGAAACAAATCGGTGGTGCCACCTTGGAGACAGGACTCCAGAAAACACGTATTTCTGAATTTTTGTGTGTCACCTTGTTTTTGCCTAAACAGATGAAAGTTCACCGTTACGACGTATGATCGCTTTGGTGCCAGACTGGCACCACAGGTGGAAAGGGTGGCGTAGACATACCTTCATATTTGAAGGTTCATATTGGTTGGTATTATCATTCTATTTTGAAACGTTCGTTATGGATCGGTCTTGTTTTCCTCGTAATATTTATTTTCCTTAAGGTGCGATTTCCCTGGCGCGTCTGCGGCGGGCGGCCGCGGCTCGCGACCAGACGCTCCCCACTGCTTCAGTGATTTTAGATGAAACCGATTTCCCCGGCGCGACCGCGGCCGGCGGCTCGTCTCGGCGGCTACATGACAGCCGCCGCGGCTGCGACCCGACTGGTCTAGTGAGCAGTCCAGCCGCGCTGCCTTCGCGACCAGGGTATGTAAACCCGCAATGTTTCTACATTTTACTGTGAGTTACAGTATTGAGCCTGGTGTGTGTGGCAAATTCAAACTCACAAGAAGATCAGTACCAAACGAACATTTTCTCTTCTCATAAATACAACCCTCTGAAAAGAGAGACAATGTCTCTGTCTATATTTATGTGCAACATCCACTTTGTAGACTTTCCAGATGTGAAAATTTCACTACGACCCCGGTGAATAAGTGGTCAAATCAAATTTGCCCATTTTACAGGGGAGCATTAATAAAATTTGAACCTTCAACTAAAATCCGGATTTTGTCGTAGAAGGTTGAAATTTCGAATGAATGATGTAGTCATTCAAAATCCGGATTTTAGGTGAAGATTCAAATTTTAATAATGCTCCCCTGCAAATCTGACTTGACCACTCATTCACCGGGGTCACAGAAATAATAGGTAGTTATATACATTTCTTAATGTATAAACATGACATGTTTATACATTAAGAAATGTATATACCTACCTATTATTTCACACCACATGGATGTTGCACATAAATATGAGGAGTTTGATTCCAGAAGGCACTAACGACCATTTCTATCGATATTGAGTTAACACTTGCCCAGAGTTTGGGGGGGGGGGGGGTAGTTCTTCGCAAAAATGCTATCGTTTCTAAGCAAAAGATAATTTATTCCCTTGAAAAACGAGGGTGACACGATTCCTGAAAATGTCATCGAATTCGGATGGATAATGTGAATTTGGAAAGTAACTTCACAGTCAAACTATTTGAAGTTCAACAGAAAGAACGATCTGGAAAGTTGTTCATAATTTCTCAGACGATGAGAATTTTGTAAAATCCTTTTGTTCTTGCCAAAAACATGGGTGAGTGAGGCTTCCTATCCATCAACAATAGTTCTGCCTCTGCCAGTGAATGGGCAACAACAATAATCTCGCGCAGCATTATCGAAACGGGTGGGGGGACGACCGCGCCGCGCCGCTGAGAAAACGTTGTTCTATAGCTTGACGCGGCGCGGCGCGGCCGGCGGCTGAGTAGGTACATGACAAAATCGCCAGCCGCCGGCCGCCCGCCGCAGACGCGCCAGGGAAATCGCACCTTTATAGTCTCATATAAATTGAAAACGTTTCGGCAAGTGGGAACTTTTTATACACCTGTCAGGTTACGCGAATTTTCTATGAGAAACATGAACATCATCTGAGGATCAAAGACAGTGAACAGCAAATTGTTTATCGTAAGAAGGTTTCCTTAGATGCTCCCAAGGTGAGATTTGAGAGTTGAACGAGTGGATAATCGGTGCTCTTTCGCAGGAATTCCCGAATCACTCTCGCCCGCTTGTAGAGGATATACTCGTCTGTATAGGTAAACACATAATATGGATGCGGACGCATGTCTTGGGGATACGTGAGCTCCCTCCGCAAGAAGGGACTTGTCGTCGGGCTTAGAGTGAAAGGAAAAAATAATAAAATTCGTATTACAATGGAAGCGTCGCCTGGTACATTAGAGGAGAGGAGGGTATCTCTTTATACGCGTTTTTCGTGAGGGGTACCAATGGAACAATCTGGGTTGAGATCGCGGAGACGGTGTTTTGGGTGCCGAATATACGGTATTATTCCATGTTTTATGTGATATACATGTAAGGGCGTGAAGTAAAGAATGACTTGAATGAGAATGAGTACATCCCACTTCATACAGAACTCGAAGACGGTTTAACTCATGTTCGATTTACTGTAGTTTATAGATATCTTACAGATCATCTTACATCCGACTTCATACAAAACTTAACGGTTTAAATTATGTTCGATTTACTATAGTTCATGGATCTCCTACAGTTCATGAATGAAAAATATACATAATTAGTTATGGTACTTAAACTACGTTATTTATGTAACTACTATACAAGGGCAACGGATTTGAGACCATATTGAAGGCACTACATAGTGAAGTGGAGTTTTACAAGGGTATCCTACTAAATCGTATGTGAGGTATAGATAGTTAGATTAGATAGATAGATAAATAGACCTAATCTATCTATCTATCTAATCTAGGTATAGATAGATAGATTAGGTATAGATAGGTAGATTAGGTATATATAGATAGACAGATAGATACATATATACTTTGCGTGGTTTTTGAGGCTTGGTCATATATGAGAGGTTTTTCCCGACGTTTCGGCAATTTATTTCGCCATATTCATGGGAGAGTTGCAACAGTTGTATAGTGACTTTGGACACAGAAAGATTGGTGTAATTAGATATAAGTTCAGTACCTAGCATCTATCTAAATCATCTTCTGGCTCTCTTCTCTGACAGCTCTTCCATGAATATGGCGAAATAAATTGCCGAAACGTCGGGAAAAACCTCTCATTTATGACCGAACCTCAAAAACCACGCAAAGCATCATTGAAACGGTCGAAAAACAAAGGATATATTCCTCCACTGAGATACATGTATAGATATATGTTTATTTTGGCGCCATTTTGTACACTTTTACAAGAATATAAATTCATGATGCGATGCGATTTGCTCAGATTTTTTACCCGACATTAGGCATGGCCCGTGTTGCTGGGTAGGATCTTTGCAAAAACGCTCGATATCGGTAAATAAATTGATATCTACTATACATTACAGTAATAAGTAAATAACTAAACAATACATGATTGGACAGAAAAAAGGACGCATTTTGATAATCTCTAACATATGCTAACTTACTTTAATGTTCTCTAACTTTAATAATCTCTAAACTTTAATAATCTCCTATACATATAATATATGTGTAGAAGATTATTAAAGTTTAGATGCGAAAGGATATTAAACAGCATATTATGCTGTTTAATATCCTTTCGCATCTAAATTATCCCTTATAAGAGCTTGTGTATTTTAGAGCGGCATAATACCCACCTATCTTACTTTCCTAAAAAATTCTTATTGATGTATGGGCTGGAGAAATTGGAAACCAGGACAGATATCGCTCGGAGGACTGGCGGCGCGGCGTACAGTCCTACCCCACCTTCAATACCGATCGGTGTTGCGGGTTATTGCCTACCCTCTCGGGACTCGTCGAGGGGGCCGGACGGCTTTCCTGCTACGAACTGAAAGGCCCTAAGCAACACTGAAAGGCACTGATGACGAGTAAATATGTCATCACTTCCTATCATGTTGCTGATCCTAAAATTCGTAAAGCGTGTAATATGAGTGATGAAACTAGAGGTTTCCATGAAATATAAAATTTATATTATCAATTCGAAAACAGTAGTATACCTAGCTTCATGCAGAAAGAGTCCTTAGCACCGCATTTGGCCGAATCAAGATGGTGGTGTTTTTACAAACTTTTATTTAGTTTCACTTGTCCCATTGTCTGTCTGTCAGTCTGTAATCAAATCTTGCAAGTTAAATTTGATCCACTTCCCGGTTCCCAATTGAGCTGAAATTTTGCACGGATGTATAAATCGGATATTATGACATACAGCTTATTACTTCAGCATTTAACCCCGTTTGCTCGCAATAAACCTTTGCAATAAGGTGATACATGCGATGGTTATGTTTCTTTATATAGTCTGTGCACTCAGTCTGTTCGTATGGTATACTGAAAAGTGAAGAAAAACTACAGCATGCGTCTAATCTACGAGTTCGGGGAGACGAGGAGTGTATTTTTTACCTTTTTTTGCCATTTTTAACCAAGGGGTTGATTCCCCCCCAGGGGTTTATTTTAACGGTTCCACATCCACAATAGTGACTACAGCTCTCTAACATAGCTTACATCTTGATTCTCCTAACCATAGCTTTGGGCGTTTTGTTCAACTTCTTGTTGTGTCTGTGTCTGGAGTGTGAGAGTAATTTATAGTGAACATTATTATTTATGATGTGTGAAGGATTGTTTTGTGTGTGTGTGTGTGTGTGTGTATGTGTGTGTTTGATGTTCCTGAGGAGCTTGGTCGAGAGGGGGGCTTGGCCGGTAAAAGTTGAGGGTGGTTTTGTAAAAAGTCTGCCAAGTGGGTGGTGCACATAGCTTCCTCGTATCCACAACCCGATTTTATAGATGTTGCATAGTAGTTAATCTCAAAATATCAATCTCTAAGTACCTTGCACTACCCTATTAGGGGACCATCTACATCCCAATCCGCATAATCCTTGAAAATGTCATCGAAATGGGATGAGAATGGTGGAACGTATGGCTGTGGCAAGGATTTCATGACACACAGACAGACCCGGAACCAAAATTGTTCAGGAAGGTCTGAAACGTAAAACGCAAGTGGACATTTTGAGTTGGGAGAATTTTTTTTTGGTCAACCTTGAAAAGTGAAAACAAAGTTTCCGCTACCTTGGTAGACTCAGAAGCACTAAAGGATGAGATTTGATTAGAGATTTCTTTGAAAATTCGCTCATTAACTCATGCTGCTTGAGCATGATATGGACTTTATAGGTTGACTTCCTCACGGCTAAGCAAGGCAACGAGGTACCTGACTCAATACGTTTGCAGGACAGATCCGGGAATTAGTAGGAATTACTAAATCGTGATGGCTCCCTCCGTCCTGCGCTGCCATATTGTTTTGCAACCGGAACCTCCTCACTGACAACCTAATCCAGCCACGTTTGTCCACCGGCTGACGTCGGTATCGGCCAAATCGCTTAATCCGGCCGTTTGCCTCTTCCCGGGGACTCCGTAAAGGCGGGCCCGGATTATTGTCCGGTTGAGCTTCATCCCACGTTTTCCACCTATGCGGCCCCGCGTGACATCCGGGGCCTCGATCATTTTCTAAATCCCATTAGCGGGAATTCGTCGACTGGTTCGGTCGCTCCCGATCACCGAAGTCCAACGCAATGTGACAGCGATTCATAACTAGACGTTCGTTGGATAGGATTGTGATTAACTCATCGTTTGAGCTCCAAATACTCCTGCGATATGTCATATTGTTCCCGATTAGCAAATTACATTTATCCTCAATCTGTGTTGCATCCGATGAATGTATTTTACCCTAGAAAGCACTTCTGGTGCTTTTGTGGAAGCATCATCAAATGTTGACCTTTCGTAGTTTTGTTAGGGGTCCGGTGTAGCCGTGGTCGCTGCGGCGCGCATTCTTTGATGTCGGGATTCGGATCGACTTCTGTAGGGGTCGGGGGTTCGATTGCCGCCGCCAACGTTCGTGAGTTTGTGCGTCTGGGTCTCATCGCCCCGCTTCATCCTTAGGTAACATGACTTGTTCAAACTTTTGAGAGCCTCTGGAGAAGACTGAAGTGTTTCTTATAAAAACACAAATACAATGAAGAAATTGACAAATTTTCAAGTTTGAGGTGGAATGACTTTTCTGGTGTACACTTTTCTGAGCTGGTTGTCACATCTCTCCCCCAATAACATCAATTTGATGGTGATATAATAATATAAACTAATAAACACTCTTCCTTTAAACCCTACATGAATAACTCTGGAATGTTCTCTATCTAAAAATTACCATAAGGCAAATCTTACGCCATCTAGCAGACTTGCCTTCGAATTAATACACCTTCATAAGCGAGTATAACGATTAATCACCACCACTTGTCAGTTAGGGTTTGTCGCTGCAAGTACTAGCTCTCTCGCTTCCCCTTTCTGTTCTCAGAGTTTTCCAGCCCTCTTTTTCTAAAACCTTTTCGTGGTTTTGTCCTTCGATTTTCTTTTCTCCAATTTTCCAGTTATGTTTTCTTTTCTTTCGTTTTCTTCAACCAGAGAGTTTCAGGTCAGTTTATTTCTTTGTTTTCTATTTTTCTCTTTTTCCAAGACAAGTTGGTCATTTCTTTGTTCATTTATTTTTTCTCTTCTATTCAGAAGGAATTTTACTTTTTGGTTTTTAGTAAACCATAGGTTAATTTGACAGTTAGTCTATTTTCTTTGTGGGAAGGATTTTCCCTTATTGTTTTATCTTCCTTTATTTAATGTTTCCATTTTCAAGCAGAGGAGTTGTCCTGCCATTTTCATTTTGCATTTCATTTCAGTATATTTTCGTTTCTCCTTATATTGTGTTTGATTTTGCTTATTTTCCCTTTTTCCATTGTTCTGTGTGAACATAGATTAATTTTATTTCAATCTAATTTTGTTCAATTAGATTAGTTTTCCCTAGAAATACTAGGGTGGTAGCAGAGTCTGCAATTTATTTTACCATTTTATTTATACAAGGTCGAAATTACCCTTAAATATAATTTCTAGCCTTGTCACATGGTAAGATTGCAACATACGATAAATTTGTCGCTCTTTCTTTCGCGGTGTAATTAGATCTGAATTTGCATGGAAAATGAGGAGTTAGAAAATTTTTATTGCCTTAATGTCAAAAACACGGAAAAAATCAAAGTGCACAAAGTGGGATTTTGAGCGGCCTAAGAAAAAGCGCTAAGAATGATAAGTTATTGCAAGTTAGGAAGTTGTCGGATCAATTCCTGAATAAGTGTTGTTGATTGTTTTTGCGACACCCTGCATAACGATCTTGTGGTGAGTAGAGTGGAAATACGAGATTCGTCTCTTTCCAGAAATGTAAAAAATACGCTTTTTTAAAGCGAAATTCCAACGCCCATCCTCGCCCGAACTCCTCATCCCAGCTCATCTTCCCCGCCAAAACTTATTACTGAGGCCCCATTCTCTCTCGTGTCAGTGGGAGAGGCTTTAGCATTAGGTTCGTTGACGTGGCACACCGACTTACTCAAATGTTATTATCCTCCTTCAGTTTTTTCCTTTCTTATACGCCGACAAAAAATATGGTGGAGACATGGAGGAAGTGACGGGAGTGGAAGGAGGGACAACTTTTTCTAGGCCAGAAAATGAAGCAACTTCAACTATTATTTACTTGAGAGACCTTGTGAATTGAATAATTTCGGTTGCAAGCTGCAATTTGTATAAATATTAATTTTATTTATAAGATAGCTTTTCTGATAAATTTTTCAGAATATTTCTTCCTGAGTGATTAATTAGAACTAGAAATTACGAATCCAACCATATAAAAACCCGAAAATCGACCCTGCAGTTTTTTTTTCTTTGGAAGGCAGAATAGGTTTGAGGAGGAGAAAATCAGCAGCATGAGTGGTGGTGTACTGCCTAAGGGATTCATGAGGGCTCAAACTCAGTTGTTACGAGTTTGGAAGCTCTGAGATTCAATAGCCCGAAGTGATCTACACTGAAGTTGATCTTCAAATGTCGTCTGGGTTGAAATAGACTTGAAAATACTCTGATGGAATAACCGACTCGTATTTCTACGTAATCAACGAAAATGTATAGATATGAATTGGGTATGGATCAATACCAAATCGGAGTGTGGTTTACATGGATTGACCATGTAATACATTTGAATACATTTAATACATGTAATACATGTAATACATTTGAATCTTGGATAGATCCGAAATGAAATTGGATATGATGGGTACCTACCAAAGGAAATCGCGAAATATTGTACTACCTGAAAAGCCCTCTAAAAGCAGGCAAAAACAAATCGTAGGAATGTGAGAAAAAAAATTGATGTCACGGCCTGGAATCGAACCCGGGTCTTCCACGTAAACGTACCTACCTACTGTTGGGATTTTATGTATTAGATAGTGGAGAGATCACTTACCAGGTAACTGTTTCACCCTGGGGAGATCACTCGCAGAACTGCTACGGGGTGAATCAGCCCCCAGTATGAATTTTTGACCGACAACGTTATTCTCTTAGGAATCAACAAATTAATTATGTCTGGAGCCCTAGTAACATTCATATTCCTAGGAATTGTGCCTTTGTGCTTTAAGGTATATGTGAAAATCAATGTCGATTTCAGAGCAACTTTATTCATTTCAATCTCTGAAAATCATTGAGGAGAAGGTTCCGACCGGTTTTTTGAGTAAAATTTTAATCCAACACTTTTGCGTCGATATTAAATTGTTCAACCTGGATTGAAACGCCGAACCCCAAGCAACCACTCCATATACCAAATGAATGCATAACTACATTGTAAAATAATCTTTTCAATTTCAAATTCATGAACTTACGTATTTCAAAGCAAACTGGAATTAATTTGCCTAATTTTTCAATTTATAATTTTTATATGTTCTTCCCATGATAGAGTTTGGTCAATGTTTACTCCCAGATATTTTATGTAGGAAACCTGAGAAATTGAAGGGCAGGTGCAATTCGAACTAATGTCGCATTGGTGGCAGATTATTTGTCCCATTGACGGTACACAGGAAGCTTTGAGAGAAAAACAAACAAATTTGGTCTTGTCAAAGTTCAGCTTGAGTCTCATCTTACGGAACCATTCATTTAAATTTTTAAGGTCTTCTGCCGCCTTAGCATGAACCTCATCCCAAGAGAGAGTCTCCTGCTACTATCAATGCAGTGTCGTCAGCAAACAATATTACTTCCCCATCAATATCAGTCCTAAAGATACTTTTAATAAGGATCAAGAAAAGTGAGGGGCTTAAAACAGTTTCCTGAGGGACGCCATGAGACAGTGTACAAGATGTCATCAACCATAACTCTTTGAGTGCGGTTATGAAGATAGCTTCCAATCCATTGAACTAAAGTAGGGTGTAGGTCGAGCTTTTTCATTTCTGACAAAAGATTACTGTGAGAAAGTGTGTCGAAAGCCTCCGATAAATCCATAAACACTACCAAAATCTTACGACCTAAATCTAAGTTCAGTACTATTTTCTCGGTCAAACACACAATAGCCTCCTGAGTGCTTTTTCCAGCACGAAAGCCGAACTGGTTATGTGGTGTCATACTCGTAGTTGCTGTGTCTTCGACTCTTGCAGTTTTCTAGTACTTGTTTCTTCCATACTCTCATATTTAGTTCATATGCGCTAATATAGAAGTCAAAAGAGTGCCCAGCTTGGAGACGAGCTTGGAACCTTGAACCAAATTCAAATCCGCTGCCTACCGTTTCTAATAAATCTTAAATATTTGATGTTTTGCTTCCGAGTTTTCCAAGGTAGCAGAAGCATTTTTTCACTCAAGGTTAAAAAAACGCTGTAAATTATTACACAAAGGTTCATTATTTTTCTGTGTAGATCACTCGCCTGCAAAGAACACATCTTTGCCTCCACCTACCACACCATAGTTACTGCCTACAAACTGCTTACCTACTTCACTATCAACTTTAGTTGGGAGAAATAAATGCTTCACACTCCATTCGAAGAAATAGGGAGGTTTGATATGAGAAATTAATTTGAATACTGGTTGCTAAGGACGCAAAGTACAACTTAAAGTACAAACAAACAACGATCGTATTTTGGTCAGATACCATTTCAACAGAGATTAGGCAAATTGGCGTGTACATGGTCCCCTATGAGATTCATAGTAGTAGCCGCTGCGCATGCGTGAACGTGAAAACTTTGTAGCAGCCATAATTTTTACCTTTTCAATCCGAATTCGATGAAATTTTCAGAAAAAATTTTGGAAAAATTTGGGGAATTTTTTTTTTTTTTTGCGAGTTGACATGTGTAAAGTATTCTTTTCACTCACGAGATTGTTGTTTTGAGATTAGCTATTATGCATCGGATCTATACAAACGGATTACGGAGGAGGATGCTTTGTGCCACACCCACTTTGCAGATTTTTTGTCATCGTGCTTCATTTGGTGTCAAAGTATTTCAAAACAAACAGAACCCAAAGAAAGGGGAAAAAAGGTACTGCATGATCGAATCACCATTAACCATCTATCCAAACATGAAAATAAACTGAACTCTAATTTCTTCATCATGTAGCATCAGATAACAGATAACATCAGATAACTTGATGGGTGATCACCCAACCGCCCCCCAAATATTCGGTGGTAGCTTTGGGGGTATAATATTGAATAGGGTAATGACGGGGCGTTTCGAAAACGTATCGCAATCATCCACTTGCGAATGGGGGCTTCGCGTTTCCTCTGGATATCGCCCGCCTCATCTCCGAGTTCTCTTAAACGCTGTTAGTGAGTCCATTTAGTTGATTATATTGATTCGGAGTAAAAATAACAGCTACCTCCGTCAGGTCCCGTTGGTGTGTAACGATCAGCTTGGAATTTCCACAGATTCTACGGAAACAGATTTGTGCTTGGAAATATTCCTTACTAGAGATGGGCAAAACGGTTCACCAAGAAGAACGGCTCTGAGCGCTCCGCTCATTCAAAAGATCCGGATCTTTTCGACGGATCAGTGGCTCTTTTTGGCTCTTTTGAGCTCGTATTTATTGTAGAGATGAAAATACGATGAAAAACGCTACAAATTGTTACACAACGGTTTATTTTAGTTCTGCCTGAAAATGTTTATTCTATGGGAATGTTTATTCCTTAAATGTTTATTCCTTATTGGATTCTACACTACCTTGAATCCTAAACCACGAAATTTTGAGGGCGAGAGGGAATAATTTCTCTGTTGCTCGATTCCAATGGTTCATTATTGAAAATAATAACCCAAAAAACGCTGTTGTTCAATAAAGATGCTCAACAAATCCTTCAAAAAATCAACGAAAAACAATAAATGAACAGGATTAAAGCAATGAATAAGTAAAACTTAAAAATACAGTTTTTTAATAAAAATATTTATATATTTGAAATTTGCATTTTTTTATGCCTCTAATGACAAACCAAAATTAAAAAAAAAAAATTCTTAGTAGGTACCTATAACATTTTCATAATATAACATTTTGATGTTATATCATGTTATTCAACAAAGAACATTAAGGTAACCAAGTTGAAAGAGAATAAACGAACCAATAAGTACGTAAGCTTCAATATTGATAATAATGGTAAGATAAGGATGTGCTTTTGCTTGCCTTTTGAACTTGTATCAGAAAGCTCCTCACAAAAAATCATGATGTAAAAATCAAACAGGGAGAAAAAACAACGGAAAGAATCAGAAAGTGGGTCACAGAAAACACTGGAAAAATACGGTAAAGTTTACGACCAAAAATACAATAATGCATGTGGCGGTACGATACAATTCCGCAAAATTGTATTGTTTGATCGACTTATATCGTATTTTCCCTCGGAATTATCGTACGGGTTGGCAACAGTGAGCTGACTGAAAAGGAGGTCCTAATTTTCCCGAACACTGCCGATCTCAAAAGAAGAACGAAGAGCCGCCGTTCTCAAAAAAACCGAAGATCGAAGAGCCGCCATTCATCTATTTTACTGGATCTCAAGAGATCCAAAGATCGAAGAACCGCGATTCATTTGTCATTTTTACTGATCCGCAGTTCACTCGCTCTTTTGAAGAACCGATCTTCACCGAACACTACCAGCACTGAGCTCAAAAGATCCGAAGAGCCGCGGTTCATATTTGCTGGCCCGTGGTTCACTCGCTCTTCTGAAAGAGTCGGCTCAAAGAGCCGGATCTTTAATGAGCGACCCATCTCTATTCCTTACTATTCGCTTCTAGATATTCAATTTATCGTTGCTAATGACGATCTTCTGGAATCTTTTGGAGTTCGAGTCTTTCACCTCTCATCAAAATTGGCCATTTTAAGCTTCAAGTAACGCAGAACCTGAACATCTGCGGTAAAGATTGTATCTGTTCACCGTTTTACCGCACGTGTCAGTTTTCTCAGTAACCTTGAACCAAAATATATGTCATTTGTTATATAATAGCACGAATTGTTAAAATTATACAATCAACCCCTTAGTTAAAAAATAAAAAACTAACTAATTATGACAACGAAAACTATTCACAGAAATAATTAGTTTACTTACATTGTTAAGCAGGTGCACACCAGCCAAGACTGGTGACTAGGAAGTCGTCGTTAAGCGGGTCTCAGTCAGTGAATAAACGGGGTTTTCCCCTTTTCTCTGGCAATTATTTGTCGATTTAGATGATTCCAGCGGCAGTCTTTTAGTTTTTCAATCCCCTAGGTAGTTGCACTAATGAATTACGAAAATCCTTGAAAATGTCAAATTTAGAAACAACTTTTTACTTATTTTTACTTTTATATTATTCAAGTGCATGGGAGTAGGGATTACAAAAATTATAAGAATGCCACAATAAACATAAAAAAATGGATGGTTATTACCTAAGAAAACTGGGAAAATCAGTTAATCAAAAGTGACCAGCTATGAGAAGGCTGGGGATGGGGGTGGCACTGGTGGTGGTGTGTGGCAATGTTGCTCCTCCAGGAGGGTGGGTGGTTGGAGGTAAGGGGCAACCTAGCGCCGGTTCGTAAGAGATTAGACTAACCCGGAACGAGGAAGGAACGGCGACTGACTGAGACCCCTCTTAGTATGCCTAGTAGAGGTCTAACCTTCAACTGAGGTGTCGGAACCAAGGGTTTCTGCGAGTTGAAAAGTTTCTAGGGTATGAAAAACAAAACTGTATTTGTCTGTAGATTTCCCTGAAGATGAAGGAATAAACAGTCGAAAGCTCGGAATAAATTTAATCAATCACCTGACCGAAACTTGATAACAAAGTTAAGTAAAGTAAACAACCGTTTCAGGTCGGATTTTCGTCCAACTGCCATTTTCGTCGCGGACGTCATCAGCTCTCTTCCAAAGGGAAGATCAGAATGGAGTATTTCGGTGGGTCGGAAATTCAGGTTTTAGACCTCAAATTTGGATTCAGCACTATTGAAAACCTATATACTCCAACTTTTTGCCCAATTTTACAACAAAAAACGCGGGCCTGTATGCCCTGTATGCCTGAAGGCGAGCAACTTACGTCACACAACTCGCTACGTCACACCCTGCTGCCATCGTTCAAATCTTCAACTTCTACTAGCTTCCCTATTTTCTTCTAAACATTTTCTCGACGAACAGACCCGATTACCGTTATTCTTGAGCCATACTCTTAAAAAAAAAAAAAAAAATTAAAGAAATTGAAAAATTGACAGAAATCCCCCATTTGTTCTGATGATTTCGCTCATGTATTCTCATTGCCTCATCGCCCTGGGTTGTGACGAGGGGTGCGTTGAGAGCCCCGGACGCACAAAAACGCACGCAGCCGGCGATGAGATATGAATCCACGGCCCCCGCAGAAGTAGGTTCAAATTCCACCGCCAAACAACACTCGCTTGATGAAGGTTGCATCTAAAAAAATCGAAATTGGAGCCAAAATATTCGTAATAACAAAAGAAGGGGTGAGGTCGTTGGCCAGAATTTGTAGACAAAAATTGTGTCCAAAAACGTATTTCTATGTTTTACCATAATCATAGTAACATGAGTGGTATTTTCGGATTCAGCACAAAATTTCTAATATAAGTAAGTAAGTAATATAAGTCGATGGAATTGTTTTTTCCATTCACCGACTTCCGAAAATCAGTTATCGACAGGAAATATATCAGTGCTTAATCAATACTGCAAAAATTGGGTTCAGCTGTGACCGAGCGAGCTAGGGCATGTGTCCCTGGAGACGAGACTCCGACCGGTTGCGGGGCCGTGAGTTCGAGGCTCGCCTCGGGAGCATATTTTCGGATAAGCCGGCCGCAGTTCCCCCTCGTCCTAACCCGGGGGTAAGGCCAATGGGAAGCCATGAGCGAAATCATCAGAACGAATTCTGATCTTCCCTTAGGAAGAAAAACCTTAGGAAAATCCAACCTGAAATGGTTGTTTACTTTACTTGAATTAGGTACTTTACTACTGCAAAATTGTGAACAAATTCAATTTATTTGTATACACTTTTTTCAAATTAATACATCAATTATTTCAGAATTTACAACGTTATTTTTCGATTTCTCAATAGTACATTAAATGTACTATTTATGCGTGATGGATTGATGAAAACGAAGACTCAAACCCGGATTGAACCCGATTGAACGTTTACCATTTTACTTGCAATATCATCAGATTTACTGACATTGTTATTTTAAACAATCGTTATTATTTTAAACTCGAGAAACACTGTAGTGTCGTCACTATCTGCTCAAAAATCCCCTCGTGACAGATTTTGAAACTATTGAGAGAAGAGACGGGGCACCTGTTAAGCCCTCCTTTAGTTCTGTTCGAACAGTTAATGTGGTAGCTCGCTTGAGTGTGAACCTTCGAGGTGGCATGTGATCATTTTGATATTAAATTTGTAGTAAATGCTGTCCGAGGGGGAGTATCGCTAACTCGAGTTCCGTTTCTGAAATAGTACAGTTTCTTTAGGTAATAAAATTAGTTTACAATTCGGATGTGTTGTTCCATTGCAAATACCATGTTTTCCGACGAAGAGGAAGGTCAGCTTCGGGAGGAGGAACCCACCATAACATATTGTGAGCTACCGCTCACTGAAAATTCACCAACTTCAGTGGCGGAGCTGAGCTAAACAGTTAGCTTCCTTCCTGAAGCCCCTAGACCAGAGGGACGCCACCTCCACCTCGGCGTCCCAACTCCCCAGAGAGGCAAGCCAGCTGATGCCTCGAACTGGCCAATGAGAACCCTCCACGCACAACACCTCAGTGGAGGGGTGGGGAGTGACAGCGGAATTTCCAGAAGCATTGGCAGCGTCGCTTTAGTCCCTTTTCACCAGTCAGCTAAATCAGTCGCAGCGAGCCCGACCCCACGACTTGATTCCGCCACTACCCCCCCAGTCTACCTTGTGCGCACTTTTCCACAACGAGTCGACTCATATTCAATCGCGATCCCCTGCTACGTCCCCGAGCTTCAGAGGAGACCGAACACCGACATTCTTCGCCACGAAGCCGACAGATTTCCTCAGGGCCCTGTCCGCGTGAGTGCACAAACTGACCATACTTTTAGATAAGCTTTGGCCAAAGTAGTGAAAGTGATAGAGTAATACTTAAACTAAAACTGAACGCAAACGATATAATCTTTCTTGTACTGAACTGCCTCTATAATATTGACCTGGAACTTGAACATTGCTTGATGAGAATTGGTATAATGGAATGTAATGAAACACACGGAACTATTGATAAAGCTTTAATAACATTTTGTGTCACAAATGTGTCATATTTGATTCGCCCTTCAGGCTGTAGTTTTTGCGTGAGCAGCACGATTTGACTGTTCCTATTAATAAACTAAGCTATTAGTTGTACTTTTGCATTTTTCCTTGACTTTTCCCTGGTTCAGATAACTCATAAGAGGAACGTGCATCGACACACCTCAGGTTCTTTTGCAAATTCCCTTCAGGAATCATTAAGCCCCTCAGGCCAGACACACTCGTGCTCTGTGACTATTTCATGCGCCCTTCAGGCTATCACATTTTCGACGCTTCAGAACTTCTAAATTGACTGGGCCTCGCCACAGGTAAATATAATCACCCCTTAACTTCAAAATTAGTCATAAGTGTTTTGGTATTTGCATTTTCTTTCCCCCACAGAACTCGTGCTCAAAGTCGTCCATTGATTAACGACATAGTCGTTATTATTATTATTTAGTCGTTATTAGTTATTATGACAAGCGGTGTTACAGAAATTACAGATCACTTGTGTTATTTTGTGTGGAGGCACTATCACCTGTCCAGAATGCATACCTTTGAAAGCAGATGTGAAGAACTGCTCGAATGAGGCAGGCAGCACAAAAGCCTCAACAGCCGTCCGTCGTATTTATGTGATACTCATTTCAAGAGAGCGGGTGCCGGCGTTAGTGGTAAGTGTTTGCGGAAGCTGTGTAAGGGAAGCTGGCGTGGAAAGCTGGAAACCATTAGCTGCCTCTAATAAGCGATAAGCACCCCAGAATGCGCATTAGCGATCCTCTTTTGAAGATAAGACGGGGGCTCCGAGAAAAGCGAACGGGTGTCATGTTCTCAGTATGGAATAAATTAAAATAAATTCCAGCGAGGTTATGCAACTAAAATTTATACTTTTGGTAAAAGGGAGCAGAGATATTACCTCAACAATTTTTGCTTTTCTTTGATATAAGAAAACGTCTGCCGCGTTTTTTGGACTCGGCTTTTATTTGATAGCATGGGCCTATAGGAGATAAATTAACGTCAAAATAAAATTAGGCCAAACCACGAGCTAAGGGTCGATTCTACAACTAATTTGTGACAAAAAAGTTTTCTTTCATAAATTGCTTTGTTTCCACTTTTTGAGGTTGGAAAAAAAAGTTCTCCAAAATCAAAATTCCTAGCGTTTAACATCAAAAATAACTAGCGTTTTACATTTCAGACCTTCCTGAACAATTTTGGTCCCGTGTCTGTCTGTCATGAAATCCTTGCCACAGCCATAACTTCTGCAATTCTCGTCCGATTTCAATGAAATTTTCAGGGATTGTGAGGGTAGGCGTGTCGATGGTCCCCTATGAAAATCATTGCTCCCAGACTGATAGTAGCCACTGTGCATGCTCAAACGTGTATTTCCTTGTTACTGTCATAACTTCTACATTTTCCAACAATATTCAGAGATTTTGCAGGTTGACTCGTAGAGTCCCTATGAGGGTAGTGCAGGGATCTTAGAGATTGATGTTTTGAGATTAACTACTATGCTTAATTAACTATTATGGAAACTATGTGCCACACCCACTTGGCAGGCGTTTTTTTTACTCCGTTTAAAATACCTACGAGTTTTTTTTAACTTATATGATATTTTTTCGTGTACCTCACGTCCAAAAACACCCATAACTCCCTTACTTTTCAGGGTAAACACAAATCTAAAGAGACCGCTGGAAAGAACTTTAAATTTTCTATCTGTAAAGTACAATATCAATGATTTTTAAAAGGATTCAGAAGTTAAAATATCGGTTCAAACACGAAAATGTCCACTTATTATTTTCAATGATGAACCTTTGGAATCGAGCGAGAACAACATTTTTACCCCTCCCCTCCCCCACCCCTCCAAAATTTGTTGGTTCAAGTTTCATGGCACATAGAATTCGAAAATCGAATTTTAAAAAGTCCGTCCGTCCGCCGTAGGTACCCGGCACGTTCCTTAGTTGTCGTGGACCGATTTGAATGAAACTTTGCGTGAGGGGTGAAAAATAGGGGTTGTAATATTCATAATGCCCGAGCTCGAAAACTCTCGATATAACTGTTGTGTTTTATTACCAATTGAAAATAGAATTGATTTTTCGAATCGAATGAGACCATCCAGAGCCAATTAGGGCGAACCGTTGGCTCTAGGAGGTATTAAAGGTTGAACAGTAAATCAAAATCGCTGCAAATTATAACACAAAGGTTTAATTTGGAAAAATAAACGCTCCACACTCAATTTGAAAAAAATACGGAGTTGTGGGTGCCTTCTTCAGGAAAATTGATTGCTGGTTGCTAAGGACGCAAAACTGAGTACAGCTGTCGTATTTTGGTCAGCTAAAATTTTAACGAAGATTAGGCCTCTTTTGCGATTCACAGTCGTGTTTCCGATTTATTATTAGTACAACCCTAAATTCCATATATAGAGAGCAAACGGGTGCTCTTACAGAGCTCTGGTTGGTCTCATTAGATTCTAAAAATTCAATACTTTTAAATTGATTAAAAAACGATACCTTCATATCAACATCTTTTGAGCCAAGGCGTTTTCAAATTTTCTGCCCTTATTTTTCAACCCAATATTGAAAATTATAAACTAAAATAAATTTCGTAATGAAGACACTCATAATGTTTTGATAACGATGTTATTGCTGGTAGGTACTATTACTGGAAAATAGAGCAGCTTTTGGTTTATTATTTTCAATAAATCTTGATGAAATTTGGGATATTGGCTCCCATTTGGGGTTTAGTTGTGCCCCGATGCTTTTGGTTGATGTCAGTCACTTCTAAAGGTAGAAAAATAAGCTCTAAAATGTTTACAAGTCCTAGCCCCCCTACGGTTCCTTGTGAAAATTATGGCCTCTCAAATTGAAAGGGTAATTGAAGGTACTCAGAGAATGATGTTTTGAGATTAACTACGATCCATCGGATCATATCGATGCCTTAAAGCACAAAGGGGCTATGTCCAAAAACGGAGTTTTGAGAAAAACGCAAAAGAAGTTCACCAGTGCACAGTTCCTAAAATAATGGCTTATTACACTAAACTCTTTAATTTCTTCAAGAAATTTTCGAGCTATACATGTCAAGAAGGTCAACAATAGTTTTGTTGAACTTGAGTTTTTCTGAAGTTGAAAAAAAAACAATTTTAATGTGGAAGATAGTCTATCTTAGATAGATGGACATAGTACCTTTGTGCTTTAAGGTATCGATAAAAGACTGGTTTAACGACGGGTCGAAAAATCTGATCCACCCCAGTGGAAGAGCACCTTGAACTGACTAGCTTCTATTCCTAGCGCGTAATTCATACATCAATCTGAAGCTTGGAACTTTTCCTACAATCACAATCTTTTACGTTTTTCGAACAAAACAATATTGACTCCCCAGTCTGTCGTGAAAGAGTGCCGAACCGTTTCGAGTGAAAATTGACCTCTTGTGAGCAGTCGAAGAGGTCACTTTGGAAGAGGTGTCGGCAGCGAGTGGATTCTCGTCTAGAGATTTGAGAGGTGGAGTCTGTTTACCTTGTCCTTTGTACTTGCCGAGCCTGTCTCCCCTTCCGACCCATCTGAGAGACTTTATCTCAGACATCACAACTGAAACCTTCTTCTTGGTGATTGCAAAGTGCATACTACGCCAAGCATGTCGCTTTTGAGAAGTCGGCCCCTTCCGACGTCCATTTCCAGGATCACATCGCGATAAAATTTATCGCGATATTTTAGTTTATTTAATAAACTTTGCTCCCAGTGTTTAATTATACATCCAGGTTCACAATCAACAGTGCTTTTGGAATTTATGGATTCGCGAATATACCCCTTCTTCCTTAAGGGGGTCTCAGTCGGTTGCCGTTCCTCGTTCCGGGTTAGTATTTCACGAAATTGAAGGCGCAAAACTTGAAAAGTTGTACTTAAATTTCAAATTTTAAAAGATTTTAGAAATTCATTAGTGCACGGCCCTAGAGAATCGGAAAACTGAAATATTGCCGCCAAAATCATCAAAATTGAACAATAATTGCCATTTAATCGCATTTTTTTTTGGCAGTTATTGTTCGATTTAGATGATTTCGGCGGCAATATTTCAGTTTGTCAATCCCCTAGGACCACTTATGAATGTCTAAAATCCTTGGAAATTTCACATTTTTCACATTTTATGGGAAAAACATAATTGAATTAACGGGGTTTTCCCATTTTTCTCTGGCAATTATTGTTCGATTTTGATGATTCCAGCGGCAATAATTCAGTTTTTCGATTCCCTAGAGTCAATTCCCTCTTAAGGGGGTTTCATTCGGTCGCCGTTCGTTCTCTGTTCCGGGTTAGTATTTCCCTCAATTACCGGCGCTCAAACTTAAAAAATTGTACCTACATTTGAAATTTTCAAGGATTTTCGAAATTCATTGGCTCATTTGCTTAGGGAATTGAACAACTAATGATTGCCGCTGGAATTATCAAAATCGAACAATAATTTACCTAGTGCGGCGCTAAAAAACTACCTGACCTTCAATACCTACCGGTCGTGCGGATTTCGCATACTCATACTTACATTTTGGCCCTCTGAGGATGTGGTACTGCAATGTTGTTATTACTTTCCTTCGATATTTCTGACAAAGTGTATTAGTAGAAACGGTAGTTTGGAAACTCAGACAGTTTCACTACGACGAAACTCAAAAGCGTAAGCCCGATTCTCACCCGTTTCAATCCAACTCTCTGAAAAGATCTGACCTTGCGATTGAAAAAACAAACACTCAAGTCAAGTTGGGTGGGCAGCAAAGCTTCTTTAAGAAGAATAATGTGGACATTTAGAATCTGTCGGTTCTGAAATGATTGCGTTGATCAGAACACATTAACTTTCATTAATAAAAATAATATAAACTTCAGCTATCTTCAGATCTGCCGAACCCGTAAATTTAGAATACATGTGCCTATTTACATTTATGTTACAAGGGCATGATATCACGACTTTTGAATGTCGTGATAACTAACTCCAAAAAACTTGGTAGACCGGAAGCCAAATGCACGTAGAGTGGGGAGAAATTGGAGGAAAAATCGCTAAGAACTATATTTTCTGTGTCTATATATTTTGATTTTTGGTTCATTATTTTCAATAAATAAGCCTTTGGAATCGAGCAAGAAAAAAAAGTCTACCCCCCTCAAAATGTGATGTTTTACGTTTCAAGGTACGTAGAATGCGAAAACCGAATAAAAAATTTGCCGTCAAATTAGAATTGAATTTTTAAAAATTTTTGAGACCACCCGGAGCTCTGCAGGACAAACCGTTCGCTCCCTAGGAGTACTAGGTTTTTCCTTCAATAAAACAGAATCTCGAGTGTGAATCGCAAAACAGGTATAATCTCCGTTCAAATTTTATCTGACTAAAATGCGATCGCTGTTCATTTCTTCTTTTACTTTTTACTTACTTTATTTTATTTAGACGCATGCAACCATTTCTGGTCATGGGCGTCGAATACAAAAAGTTAACAATTATTATTTAAATTTCATAATGCAAGCGAATATTTTTTTAGTTATTCAAAAATTGGTATCAAGAAGGTAGAATTGTTTCCTAACAACTGTCCAAGTACTGGCGGAATGCTGCAAAAAACTGGACATTCCGTTAGCAGGTGGTAAACAGTCAGTTTACATCCACAGGTGTCGCAAACAGGAGGAGGAATCCGTACCCTGGACATGAGGTAACGATGTTCATTTCTTCGATTTGTATTCAGTTTTGCTTTCCGAGCAACCAGTAATCGAATTTCCATATGAAGCTCTCTATTTTTCGAATCCAGTGTTAAGCGTTTAGTTCTTTGTAGTAAACTTGATTGTGAAGGTGTGAAGGCAGTATGGTGTGGTAGGTAAAAAAAAAAGTTGGTAGGTAAAAATGCTGCAAATCATTGCCCAAAGGTTTATTAATTCCTGTATAGATCACCCTTCTATGTAGATCCCTCCCTACCAACCATAGGTACCTACTACCTACTAGGGCATCTTTGAAAATGTCAACCCCAACCACCAACCAAATGGAAATGAATGGTTGAAATTTTGAAAAATGCCCTAGTAGGTAGTAGGTACTTACGGTTGGTAAGGAGGGATCTACATAGAAGGGTGATCTATACAGAAAATAATAAACCTTTGGGCAATGATTTGCAGCGTTTTAATGCCAAAACTGATTTCGGATCAAGCATATGATGACCTCCCCCCCCACTAAAAAAATTTGATTGTTAAATCAAAAATAATTTCTTTTAAATTGAATTAATTCTTTGGTTTTGATTTGTTGGTCGATCTAATTCAATTGCAGTTTTGAAATTGTGTGAAATCCTAATTAAATATAATTATTTTCCTAAGCTTCTTGTCATTTATTATTTTTTTAAATAATATTTAAAAAAATAATAAATGACAAGAAGCTTAGGAAAATAATTATATTTAATTAGTACACCTAATTAATAAATACGCATATTATACGTATTTATTAATTAGGTGTACCTACCTGTGTGTGTACCCGTGATTAATTCTCGTGACGTTTTTTAGTTTATGTAGTAGTAGTAGTAATAAAAACCTTTTATTAAATATTCATGTCAATTACAGATAACGTGATGGATTTAAATTTCGCCAAATTATAAACAATTCCTCTAACAAAGGTATGTAAGGCTTGGCATGTAAGCCTTCAGCCTGTGAGTCATGACCACCTCGTGCTGCGCATCCCCCAAGTGAACATGACTATCATTATTTGGCTTTAACCCATTATAGATATCTCATATGATATTTTTCTTCGACTCTTACTAGATAGATATCACATATTATTTTTATATAGATGCAAAGTTAACATACATAAATTATACAGTTTATCAAGTAATGTAGTTCAGTAATAAGTTATATACCTAGTTATAGTTTAGATTACAATTACAAAAACCAAAATAAGTTAAATAGTTACATTAATTTTACGTTATTTACGTTTTTGCGTTTATGTGCCAAAGTAAAGACATAAAATGTCAAAATTGCCAATTTTCATTATTCAGTTAAATTTTCCCATTTTTCGCCGACAATCCTTGAAAATTTCCAAAATGAAGTGTTCTCATGAAGCTACGCAAGGCGAAACCTAGCTCGAATGAACGTTAAGGGCCGGTTTCACCAACAATCCATTAACTCCGTTCGACGAAAACTGCGTTTAAAGTAAACTGTGATTGATCTCCAGTCAAAATTTGTTTCGGTTTCACCAAGTTGAACGGGTTCTCAGGAACGGCGTTTTCGTTGATCTCTGGTAAACTTCTTCTTCACCATCGAAGCATCGAAAATCGTCGTACAACTCTGATCTGGCAGGTGATACGAGAGATAACGACATTGTTTTGTGACAGTTTTCCCGCAGAATCACTTTTTCGATAGTTATGACTTCATTCAATCCGCGATATTTAATCAATACGTCAACTATCCTCTTTCAGCGCTATAATTTGTGTTGTTCATGAGTTCATTATGATTGTTGGAGTTCAGATTTTCGATTGGACGTCTACCTACTTCATCAACGTGAGTACATTTACCTACTTTTATTTGGTGATTCCCTCTTCCAGGCTCTCTGGGTTTTTCTACAAATGTGCCTTACTGCATGACTCCTAAACCATATAGGTACCTACTCACCGTTACTTTCAACTACTCTGAGCTAGTAGACATAGCTAACTGCTTTATAATGTGCGGATGCAAATTTTTGTTTCAGATTTCGGATAACAGGCTACGAACTGTGTGACGTAGGTATTTTCTGAACAAATAAGGTGAATTTCATTCTTCATGTCAAGAAAACCCATTATCACTTCAGCATTCATGAAATACTACTACGATCGGTACTTGTGTGAAATTCTATGTACGCATTTTATAAGAATGAATGAATTAAAATTATAATTATTGTATTCAATAAAACGTGATACGTATGAATTGATTTGTTCATCTGCCTACACATTTCTCCAAGTCAATCTTATGTTGCAACAAATCGGTTCTTTTTTCTCCTACCTACCTATGCTGATTATGGTGCAAACAAAAATAAATTCGTAGGTAAATAATAAGAAAAGAATTTTCGGCATAATTGTTTGAGATAGGTAATGCGTAATCAAATAATAAGAATAATCATTCAATCAAACAACTATACAAGAATATAAACGACGTAAGTAAGCAATCTTTAGTAAACACCTAACGAGAAAAAAGGAAATATGAAGGGGGGATCTTGCGAAAAAATATGTATTCACCAGATACCATATAGGTATGTAACAGTTTTATTTTCATAATGATTAACATCAGCAAAAGCAACTACTCACAATAGGTACGTAAAATGCACACAGCAACTGGGAAACGGAAATACTTATCTGAGATGGTAACGAAACTTGTAGGCTGAAATAGCGACGTCCTGCGATGGATTTGTTAGGGACCGCGAATAATGAAATGGTTCACAATTTCGTTGTCCTTTCTCACTCCCGTACGATACCTACGAGAAGGTGCGCACCAAAGCTCGTGACATGATAAAAACTCCAGCAAAACACAAACGAAAAACAGCTCGACGGAATAGGAAAAATAACAATGGCGTCCACGTCCGTCGCTTTAAACGAAGATCAAACCGATTAACCAGCCAAAATTGAGCGATCAGCGCCAAACGCCGGATGAACCGAGGAAGGCGTTGATCGCCTCTGGTGAAACCCATTTTCTCGGTTCAGTAGTTGAATCGGCCCTCGAACTCCGATCAAAATGTTGGTGAAACCGGCCCTAAATAGTTTCTCACCCGAGGAAATAGTTTCTCACCCGTGGTTCCTCCCCTAACCAAACGATCTTCAAAAAGAAGTACGTCATATTCAATTCAATGTTATTGAATTCCTAATTGTTCTACTGGTCCTAGTAAAGAAGAATCTAAACTTCCCTCCCAACTTGACAAACATTTCATCTTGTTGATTGTTCTTCTATATTATGTCGTTGGTTCTTGAGGTAAGCCAGTGCCACCAAATACGTGTCTGAATTTATTTCTCTTCGCCAGGTGACTATGTCGAGCTCCCTGTTATCAATCATCACTTAACGCAGAGAAGCACGAAATTTTGATTCCAATTCCGCGGAGGTTATTGGGTAAACACATCTTCGCAGGGTCCGTGATGTGGGGCTGCGAGGCGTCCGAGTAAACACGCCCACGATGTGTCTTTTCTCACGCTGGTTTTCGTCAAATCCTCGACGAGGAGTTTCCGAGCTCGCTATTTACAGTTCAAAAATATCGCCGAATGATCCAATTCAACGGAAATTATATTCATCGACATTGTTCGTGTATTTTGTTTCAACTTTGATAAAAGGTAGAGGTAAAAGTTTGCCGAGTGGGTGTGGCACATAACCCTTTTGTGAAAATTATCCGATTCATAGCAGCTAATCTCAAAACATCAGTCTCCAAGTACCTTCCACTACCCTCATAGGGGACTGTCTACACGTCAACCCGCGCCATCTCTGAAGATGTAATCAAATTTGGATGAAAAATGTAGAAGTTACAAGAAAATTCACTAGGAAATACAAGGAAATTCACGTTTCGCTTGCGCAGTAGCTTCTATCATTCCCGGGGGGATGATTTTCATAGAGGACCATCTACACCTCAATCCGCACAATTTCTGAAAATGTACTTGCGTCTCCGGGCACCGCCCCGAGGGATTCCGAATGCACTCTGACGGCAGTTTTGTGAATCGGGACTTTGATAACAGTGATAACTGTTTGATTATTAATTTTTGTTGTGTCGTCCGTTTGCGATTTGTGCTGTCCCGTTTCAAATAATTCCATCTTCTCATTGCTTTATTCATCCGGCTCGTTCTCTGATTTCTTTCTGGCTCGCTGTTCTGTGCAAGTGAAATAAGGGTCACTTATTGCTCGGTATGTCAGAGACACTTTTTGCTCGGCATAAGTCGTAGAATCTTAACTTCAGTCGTAGAATCCCAGTGTCAGTAACGTGAGTTTAACACCCCGCATAGAAAATAGTAAATCGTTGTGCGATAATTTTCACCCTTCTTACATCATGAATTTACAGTCGAAATTTACTGATTTTATTGAATTTTTAATCAACTAATTTAAATGTGATATTATACTTTGGAGGTCTACCTAGTCAAATCACTAAAAATAAAGACACTTTTTTTAGATTGCTTGTGTATTTGTATTATTCGTTTTCGTATTCATACATTCTTCTAACTGTCGCTTTGCAATAATGTTATTGATGAGTGGGAGCAAATAAGGTTTGGTGTAGGTATTTATATTATCTTTTATCCTATAATACAAGACAGTGGGTTGGATATTTTTGTCTTTAATAATTAAGTCCCTTCGAGCAGTAAGTATTAAGTATTAAGTCCCTGTTAGGAAGAGCTCTCTGAATACATTCTATTGATCTGAATCGGTAATATGAAGTGATAACTAGGCTGTTACACCTATATTAGAACGAGGAAAATAAGGAGACGTTGGGGTTACAGAGAATAAATTTATACAAACTTGGAAAAATTTAAAATCATTTTGAAAAGAAGGAAATTAATATTTATGTTGCCTCAAAACAGTGCTCCTTTATTGCCGTTACTTTCTACTCTCCTTTTGACATCTATTTGAGCCAGAATGAATCTTCGTGATTAAATATTAGGACAGGTAGTTGAGACCTTGAGTTGGGCTTTTTTTCTCTACCATTGATTAAATAATGATTGTACTTGGAAATATTCCAGTCTTTCGGTGCCTCATGGGAAAAATTGATTCACCTTATTGTAATCACTGCCACAATGTTCAAGGGGTAGATGATATGAACGAAACTTTCCTCACAACGGAGAGTATTGCTTGCATATGATAGAAACCATCCTGAGCCATCTAGATATCAATTTCGATTCTACCGCAATGGAAAAGCTATATCAGTTTGCTAAGGATTGTCAATTGTCATTCTGACCACTATCACTCTCATGCCCCTTAAACATTTACATACATCTCATTCCTTTACTCACACCTAGTAATTCCCGCAAATCAGAAACGATTATGATTCATTTTTCTATCACATCGTAAATAATACAAAAGTTATCAACTTTGACTCTCGCAATATCATCCACTAGGTACTTTACCAAAGTAATCATTGTCTCTCCAGCCAAGACATTTAAATTAGAAGAGTTTGAGTTGAGGAGAACTTCCTCGCAGTCCCGCAAGAGTGCATTCGGAATCCCTCAGGGCGGTGCACCGAGACGCAAGTTGGAAATTTCATCGAAATTATTGATATTTTTTATTTGGCGCCATTTTGTACATTTTTACAATAATATAAATGTATGGAGGGGTGCGATTTGCTCAGATTTCCTACCCGACGTTAGGCTTGGCCCTTGTAAGGTAGGATCTTTGGAAAATCGCTCCATCTCGGTAAATGAATTGATACCTATACTAGAGGTGTGTCGGTCCACGCAGTGACAAAAACTCGATCCTTACCGGTCCAGTTCCACGGACTGATAAGATATCTTGAAATGGCTCTGGACTGGGAAGAGTATCTTTTCCATCGGTCCAGTTCCATCCTCACCAATCAGAATGATCTGATCAATCATCTCATCAATCTGATCATTCTGATTGGTGAGGATGGAACTGGACCAGTAAGGATGGAACCGGACCGATGAGATATCATAGAGAATGGTTCAATGGCTCTGGACCGGGAAGGGTTTTGGACCGGTAAGCATGGATCTTGTTCTCAGTTCTGTTCCATGTTGTACCTGGAAGCGCCCTTACTACTTCCATGGACTGAGAATGGTTCATGGAATGGCTCTTGAGCGAGAAGTTATCTTCTGGCCTGGTTAGCATGGAAGTTGACTCCAGTATTATTAATTTATAATTGTCATATTAAGTTCTTAAACTGCAACGTCATTATTCTTTCCTCTGATTGTTTGGTAACTATTATTTATAATGAATTGCCTCTTTTGTAACACTTGTTCAAATTCCTTCCTTTTAGCGAATTGTCAAGGAATATGATGCTATTGTATTGCAAGTTGAGATCATAAGCATGGAAGAAGGACGATAGGGATTTGACTGCCTGCTTCATCCATGCCATGTGAGTGGTATTTGATCGCCTGTACCAGCAATGGAACTGTACCGGTAATTTGGAACGGTTACATCTTTGTCACCGTAACCGTTGGAACCGTTCCAGGGAAATACCTGGACCGACACACCCCTAACCTATACGATTCATTACAGTAATAAATAAATTACTAAACAAAACATTGAATTTTTTACACATTACTTGAATCTTACATATACGGTTACATATACGGACGCTGTTTAATAATCTATAATCCTATACATGTATCGACAACTGGCACCCATAGAAACGTTTGAAACCCAGTGTATTATTGAAAATCGCTCGATTTTTCCATACATATCGAGAATATAACTAAATGTTATCAAATTAATTACTTAGAAGACACCCCAAAGAGAAAAATATGTATTAAACAAGGTGACTTGTTGCGATGAGTTTGGAAACAAGCGATCATCAACGCGATCTGTTGCACTTATCTAGAAATACGTCCTGGAGCTTCACCAATCAGAACGCTTCTAGGGCTCCCAGCATCAGCTTTCAGCCCAGTGTCAATCATTGAAGACCTCTTATTTCCAGCATATTGAAATTCCATTTTTTTTAATCAAAAAATATCTTAAAACTTGGTTTTTGCATTTCTCTGAAAATTCGCCCATTCACTCATGCTGCAGGGGTGGGAACTTTTTTCAGGGTGAAGGAGGGAAAGCAAAATGCAGTCTCGAGAAGGGAGGCGACCGGATCCTCAGATCTGCCAGTGTAGTAGTGAACTTGCCCTTGAGGGGCGCACGGGGAACCGCCACCCCCGGCAGCGGCCCGAATGGTGCAGCGGGGGGCGGCGGAAGGCGGGGAGGCGGCCAGGCGGCGGCGGAGGGGTAGCTCAGGACACCCCCGTCGGGGCTATCCAGTCTTCTGCCGACTGTCTCACCGCGAGCACACGCCCTCCGAACGAAATCCCCCACAAGTGAAATCAGTTTCAGTGTCAAGTTTTTGACATACATCCCAGGACCAAGGTAGGTTGCTCGACATCCTCGCATCCTGGGGTTTACCGTGGGGGGGCTCGCGGGCTCGAATTCGAGCTCTCACGTCGAACGTAAACATTGTAATAACAGTAGATAGGTTCTGTAGTACTTCACCGGTGCAATCAACGCCTACCTGTCAAAAACCCCTCGTCAGCCCTCCCCACGTGTACTTTCTCTACTTCAGAACCAAATGTACCCAAATTTTTCACCCAATCTCTTCAAAAACCGACTTTTTTCAAAAATACTACAAATCACCATATGAACTTTCATTTGCTATATTTCGTTCGTTTTGCAACATTTAACAAAAACATTCCAAAATAAGAATATACTTTTTCAACAATTTTCAAAAATACTGCAAATAATGGACGTGTTTTCTATTACATCAAATTACACGTGTACTTTCTCTACTTCAGAACCAAATGTAACCAAGTTTTCACTCAATCTCTTCAAAAACACCTACTATTCAAAAATATTGCAAATCACTATAACGTTCATCTGCATCATTTCGTCTGCTTTGCAATATTTAAAAAATTATATATTTTCAAAATAAAAATATTTTTTTTCAAAAATACTGCAAATAATGAACGTGCCATCTATTGCTTCAAATTACACGTGCACTTTCTCTACTTTGGAACCAAATGAACCCAATTTTCACTCCATCCCTTCAAAAATATTGCACATCAGTATATAAAATGTATCGTTTACGACGTCAAATTATAGTTTCTTGAAAGATAAATAATTAATTTGTATTTAAACACTTCAAATTTTAGGTTTTACACGAAAAAATGCAATATTCCGTTCGTTTTTCAAAAGTTTCGAAAATACAATGTTTTCGAATGAACATGTCATTTATTACATCAAATTTGAGTTTTCTCGGAGTTAATTTGTGTTCCAACACTTCAAATTTGACTTTTTACACGAAAATGTCCTTAACTTTTCTGTTGAACTCATACCCACCTATTTGTTCATGAATTTCGTCGCACAGAATTGTCTAATTTGAACAAGAAAATCTACAGTTTTCGTGTAAAACCTTGAATTTAATGTGTAAAATTTCAACTAGGAATCTTAAAATTCCGGTACTTACGTCTACTTATCCCTCGTCAGCCCTCCCCATGTGTACTTTGTCCACTTTGGAACCAAATGAACAGAATTTTCACTCCATCTCTTCAAGAATATTGCATATCTGTGTATGAATATGTCGTTTACCACGTCAAACTAGGGTTTCTTCGGAGTTAATTTCTGTTTCAACACTTCAAATTTGACTTTTTACACGGAAATGTCCCGATCTTTTCTGTTGAACTCTTACTCGATATCGTCATTCCAAATCCTCTAATTTTATCAAAAATGATGATAGTTTTCATGTGAAACCTTGAATTAGGAGTGTGAAATTTCAACAACAAATCTTCGAATTCCGCAATTGACGTCCACTTATACCTCGTCAGCCCTCCCCACGTGTACTTCCACTACTTTGGAACCAAATGAACCAAATTTTCAATCGATTTCTTCAAAAACATCTCCTTTTTTAAAAAATATTACAAATCACCATATGAACGTTCATTTTGCAATATTTTAAAAAACAAAATATTGCAGATAATGAACGTGTCATCAATTACATCAAATTACACGTGTACTTTTCTATTTAGGAACCAAATGAACTCAATTTTCACTCCATCCCTTCAAAAATATTGCACATCAGTCTATAAAATATATCGTTTACAACGTCAAATAATAGTTCCTTGAAAGATAAATTAATTAATTTGTGTTTAAACATTTCAAATTCTAGGTTTTACACGAAAAAATGCAATATTCCGTTCGTTTTTCTAAAGTTTCAAAAATACAATGTTTTCGAATGAACATGTCATTTATTACATCAAATTCGAGTTTTCTTGGAGTTAATTTGTGTTCCAACACTTCAAATTTGACTTTTTACTCGAAAATGTCCTTAACTTTTCTGTTGAACTCATACCCACCTATTTGTTCATAAATTTCGTCGCACCAAATTGTCTGATTTGAACAAAAAAATCTGTAGTTTTCGTGTAAAACCTTGAATTTAATGTGTAAAATTTCAACTAGGAATCTTAAAATTCCGGTACTTACGTCTACTTATCCCTCGTCAGCCCTCCCCACGTGTACTTTGTCCACTTTGGAACCAAATGAACAGAATTTTCACTCCATCCCTTCAAGAATATTGCATATCTGTGTATGAACATGTCATTTATTACATCAAAATAGAGTTTTCTCGGGGTTAATTTGTGTTTCAACACTTCAAATTTGACTTTTTACACGGAAATATCCCGATCTTTTCTGTTGAACTCTTACCATCCTATTTATTCAAGTCGATATCGTCATTTCTAATCCTCTAATTTTATCAAAAATGATGATAGCTTTCATGTGAAACCTTGAATTTGGAGTGTGAAATTTCAACAACAAATCTTCGAATTCCGGAATTGACGTCCACTTATCCCTCGTCAGCCCTCCCCACGTGTACTTTCACTACTTTGGAACCAAATGAACCAAATTTTCAATCGATTTCTTCAAAAACATCTCCTTTTTTCAAAAATATTACAAATCATGATATGAACGTTCATTTTGCAATATTTTAAAAATCAAAATATTGCAGATAATGAACGTGTCATCAATTACATCAAATTACACGTGTACTTTTCTACTTAGGAACCAAAAGAACCCAATTTTCATTCCATCCCTTCAAAAATATTGCATATCTGTATATAAAATATATCGTTTACGACGTCAAATTATAGTTTATTGAAAGATAAAGTAATTAATTTGTCTTTAAACACTTCAAATTCCAGGTTTTACACGAAAAAATGCAATATTCCGTTCGTTTTTCAAAAGTTTCAAAAATACAATGTTTTCGAATGAACGTGTCATTTATTACATCAAAATCGAGTTTTCTCGGGGTTAATTTGTGTTTCAACACTTCAAATTTGACTTTTTACACGAAAATGTCCTTAACTTCTCTGTTGAACTCATACCCACCTATTTGTTCATGAATTTCGTCGCACAAAATTGTCTAATTTGAACAAGAAAGTCTATAGTTTTCGTGTAAAACCTTGAATTTAATGTGTAAAATTTCAACTAGGAATCTTCAAATTCCGGTACTTACGTCTACTTATCCTTCGTCAGCCCCCCCCCCCCACGTGTACTCTCTCTACTTTACAACCAAATGTACCCAATTTTCATTCCATTCCTTCAAAAATATCGCATATCAGTATAATATACTGATATTATGCATGTAATATATGCATAATTATGTATATATTGCATATTATGCAATTGCATGCATACAATTATGCATATATTGCATATTATGCAATGTACTGAACACTGTACACTGTACTTTCACTACTTAACAACCAAATGAACCAAATTCTTCACTCAATCTCTTCAAAAACACCTACTTTTCTCGAAAATATTGCAAATAACCACACGAATGAATCATCTATTACATCAAATTTGAGTTAATTTGTGTTTCAACACTTCAAATTCGACGTTTTTCCACTAAAATGTCCTGAACTTTTCTATTGAACTCATACCTACCTATTTATTCAAGTCGATTTCATCATTCAATATCCGCTAATTTGAACAAAAAAAAACTATAGTTTGCGTATAAAACCTCGAATTTGGAGTGTAAAATTTCAAGAAGAAGAAGAAGAAGAAGAAAAGTAGTTTTATTCAAGAAAATAAATAGGCACAACTTCGACAATACGTAAAAAAACCAATAGGATTTGGCGAATCGCGCCATGAATCCGGTTATGCCGGCATAGAATAGAATACTTTGTTAAAATACACCACAATAGAATATTTTGTTGAAAAAAAGGAAAATAAAATGAAATAAAATTTTAAAAAATAATAATGATTTACAACAATTTTGTATGAAGATTAATTGTTTTAATTATTTAATTAAATAAATAAACAAAAAAATAAAAATAAAAAACAGCAACTACTAGTTGAAATGCGCCACCAAAAAGTTTCTATAAGCTTTAGCATCTCTTAAAAATTTATAAAATGTCGTAATTTGTGTTGATCTGTTTACTATATTGATTAATTCTGGACCATCGAAAAAACTTTTTCCATAATATTTCGATCTAAATTCAGACAATATTGGGCATTACAAAGAAAGTGATGAATATCTTCATTTTGACCAGTGTTGCACATTGAACATTTTGCCTCTTGAGTGTTCATATTCCAAATCTTACAATTCAAGTTCAATTGCTCACAGCGAGTCTTCAGTACCAATTTAGCCGCAAACTGCCTCAATTCGTTTAGTTGAGAGACAAAAAATGGCGTTTCTAAACATTTATACAACAGATAGTTATTAGAGTTCAATGCAAGATCCTTCCACTCCATGTTTTCCATATCAATTTCTTTTTTTAGCAAAATGTTTGCCACCTCTCTAATAGTTGTAGGACATAAATCAAAAGTGTTCATTTCAACATCGTGACTCTGCGCCATGCGCATCCAACTCGGGAACCAAAAAACCTCAAGTCTAGCACACTCCTTTGAAACCTGGAGAGGGAGAAGAGTAGAGTTCATACCACTCACACGTTCTATGTACCCGAGGTGTAGTTTAAAAAAATTAGTATACAGGGTATTTACACCCAAATTTCAACAACAAATATTTGAATACCGCAATTAACGTTTATCTCTAGTCCAAACCCCCCCCCCCCCACGTGAATTTTCACTACTTAACAACAAAATGAACCTAATTTTCACTCAGACTCTTCAAAAACATCTACTTTTTTCGAAAATATTGCAAATCACCATACATTCATACATGATTGTGTCTTCTATTATCTACTTCTGTAAACAGTGAATTCGAACCAGTCAGAATTAATTTTCCGTTCGTTTTCTCCAATACAGAGAGAAAAAACCTCCAATAAGTCATCAAGAAAGCCTGAGTGACTTGTGTTCAAGAGACCTAGGAAGCTTCATAACTTCCTAACTCACGGAAATTTCATGAGAATCGCATACAAGAGGGTCGTTTTGACATTTTCATGTCTTTCATATGGCACATAAAAAAAAAATCGTCACGAAATTTGATGCAACGATATTTGTTGCAACGATATTTGTCCCAAGTCGCCACAATGATGATTATGACCATCAGAAGTGAAGTTGTTAGGTAGGTAGGTACTTTACAGTTTGGCATGAAAATGTTTCAATGTGTTGCAGACTCGTATGCAAGCGTTTTTCACACTTTGAAAATCATTACGCCTGGATTTATAGTAGCCGCTACGTATAAACGTATAAACCTTGTAACAATCGTAACGTCTACATTTTCAGGGATTCTATGGGTTGCGTGTAGATGGTCCCCTATGAGGGTAGTGCAAGGTACTAAGAGAATAATTTTTTGAGATTCTCATCGGATCATCCATACAACCTGGATCGGGCAACAGGCGATTCCTCCCCGTAAAACTGAAAGTTGGACATAACGGTCTGTGGGAGATGGCGATTCTTCCCGATGGGAAAAAGTTCATTGAGCCGAGGTTCGTCAATTCCTCCCGATGCGCGATTGCTTTTCAAGCGATTGCTTTTCAAACTGAAATCTACATTAAGACGTTTGACACCCAAAAGTACACTGCCCAGGATAAAGAAAAAAAGAAAAAAATGGATCCGGAAACTCATTGCTTGTCAAACTCCAGAAAATTTGGGAGGACTTTTGAACATATCTTTAAAAATTGAGCATGTTGGTATATTTTATGCATTGTACATTAGGGGTCCCGTATATGGCTTTTTCAAATAAATCTTCCAAAACTGGAAATCTTAGCCCCTCAATTTGTTCAATTGGGTACCAAAGTACCCCACACAAAAATTGTTCACCGTCGGACAACGCTAACACATGCCGCATCTCCACCTAAGTTGATAATATTAGAACCACACAAAAAAACAGGTTATTACGGAAACGCCAACATTTTTCCTGCGTCTCGTTTTCTCCGACTGGAGGTTGAGAAGGTCTGCTGAAGCTCTGGCAAAAATTTGAACTCAATTGGATGAGGAGAGCGGGCCAAAGAAATGTTTGAATCAACAGAAACAGAGATTTCCTGGTGAAAAACGAGCTTCAGCAGACCTTCTCAACCTTCAGCTGGAGAAAACGAAACGCAGGAAAAATGTTGGCGTTTTCGTAATAACCTGGTTTTTTTTTTTGTGGTTTTAATATTATCAACTAAGGTGATGCGGTATGTGTTAGCGTTGTCCGAGGGTGACCAATTTTTGTGTGGGGTACTTTGGTACCCAATTGAACAAATTGAGGGGCTAAGACTTCCAGTTTTCGAAGATTTATTTAAAAAGGCCATATACGGGACCCCCTAATGTACAATGCATGAAATATACCAACATGCTCAATTTTTAAGGATATGTTCAATTTTTTTTTTTTTTTTTTTTGCTTTATCCTGACGCAGGAAAAATGTTGGCGACAAAATGAGGGGGTAAAAACTTCAAATAACAAAAGTCGTAGAATAAGGGACACCCTATTGTACGTACAATAAACGAATTAGTCGTTAGTACATACTGGTTTTCTTTGAGACTGACCTATACCTGGGTGGGGAGGAATTGAATAAGGGAAGGATTGCATATGGGGAGGAATTGAGTAACCGGGAGGAAAGGCAATCAGTTTGGCAGGGAGGAATCGCCGGTTCCCGCCTGGATCATCCATACGTGGAAGCTATGTGCCAGACCCACTTGGTAGGCATTTTTATGATACCTCCGTGTTATAAGTGAAGAAGCTGCACTGCTCACCCAACATAGTGAATTATTTCCAATAATTCCATATAGTTGAAGATGTTGGTCCCCCAAAAATCACACTAAACTATGTAAATTATTACATAACGGCTAGTTATTTAGGTACACATCTGACGTGAGTTCCAATGTCATCAATATTGGTCTAAAGTGCCAACTTTTCGAAATTATTAGGGTTCTGCGAACCTTGAATAGTAAAACAACAAACGTCGTTGACAACTTTGTTTCTTGTGGTCTCAATTATTGAAAATTATGAAGTAAAACGATCACCTCCTAGCGTGATTTACTATCGAACTCGACGCTATTATTGGTGATGATTGACACAAACGAAGATACACATAGCTGTCATGCGACAAATTAATCATGTTAACAGGATTAGGTCGCAATCAATTTATCGGTGTGACCATTCTATCAACACGCCACCCATCCAAATTGAATCTTGTCGGGCGTATAATTACTGTCCTGAAGGTTCGTTTCGCTGTATCCTCTGACCCTGACCTGTACGCGAATTTCGAACGTCAATTCTCAAGAATAAGGAAGAAAGTACTAAGGCAGAATCATACGTGGCACGAACCTAAATACTTACTGGCCAAACCCCATTTTCTTGATCAGGTTTTTAAATGAATTATTTTACACAGTTAGTTAATCGCTAAATTTCAAGCAGATGGCACAGGCTTAAGGAACAAGTCAAAATTCAGCTGAGGCAATGAACACCACATTTGGGGATCCGAATCAATAGATTTCGAAATTGCTTTGAGGGATTTATGAAAAAATATAGGATGACAGTATTTTACAATCATTATGAAGTGTTGGAGTTCATATTACTTTTAATACTGATAAACGTCTGTTCAAGGTATTACAGAAACTTTTCGTTTCCTTATACTCCACCATTGGGCTGATTTCCTGATGAAAAGGTTCATACAAACACTAGTTAAAGCTAAAAAGTAAACAGCAAAAAAAGATAAAAAAGATGCTGCCTTCCCCCTGATAATTGCACTGGGTTGTCAATTTAGTACTTAGTTTCACCACAATTGCACATGGTTGACAATTAATTTCTAAGTTTCACTACAATTGCACATGGGCGCCAATTTAGTACTTATTTTCACCAGAATTGCGCATAGTTGGCAATTAAGTACCACGTTTCTCCACAATTGGCAGGAGTCCTAAGACCGGAGGTCCTGAGACCGGTCCTGGAGTCCTAAGTTTCACCACAATTCAAATGGGTTGCCAATTAAGTACTATGTTTCACCACAATTGCACAAGGTTGCCAATTCAGTCTAAGTTTCACTACAATTGCACATGGTTGCCAATTCAGTCCCTCATTTGGAATTTTGATTACTGATTGCTAAGGACGCAAAACTGAGTACAGCTTAGTTTTTTACCGATTATAAACTTGTTCTACTTTGGATCCCTCACCACTGAAAGTATAGAAGCTTTCGAATGATGAAATTGATAATTAAAATACAAAAAACTCGGCGCTTCGGGTTGCCAGGTTATTTCTAAGTTTCACTACAATTGCACATGGTTGCCAATTGAGTTCTAAGTTTCACTACAATTGCACAAGGTTGCCAATTCAGTCTAAGTTTCACTACAATTGCACATGGTTGCCAATTCAGTCTAAGTTTCACTACAATTGCACATGGTTGCCAATTCAGTCTAAGTTTCACTACAATTGCACAAGGTTGCCAATTCAGTCTAAGTTTTACCACAATTGCACATGGTTGCCAATTCAGTCTAAGTTTCACCACAATTGCACATGGTTGCCAATTCAGTCTAAGTTTCACTACAATTGCACATGGTTGCCAATTCAGTCTAAGTTTTACTACAATTGCACATGGTCGCCAATTAAGTACTACGTTCTTTCACAATTTTACACGATTTGGAATTAAGTACTAAGTTCCACCTCAATTTCATATTGGTTCCCCGTTTATTACCAGGTTTCACCACATTTGCAGATGGTTGCCAATTCAGTCTAAGTTTAACTACATTGCACATGGTTGCCAATTAAGTACTATGTTTCACCACAATTGCACATGGTTGCCAATTGAGTTCTAAGTTTCACTACAATTGCACATGGTTGCCAATTAAGTTCTAAGTTTCACCACAATTGCACATGGTTGCCAATTCAGTCTAAGTTTTACTACAATTGCACATGGTCGCCAATTTAGTACTACGTTCTTTCACAATTTTACACGATTTGGAATTAAGTACTAAGTTCCACCTCAATTTCATATTGGTTCCCCGTTTATTACCAGGTTTCACCACATTTGCAGATGGTTGCCAATTTAGTAGAAAGTTTTCGCCACAATTTCACATTGGTTGTCAGTTTATTACCAATTTTCACCACATCGGTTGCCGATTGCACAATGATAAAAATGTTAAATAAATTAGGGTAAATTTTAATTAGCCTGCTCCTTCTCGTCCAGCTCTCTGTATAATCGTCGTTTCCATTAAAATATGAGCATAATTTTGCACACGTTTCTCATAATGCTGGTACCTCTTTCCTTACAGCATACCACACATACTTACTGAATTTGGAAAATTTCGGATGAGCTGTTGAGAACTAATTGGAGCTGGATAGGTTGAATTAAAGCTACGTACTTTCTTTATGTTACATATATTTTTATTTTCAAACTCAGAACTTTTTTTCTAACTCACGAAAATAATTAACAACAAAATTTATATCATCTCATGAAAACTAATTTAGGGGCAAACTTATTGGATGACTCTTAAATTTGAATATTAAATTTTGATGCCAAAAATAGTTTGAATAAATTGAAATATCGCTCTCGTGACATAGATTTCGCTAGTTCCTGGGCAACGCACGGGCGAAAATTGATTCTGACATCGGGTTTCGTCATTACAGAGGGTTTTGAGCATGATGAATTCCCTTCATAATCAATCCAAACACCTGAGAGTCGCCTCATTCGCTGTAGCTGCAAGCATTACAACTTTTCGACCGATTTGGCATTTTCCATTATTTTTTGTTGAAAAGGTAGCCACTCATATAAATGATTCAACAAATGAAACTACATACCTTAACGTTCGATTTCAAAATAACGATATTTTGCGATGTATCTTCTTTCCTTGCTTTTCGGCCGGCACTGCCTACAAACTAGCAGTCATTCCTTCCAAACATGGAATTGATTGTGAATCACAAACTGTTACGAGATTTCGAAGCACGTAAAATCATCGTTTGGGCATTCACGGATAAACCTGCGAACTCATATTCATACCGGCAATTCCTATGCAATCTGATCTCCTCATCGAAAAGCCCGCTGTACCATCACAGCTCACTTTTCTTGGTCGTTATGGAAAAAATCTTGTGCTCTGTACCTTAAAGGACAATTCGTTATGACTAGGAAATCAACCTTACATTTCAAAATCGTATTACGAAGCAGTTTTAGCGTCAAAGTGTGCAAAAATTGTTATCAGTTTTCTCGCGTCGAATTGTTTGGAGTTTGGGTCACCTAGTAGGTTTTTGATAAATTTATCAATATTTAATTCTCCCGATTCCGAATTAGACTTTGATAGTAATAAGAATGGCGGAGGAAGAAGGAGGTTATTTAGGTGGGAACCGTTTAATTACTATTCTCAACACGATCACCCTGTTTGATACACGAGAGAGATATTCGCCATATCTGATCAATGCAGCTAATTTCATATTCAGTGCGGAACTTTCCGCTGCAATGCATCAATCAGAACTATAATCATGAATATCCGATGACTGTCCTATTGACCGTTGAGAGTAAAAATGGTGCTGCAATCAGCAAAACGATGAAAATTATTACACAAGGTTTACTATTTTTCACTATACTTCACTCTCCTGCAAAGAACACAATATTTGCCATTGTCACTACTTACCAGCCATAATTTCCCTTCACCAACTGATATGCTCTTATGCCCTTCCTGCCATTTCCTATGCTTTATTTTTATTATTATTATTATTATTTTTGCTTCCGAGTTTACCAAGGTAGCGGAAGCTTTGTTTTCACTTTTCAAGGTTAAAATAAAAAGTTCTCCAAAATCCAAATTCCCTCTCGCGTTTTACGTTTCAGAGCTTTCTGAACATTTTTGGTTCCGTGTCTGTCTGTCTGTCATGAAATCCTTGTAACCGGCATAGCTATATGAAGTTATTGTCCGATTTCGATGAAATTTTCAGGGATTGTGAGGGTTGGCGTGTCGACGGTCCCCTGTGGAAATCATCACCCCCGGACTGATAGTAGCCGCTGCGCATGCGCGAACTTGAATTCCTTGTAACAGCCATAACTTCTACATTTTCTATCCGATTTCGATGAAATTTTCGGAGATTATGCGGATTAGGTTGTAGATGGTCCCCTATGAGGGTATTGGTAGGTACTTAAAGATTGATGTTTTGAGATTAACTATCGGGTTATGGATACGAGGAAGCTATTTGCCACACCCACTCCGCAGGCTATTTTATGGTAATTTTTATCATTCTCAAGCTCCTATACTTTTGGTGGTGAGGAAGCAATGTAGAACAAGTTCGTCAATCGAGAAAAACAACTCTAAAAAACGCTGAAAATTATTTCACAAAGGTTTATTATTTTTCTGTAGATCACTCGTCTGCAAAGAACACAGATTTGCCATTGTCACTACTTACCAACCATATTTTCACTTCACATTAAAGTTTATTTGAACAAATAAACGCTTCACACTCAATTCGAAGAAATACAGAGTTGGGGGTGCCCTCATTTGGAAATTTGATTACTGATTGCTAAGGACGCAAAACTGAGTACAGCTTAGTTTTTTACCGATTATAAACTTGTTCTACTTTGGATCCCTCACCACTGAAAGTATAGAAGCTTTTGAATGATGAAATTGACAATTAAAATACGAGTACAAAAAACTCGGCGCTTCGGGTTGTAAGGTTATTTCTAAGTTTTACCAAAATTGCACATGGTTGCCAATTGAGTTCCAAGTTTCACCACAATTGCTCATGGTTGCCAATTAAGAACTAAGTTTCACCACAATTGCACATGTTTGAAAATTAAGTACTAAGTTTCACCACAATTGCACATCATTGCCAATTTAGTACTAAGTTTCACCACAATTGCTCTTGGTTGCCAAATAAGTACTAAGTTTCACCACAATTGCACATGGTTGCCAATTAAATATTAAGTTTCATCACAATTGCACATGGTTGCCAATTCAGTCTAAGTTTCACCACAACTGCACTTGGTTGCCAATTTAGTACTATGTTTCACCACAATTGCACTTGGTTGCCAATTAAGTACTAAGTTTCACCACAATTGCACATGGTAGCCAATTAAGTACTAAGTTTTACCACAATTGCACATAGTTGCCAATTAAGTACTAAGTTTCACTACAATTGCACATGATTGCCAAATCAGTCTAAGTTTCACCACAACTGCACTTGGTTGCCAATTAAGAACTAAGTTTCACCACAATTGCACATGGTAGAAAATTAAGTATTAAGTTTCACCACAATTGCACATCATTGCCAATTAAGTACTAAGTTTCACCACAATTTCACATGGTTGCCAATTCAGTCTAAGTTTCACCAACATTGCACATGGTTACCAATTAAGTACTAAGTTTCACCACAATTGCACGTGGTTGCCAATTAAGAACTAAGTTTCACCACAATTGCACATGGTTGCCAATTCAGTCTAAGTTTCACCACCATTGCACATGGTTACCAATCAATTACTAAGTTTCACCACAATTGCACATGGTTACCAATTAAGTACTAAGTTTCACCACAATTGCACATAGTTACCAATTAAGTACTAAGTTTCACCACAATTGCACATGGTTGCCAATTAAGTACTAAGTTTCACCACAATTGCACATGGTTACCAATTCAGTCTAAGTTTAACCACCATTGCACATGGTTACCAATTAAGTTCTAAGTTTTACTACAATTGCACATGGTTGACAATTGGGTATTAAGTTCCACCTCAATTTCACATTGTTGTTTGTTAAATAACAAAAAACTCGGAAGAAAAGTGAATAACAAAAGAAAAAGAAATTTAAAAAAAAAATGGTGGTGAAAAAAATCGATGTTTTTGGTCGTCAAAAGTTATGCTCGCCTTCCTGAGGGTTGCAAATCTGAATAAATACTCCCAGTCCAAAACACATGAGCAAAAGTCCGAAAATGCGCGTTTTAATGTAAGTTCCACGCAAAGTTTACATGGTCTATATTTATGTAAAAGCCGAAAACCGAATCAAAGAAAAGAAAAAAAAGTGTTCTTGAAAACAACGGGATGGGTACCTATAAGCCGCTTTGTTGGCAACCCAAATCTTTAGCAAGCAAGTTTGTTCGTTTTGGAAGGAATTCAACTCGTGAGGTGATAGGCCGTATCCCCAAGATTCGGAACCCGTGGAAAAAAAAAAGGTGTAAAAAGTGGATATTAAGCCTGTTTGAAAGAAAACTTGTTTGTTTTAAGTTACTGTGTATTGTGTGCCTAAATTTTCCCTTCTTCACTGAATTCAGTTTCTTGGTTCGAACAGGTCCACTTATTATTTTGAACAATCAATGAAAATTTGACGTCATATACACAGCTGGTCGACTTTGTCACGTACAAAAGTCGTTGATACCCTTCACTCAGAAACCGCTAGCTCAACCCTGCGGGTGTCTGAGGAAGGTCTGTACGTAAAGTGACTCATCTGGCGGTGAACCGAATCCTACGTGAGACGAATACAACATCTTGGTTTGATCATACGGCTTCCCTCCCGCGGTTTGCATTTCGTTAGCGGGAAAGAGCGGGTACTTGTGAGATAATACCGTGGAAACAGTATTGTCACATCGCAAACGCACATTATCACAATTCAATGGACGACTTGCACCTAACATCTTTAACTCACCTTCGTGACAAAATTTGACTTAATTGTCCCCCTTAATGAGGGACCGGAAAAACTCAGAGAATACTTTTAAAAATGTCTTGTCAGAGCACTAGGTCAATAGCAAAGGGTTTTTGGGGTTGCAAATTTGGGGATAAACTACTCTCAGGGGTCCTAACAACGTAATATAAAAACGTCTACCAAGTGGGTATGGCACATTGCTTCCTCGTCACCGTAACCACGGTATACGTTATTGAAAATATTTATTCAATCAATTTTCTCAATCATAAATTCAATTATCAGTTCGGAGTTGTAGATTAGGGTAGAATGTGGAATATAGTTTGGTTATTGTTATGCAGAAGCATAACACGAAAAAGGTTAAAACATATTTTACTATTATTAAATTATGAATAACGAAGGAGTGATTGGTTAAAACGTTTCATTTCTGGAAGACCGTCAATCCCAGTTTACATTGATACCCATCACATTCCTCAGCATTGATCAAAATTGGATCAAATCTGTAACATCCTTGAAAATTTCATTGAAATCGGATGGAAAATGTAGAAGTTATGGCCGTTACAAGGAAATCACGTTTGCGTTTGCGCAGTCGCTTCTATCAGTCCGGGGATGATGATTTTCATAGGGGGCTATCTACACGCAAACCCGCACAATCCCTGAAAATTTCATAGAAATCGGACAATAACTTCGTATAGTCATGCCCGTTACAAGGATTTCATGACAGACACACAGACAGACAGACACGGAACCAAAACGCTGCAAATTATTACACAACGGTTTATTATTTTTATATAGATCACTCGTCTGCAGAGCCACCAACCATCCAACATGAAGAAAAAAATCGATCGCATTTCGGTCAGCTAAAATTTGAACGGAGATTAGGCCTCTTTTGCGATTCACACTCGTCTTTCTGATTTATCGTACGTAAAACCTTTAAATTCTCGTAGGGAGCGAACGGTTTGTCCTACAGAGCTCCACGTGGTCTCAAAAAATTCTAAAAATTCTATAGAATCTTAAATTGAAGGAAAAACAATACCTTTATATCAAAATTTCTTGAATTAGGGCGTTTTCAAAATTTCAAAATTCATTTATGAACCCTTAGAAGTGACCTACATCAACCAAAATCTTCGGGGCACAACTAGACCCCAAATGGAGCCTACATACCAAATTTCATCAAAATCGGTCAATGCTAAGTGGCAAAAGTGCCGCGTACGGCGGACGGCGGACGGACGGCCAAATTTTTATTCGATTTTTGGATTCTACGTACCTTGAAACGTAAACCATCAAATTTTGAGGGGGTGTTAAAATTTTTTTTTCTTCGTCGATTCCAAAGGTTTATTATTGAAAATAATAAACCAAAATTGTTCAGAAAGGTCTAAAACGCAAGAAAGAAAATTTTGATTTTGGAAAACTTTTTTTTTCATCCTTGAAAAGTGAAAACAGAGATTTCGCTACCTTGGTAGACTCGGAAGCAAAATCAGATACCTACCCTCGCCATAGCAATGTTTCATTAATTTATAAATTGCTTCAACTCGTGTAAGTATTTGGTCGTTTTAATCTGGACACGCCTCCATCACTTTTGGCTCAAGTCAAATAATTGAGACTTGAGCGCCACTGTAGTGTAAACCATCATGTTTAAGCTGAAGTCAGTGATCTGAAATCAACCCATCACCTGCCAAATTCGGAATAAAATTACTTGATGTTTTTACAGGTACAGGAGTCCCTCGTCTATCCATTTTAATATTTAATTTTTACTTGTTGAAAACAAGTCGCGATACATCGGTAAATGTAATCGATATTGACCAATAATATCGGTTCTCTATATCGATATAAATATATCGATTTATCAAACCTAATATATCGATATATTAAATACGTCGATATATCGTTGCCATCCCTGGATTTAGACGTTTGTGTAAAAAAAACAAAAAAAAAACCCAAGCAAGCCCCCTGGACCCCCGGATGCTTTTCGCTTAGAGCCTACGGATAAAATTCAAGAAACATGGAACATGCTTTAGTCGCGCTTTCTTATTCTGTTTAATTTAAATTTGTTATTCGGAAGAATGCGATCGAACCCACTCTGCTATTTCGATAGCCTTTTGAAAAATCAGTCTTCAGAAGGTATTTTATAGTTGTATTGCAATAACTCATTACAATTAACATTTACAACTCATCGCATAGGTTACTTCACGTTATACGATCCTTAGTTCCCTATCAACGACCAAGCAAAATTTCGTAACTCGATATTGTTCCCGAAAAACTAACATTTTTGCCAATTATGTCAAGGCTAAAGCATGTTCCATGCTAAAAAAAATGTTCTACAATATCAAAATTTCGACTCGCGTTCTACGTTTCAGACCTTCCTGAACAATTTTGGTTCCGTGTCAGACTGACTGTGTAAAATCTTTGCCGCAGCCATGACTTCTACGTCGCTCATCCGATTTCGATGACATTTTCAGGGATTGTGCGGGTTGGGGTGTAGATGGTCCCCTATGAAAATCATGGTCCCCCAAAATGAAAGTATTTTGTGCGCATGCGCAAACGTGAAATCCTTGTAACAGCCATAACTTCTACATTTTCCAACAATATTCAGAGATTATTTAGGTTGACGAGTAGATGGTCCCCTATGAGGGTAGTGCAAACGTGCAATCAATGCCACAGCCTTAATTTCTACAGTAAATCTCAACCGATTTCTCGGAGTAATTCATCCAAGTTCATCCCTATGAATATCATGGCTCCCAAATTGAAAGTATTTTATGCTCATGTGGAATCCTTGTAACAGCCATAACTTCTACATATTATTATATATATTCAGAGATTGTGCAGATTGATTGTTGTGATAGTGGTAGGTACTTGAAGATTGATGTTACGAGGTAAGCTACTATGCATCGGATCATCTATACAATCAGGTTATGGATGCGAGGGAGCTATGTGCCACACCCACTTGGCAGAAGTTTTGAACTGTTTTGGGACATTTGATATCAGAAAATAACGTTGATGGAAATTAGTGGATAGTTACTAGTTTGCCAAAACGAGAAAAATCCCACGCTGTTCCGCACAGCTCATACCGAGGACCCCCCCCATCGTCACTCATCCACAGATCGGATGGAGCGATATGAATAGATCATGTCAGGCCTTCCGTCTCTCGGCGGATTTCGTCGCGATATTAACTCGAACTGGCGCGCCTTCGTCTCCGTCGGGATCCGGATCCGATGCATATTACATGCGTTGCCGCCGTCGATGCAATATTTCCCGCCGCCGCTTCATTACGCGTGACACACGGGAACGGATTGCCCTCGCGGGATGGCGACGCGGCGTGAAGCAAATGGGTACTGGAATCAGCGACTAAGTGAACAATGCTATTACAACCGCGTTCTCCGCACGTCACGTCATCATTAGATTTTTCATGACTGCGAGCGGAGGAACGTGATAAATGATAGATCTGTTTTCACCACACGAATCCGGTCTGGAACGTGTTATTCACCGAAGTCAACGATACAGCTTTTCGCATTAATCTTGATGTTAAAGTTTTTGCGGCAAATATATTGTTTTTAATTTCCTAGAGGATTAACATCTTCATATTCAAAACTAATAATTCCATTGTCAATTTGAAATTGTTCAAAAATTTAATTTCAATTCAAAGACATAAATAAAATACTGAAAAATTACTTAGGGTAAATGCACCAGAAGTAGCCACCCCCCGCCAGTAATAGCCACCTCCCAACTTTCAATATTTTAAATAAAGATTTGGCGTCCCTTAGAGATTTGAAATTGGCGCCATTTCAAAGCAGGATATGTATGCCACACGTTCTAACCATTCCAGCCATAATAAAGTCATCAGTGAGAGCAACATGTGCGTGATAACCAAGTTAACTCGTCAGTCGATCAAAGATCCTGGACTTCTACACATTTCGCTGTTAAGAAAGTTAACATTTTTGGCATTTCTCACCTTATTCTTGTACTTTTTGTACATTGTCTGGTTTCATTGTATTCATTAGTCGTTTAAAGTTGCAGACCAAGTGTTTTTCAGTAGGTTTTCATACAATCAGGTCATTATTTAGGGGGTGTCTACTACTAGTCCCCAAAATGTGGCGAATGTCAGTAAGGTATTCATGTTTTTTGGACGTCCCACAGTAAGACTTGGGCGTCCTTATGCGATCGATCTGGGGCAAAAATGGACAACACTCATCAGGAAATAAATAAATAACTACACACTAATCCGTTTTAGACCATTCTGAATCCAAATCCATCTAAAAAAAGCCATAGGTGTACGTGTGTGTGATAAAATCATGTGTCGTCTGCCCAGGCCTTAGTTTTCAACCGATTTTCGTGGTTCTTTTTTTATTCGACGCGGAAAACTATCTAGTTGTGCACTAAGTCGCCGGAATTTCGAATTTTGCCTTTTAAGGGGGGAAAGGGAGGGTTAATGCTCAAAAAACGTGCGTTTTCGGCCGTAATCTTGTGTACTCTGCCCAGGCCTCAATTTCCTTTACCGATTTGCGTGTTTCTTTTTCTTGTTTGACTCAAGAATCTCCCAAATTGCATACTATTTTACCAGAGTATCAAAATTAGCATGGGGAGGGGGCGAGTGGGGGTATAATATTCACAAAATATCCGATTTTTAAATATTTCGGCTCCTTTACAGCATACTAGTTGTACCCAAGCTTTGAAATTGAGGAAAAATTCTCATTATACCTCCGGATTTTCATGAATTATTCTCTTTACCACCATGGAACTAATAGTGGTGCCACCATGGTGCCAGGGCACCATAAACTGCATATTTCGTGGTTTTTTTTGGTGTTTCACCTTGAGTACGGATGTGAACTACGACGGACTGCCTACTAAAACTAATAGATGAATGTTCAACGTTACGAAGTATTTCCGCTTTGGTGCCAGACTGGCACCATTGGGTGGGGGGGGGGGACTCAAATTGGGGGTGCGCCTTAATTTTCTTGTAAATTTTTAATCGAAAGTAGACTACATTCTGAAAATTTTGGCACCAACCGCTACCTTCTAGCGTGAGTAGATCTGTTTCTATGATTTTTCAAATTTTCGACCGTTTATGACGTCACGCGCCCATCTCGCCTGGGCGGGACCCCCCCGCCCACTGTGACGTCATAAACGGTCGAAACTTGAAAAATTCATAGGAAAAGATTTACACACGCTAGAAGGTCGCGGTTGGTGTCAAAATTCTCAGAATGAGGTCTACCTTAGATTAAAAATAAAAATAAACAGTTTTTCCTACCCAGGCGCACTCCCTATTTGCATGTTGGGTATCGTAGATCATGGATTTTAAAATGCTTTTCAGATTAGAGGCTCCCAAATGTTATGGTGGATAAGGGTGAGGGGGGGGAGAACACTATTTCTTGCCTGAAATGCTAAATAAATTACATCGAGTGAAACAATTTTATCGCTTACCAACTGGTTTACGTTGATCTACCGCTTATCCAATGGGACGTCCCCTGGAATGCATGCATTTCTTGCCAATATGTTTTTATCTGTAACATAATTGAACTAATTTTCTCATCACGATCACAGTGATATAGTTGGTTTTTCAAAACAATTAGTGGTTCAAGTAGTAGCCAGGTGGTGGTACTACTAGGTAATGATGTGAATTAGTGGTTCATCACCAAAACCACCTTGCGTGATATATTAATTTCCAGTATAAGTACAACAGTCAAGTACCTCCAAACACAAAGCAGTTATTTTCTCAGAAATGGTATTGGGACTGATTTCGTACAGCACTCTCAGTCCTTAGCTTTTTAAAGCCCTATTAGCAGTTCCGATGGGAAAAGCCCAAAAAGTAATTTTCATTTTCCACATATACTCCATGCCGGATGAGATTCTGCGGTTTCATCACGCAAAACCGCCAAACTCGAGTCGGAAAAACAGTTTTCCGATGGTCGTGCAAAACCGCACGAAATGAGAGGCCGGGCAAATGTGGCGGGTTTGGATTTCACCGAGTGGGGTCGACGGAATCTGATTGCCGTTCGTTAATCGAGGCACGTATATCTGCGCCTACTAATGTAATCTCTAGAGGCCTGTTGAATTTCACTGGCACTTCCCTCAGAGAACGTGGGAGACTCAAACACAGAAATCAATGCAAAGGGAGGTTTTGTCCGTTAGAGAGTGCGGGGGTGCCCGCATCTGTCATAACAAAAACACGCAGAAATCAACAACCGTAGGTTCACCTCCGCGGATCAACTGGGTCGTCCGAGCATTTGTCACGGTTGATAAACAGCCTCTATCCGGAATTTCGGGGCCAAACGTTTGAAAAACAAATAGGTAGCTGTTGGGGAGACGCCGATGGAAGAGGCGGAAACGAAATTAGACTCATTCAACGGCAGATCCATCTTTTCAACTGACGGCATTGTGGAAATATTTCTAGTTGCTCGCCATTTACAGCTAATCTAATCGTCTCGGGAGAGGCTTTACATTTCACTTTCCAACCCGCATGTTGGCGAAAGGCTGAGTTGAAGCACCCGTTATTGCCCAGGTCTTTTTTGAAGTCGACTTTTTATACTCCCATTTGATTCACATTGTTTCCTAGTCTTCCAAAGTAGCGGAAGCTTTGTTTCCACTTTTCGAGGTTGAAAAAAAAGTTCTCCAAAATCAAAATTTCCACTCGTGATTTACATTTTAGACTTTCCTGAACAATTTTGTTTCCGTGTCTGTCATGAAATCCCTGCCACTGCCACAACTTCTACAATTCTCAAACGATTTTGATGAAATTTTCAGGGATTGTGCGCGTCGGCGTGTAGACGGTCCCCTATGAAAATCCCTGGACTGATATTACCTGCTGCGCATGCGCAAACGTGAAATCCTTGTCACAGCCATAACTTCTCCAGTTCTCATCCGATTTTGAGTATGTGCGGATTGGCGTGAAGATAGTCCCATATGAAAATCATTGCTCCCAGACTGATAGTAGCCACTGCGCATGCGCAAACGTGTATTTCCTTCTTACAGCCATAACGTTTAAATTTCCCATATGATTTAGATGAAATTTTCAGGAATTATGCGAGTTGGGGTGGTGATGGTCCCCTATGATAATCATGGCCCACAAGTTGAAAGTATTTTGCGCGCATGCGCAAACGGAAATCCTTGTAACAGCCATAACTTCTACATTTTCCAACTACCCTACGAGGGTAGTGCAAGGTATTTCGAGATGTTTTGAGATTACCTGCTATGGATCGGTACATCTACACAATCGGGTGATCAGTACAAGACTTTTATTTTTATTATTTTTTTAACAAAATTAACGTTTATTGTTATTTGTAGGTTTTGATAGTTTGTTTATTTTACAAAATTATTATTTTGAAATTAAAGCTTTTATTAGTCCGCTAAAGTGAACTGGAGTCCATGCAAGAAGGTTGCGTCTTGAGCAGGCGAGATGGACCTTCCCGTATCGTTTTCCTCTGTGCCGCGGACATTTGTCCGGTGAGTACTACACGAGGGCACGGTGTCTTCGTGGAATGAGTTATGGATCCACAACGATGACACGGCACAGTATACAAAGCAGATCTTCCCTTCAGTTTATGCCAGATTGAAGGCACAACTCAAGGTGAACCATAAGCTCACACAAGCATTGTCGGCGTATGGCAAGAATAGGGAATAGGGAATAGGGGGATTCTCCTCAGGAGAATAGGAATCGTAGCTGACGACACCTGTCCCTGCAGCGAGGGGGTCCCACAGACATGGGAACATCTAATCGTCGACTGTGTCTTGTTCGAGCCGCAGCGGTCACGCTTAATCAGGAGAACATTGCTGGGTGGTTCTGGTTGGTCTGTGGACTTACAAGTGTTAGTCACTAAATACTTGAACGAATTCACAGTCTTCATTAACGAAATTGATTTTGATCTATTTTAGAAATTGTATATTATTTCAATGTATTATGCATTTATTTTACTTTATTTACTTGAACCAGTCAAGTTATTTTGACATAGCTAATCGCTGTAAATAACATTCAAAGAGTATGTGTACATTGCCTGTAGTCAGCAATGGGAGCAGGCATTTGTAATAATAATAATTAAAAAAAAAGACGGTTGCGTCTTCCAAATGGTTCTAGCTTTCTCATATCTTGGAGCAGATCTTAGTAAAAAAGGCCAAATAATGTACGACATTGAAAGTGGCTAAGGTCCTCTCAGCTTTCCAGAACAACCAAGGTTCGGCTGTACCGTGGTAAAACACTCAGCAATCACAATAGCACTCCTGCGGATCAAATCGCAGTTGTTCTTGCGACTCGATAGTAAGAGTAGCAATGAATTAGTGCCTACCAGGGATGGGCGATAGTCGATAATTACTATCGAAATATCGATAGTTCTTGACTATCGATAGTACTATCGATAGAGTTTTGATTTTTTTGTATTTGAAAATCTCAGCATTTGGAGAGCTGTGATAATACTGAGACGAGCGGTGCAGTCTCAACTCCGGCAATTCCATGTGAAAGAACTCCTCAATTCACCGGTATTATCGAAGTTGAGGCTCGCGTAAGTATTTTATTACATATTCATATTGAAATAGAGTTGTTATTATTCTGAGGGAATAAACAACTCGTATTCCTACCCAATGATTTAAATGTATAAGAAGTTAATTATTAACTAATTTATATGAATTGGGTACAGTTCAATATTAAGACGGAGTGTAGTTTAGATCGATTAAAAGTTTAATCGAGTAAGAGGTCCGCAATAAAATCAAAAAGGTTCTCGGGTATCAAGGAAACCGCAGAGAAATATGGGACGTTGTACTTACTCCGAGAAAGGCCGCAAGGGAACTAAACCTTCCTCGCTTCCCAGAGCAGGGCGCGCCATGATCGCGCGTAGCAGGCTCCGAGGAACTGCTACAATATGTATACATTTCATATATTATGATACATATTCACCACTTGTGCAAAGACACGAAATTCGTGGTATCGACTTTACCTCTTACCTTCTCTCTCCCTATCTCTCTACTGGCAATATGTGGCTCAAGGAGCAATGCTGTACTGGACATTATTTTTATACATTTTAAATAAATTAGTTTTTTGTTTGAAATCTTTGGGTAATCTTATGAATATACCGTATCCTGCAAGTAATGAATAATTCAATTCAATTACATTAAATTCCCTATCGGACATGTAGGTACTGAATAAGGAGAGCCACTATCAAAAAACTATCGATAGTATCGATAGTTTTTAATCGATAGTATCGATCTATCAATAATGCTGAACTATTGACTATCGTCCATCCCTAGTGCCTACTAGGCACTGCCTAGGACTAGTTCTGGATGAGGAGCCCATATGGAAGCCCCATATAGACTATACTTACGAGAACATTAGGAAATTTACATTACCAGTATGAGACACTGTTGTGTTTATCAATCCACGGCACGCATAAACTGTGAAGTATCGGGAATGGGGTCATCTAACAAACGCTGTTATTACCGAGCTTTCGGAAAATTTATTTCATCAGGCTTTCAACAATAACAAAACAATAAATTTTAAAATTTTAGGCGTATAAATTTAAAAATTATAACAATAAATATTATTGTTATAACTATATATTAATTATAACAATAAATTTTAAAATTTATTGTTTTGTTATTGTTGAAAGCCTGATGCTATTCATTTATTTTAAAAGTTTTGACAAAGTTTGGAAACACTGAGAGTATGAGTTGGTTGATACACTCTCCTCACATGTAGCTGCTTTGAGCCCTGATGAAGGAAATAAATTTTCCGAAAGCTCGGTAATAACAGCGTTTGTTAGATGACCCCATTCCCGATACTTGACAGATTATAAGACACTGCAGTCGCCTCAATCGCCAAAATAGGAGATTTTTGAAAATTAAGGCAATACAAAAAATGAGGTGACTAACATTTTGCAATATTGGTTGGAACTCACCCAAATATGACGAAAACGGGCACATGTACACAATTTCTACTCTGGGAACGTTCGTGATTATGCCTCCAACCTCAAAGCGAATAAAGGGAAGTTGTCGATTTGTTTGTTCATGGCGCAGGATGACAACTATGAATTCAGCTTGTAATTTACTGTGTTCAATCCTCGCCAACTACACAGGATGTTATGAGTTCCCGATTCAGACAATGTTCGAATTCCAATGATACACTGTGCCCCCTCGTTTTACGATTCACTGAGTTGCCTCTCTGAACCTTTTAGCCGGGAACTAAAACTCAATGACGCGATGCACTGCAAATTTACCGACTGTCGGTTTGGTTTTGATAGACGGGTTTTTGGCGTAAATCCGCGCGTAAATATTGACTTACGATTTGCATTCTAAGAGCTTTTACCCTTGAGCTGCATACTCGTAAAGCGGTGAAAATAAAGACGGCCTTCCGAATTTAGAATGGAATATCATCTCTACTCTTGTGCAGTTACTCTTATCAACTTTCACTGGCTGAGAGTGTTCTAGTTGACTGTTTTTATTTTTAATTTTTTTAGAAACAAAAAAGTCAAGTGTTATGTAATTTCCAAACTCATTGAGTAGCATGGGCGCCGAAGATGATGTAGAAGGAAGTCCAACGGCTGAAGATCGGGTTCTGCTTCGGTTCAATTCGAAAATGAAGAGTTAGTTGTGGGTGCCTTCATTGAGAAATTTGATTTATTGGTTGCTAAGGACTCAAAACTGAGGACAACTCGAAGACGCATTTTTGTCAGCTAAAATTTCAACGTAGATTAGGCCCCTTTTGCGATTCACATTCGTGTTTCTGATTTATCGTAAGACCAACCCTTAAGTGCTCAGAGTGGCGAATGGTGAGACCACCACAAAGCTTTGGGTGGTCTCATTCGATTCTATTTTAAATTGATGAAAAAACAATACCTATATATCGGAAGTTTTTGAGCTAGGGCGTTTTGAAAATATCAGCCTCTGTTTTGGTTTACCTATTATTTTCAATAATGAACCTTTGGAGTCGACTAAGAAAAAAATTCTTTAACACCCCTCAAAATTTGATGGTTTACGTTTCAAGGTACGTAGAATCCAAAAATCGAATAAAAATTTGGCCGTCCGTCCGCCGTACGCCGTCCGCCGTACGCGGCACTTTTGCCACTTAGCATCGACCGATTTTTATGAAATTTGGTATGTTGGCTCCATTTGGGGTCTAGTTGTGCCCCGAAGATTTTGGTTGATGTAGGTCACTTCTAAGGGTTCCAAAATCAATTTTGAAATTTTGAAAACGCCCCTAACTCAAAAACGCTGCAAATTATTACACAATGGTTTATTATTTTTCTATATAGATCACTCGTCTACAAATTCACCAACCATCCAATATAAAGAAAAAAAAATATAAAAAAATAAGAAAAAAATAAAAATTACCAACCATCGATCGCATTTCGGTCAGCTCTAATTTGAACGGAGATTAGGCCTCTTTCGCGATTCACACTCGTGTTTTGATTTATATATATATATATTTCAATATAAACCCTAAATTTTCGTAGGGAGCGAACGGTTTGTCCTACAGAGCTCCGCGTGGTCTCAAAAAATTCTAAAAATTCTATAGAATCTTAAATTGAAGGAAAAACAATACCTTTATATCGAAATTTTTTGAGTTAGGGCGTTTTCAAAATTTCAAAATTGATTTTGGAACCCTTAGAAGTGACCTACATCAACCAAAATCTTCGGGGCACAACTAGACCCCAAATGGAGCCAACATACCAAATTTCATAAAAATCGGTCGATGCTAAGTGGCAAAAGTGCCGCGTACGGCGGACGGCGTACGGCGGACGGACGGCCAAATTTTTATTCGATTTTTGGATTCTACGTACCTTGAAACGTAAACCATCAAATTTTGAGGGGGTGTTAAAATTTTTTTTTCTTGGTCGATTCCAAAGGTTCATTATTGAAAATAATAAACCAAAATGTTGATATAAAGGTATTGTTTTCACTTCAATTTAAGATTCTATAGAATTTTTAAAATTTTTTGAGACCACCCGGAGCTCTGTAGGACAAACCGTTCGCTCACTACGATAATTTAAAGTTTGGACGTACGAAAAATCAGAAACACGAGCGTGAATCGCAAAAGAGGCCTAATCTCCGTTCAAATTTTAGCTGACCGAAATGCGATCGATATTTTTCTTCATGCTGGATGGTTGGTGGCTCTGCAGACGAGTGATCTATATAAAAATAATAAACCGTTGTGTAATAATTTGCTGCGTTTTACCCCCTAGAAGTGACTGACATCATTCAAAAGCTTCGGAGCACAACTTGACCTCAAATGGAGCCCATATACCAAATTTCATCAAAATCAGTTCCAAAATTGTTATTCGATTTTCGGATTCTACGTACCCTGAAACGTAAACCAACAAATGGTCTATTCATTATTGAAAATAATAAACCGAAATTATGGGAATACCGTTTGAAATTTTCTTAACTCTGTTTTTTTGGCCCTTTCAATAATGACCACCTTGTAGATACTAGGATTGTAACGATGCTGTGGACCGACATTATCTATTTGATTAGATGCCGATGTAGAATAAACTCAAAAACATATTTTTTGGGCTTGTCACACTTTTTGTATTGCGATAAATGACCATAGTACTCACATTGTCTTACATGTCGACGGTGTAAATGAAATTGGTGAATTAATTCATCAACTCAGGAAGGCAGTTTGAAGTTTCAGATGAAAGTTGGTGACATCGATTTCCAGTATCAAGGAAATAGGTGGACATATTTGCGTAGGAAGTTGAACAATGAATGTCGTTACACTTTCATTTTGTGGGCCCAAGTGATGTTAGACGAGTCACAGAGGACGTGACCACGTCAACTTTCTACACGATAACGAAAAGTTAAGTTCATCGACTTCCTCTCACAAAGAGGTTCCCGACACACCCGAAACTTCGCCTACGCTTGCCATGCAGGAGTTCGTCACGAAACTGTGAGCAGAAAAAACTATTTTTCCGAGAGAGTTTTCTCTCGTGCGGAATAAGGCCTTTTCTCAAAGGAAGGATGAGCAAACTTCCTCTTAGCTCAGCTGCGGGGCGAGCTAGAAAAGGTCGGCTAAGCCCTTCTGCCAGCCACTGGTCCCCTTGCATAAATTATTGAGTCTCACCGACCAACAAGTGAAAGGAGCTGGATTATTACATTCTCCGAGCAGCCATCATCCCTTCCATTCTCGCGTCATTCGTGATTCTCTCCTCTTGTGTGCTCAAACGTGCCGGAGCAGATCTTTTGGTACGTTTGGACTGGATATTCTTAACTTCTACGAGCCAACATTGTGGTCTCGGATCTTCCTTCCTGTCCTTTGGAATTGGCGCCCTTTCATTTTCGTGCCGTTTTTATCCGACTCTAAGGCAGAAAGCCGAAAGCCTACTAAAAAATGTGGAATTCTTTCATCTCATCCGAAATTTATCATAATTTTCGACTCAAAGCTTCCTTATGTATTTCAACGGTGGCTTGTAAAGGTTTCCCAAGTCATATCGAGAATTTTCCAATTCAAATTGAGAATTTTCCAAATTACTGAAACTAAGAATTTTCCAAATCAAATTGAGAACTCTCCAAATTAAATTGAGAATTATTCAAATCAAATTGAGAATTTTCCAAATCAAATTGAGAATTTTTCAAATCAAATTAAGAATTTTCCAAATCAAATTTAGAATTTCCCAAATCAAATTTAGAATTTTCCAAATCAAATTTAGAATTTTCCAAATCAAATTTAGAATTTTCCAAATCAAATTGAGAATTTTTCAAATCAAATTTAGAATTTTCCAAATCAAATTTAGAATTTTCCAAATCAAATTTAGAATTTTTCAAATTAAATTGAGAATTTTCCAAATCAAATTGATTGCACCGCAGTAGACCGCAAAGCCTCCAAAAAGAGGAGGCCGTAGCGCTGATTTCGTTGAAAAAATGCACCTTTTTCCTCGTTCAAACACAAATTTCTCCCCTAAGTTTGAATGAAAAATAATTTTTGACTATGCCATTGGAAAGCCAAGATTATTGCGCAGTTTTTACCGTTGCATATTGAGAAAAAATTGGTTCTTGAAGTTTTATTTGCGATCGAAAAAATTCGAGGTTTTCCATATTACGTAAAGTTTTCTTTCAGAGGGCTTTTTCATGCCTCAAACCTTGACTAAAAAACAAGTGAGGTCCGAGTGAGGTGTATCCGATAGGAAATTTAGTGGTCTTTCCAACAGTATCCTCAAATTGTGATTATCACAATGAATTAAAGGAGTTATGACCGATTTAGTGACGTAAGGTTGAAATCACGAAAAAATAGTTTAAAATCAAAATAACTCCGAAAAGAAGCCTTTTAAAGAAAATTGCTTTGAGACATTTTTTGTTGCAAATTAGTTTTAGAATCGACTCTCACAGTATGGCAGACCAGTTAGGCTTACTCCCTGTATACTTACTTTTTACACTCTGCTTGTAAAGGGGTGTCATCAAAGCATTCGCACCAACAATCCTTTATATTTAGTGAATATTTATCTAGCTTTTCGTTAGGTTAAAATTCTGTTCCACTCTTATTTTAACCTTACATCCCACTACTATTAAGCTTTGTTAGAACTGTAGTGTAGGAAATAGAAAAAAATCCTACTCGTATAGTATGGCAACCAGTTAGGCTAACACTCTGTATATAAAAAATACCATCATTGGTTTAAAGTAAGTTTTTCAGGTCGCTATGGTTTTTCGTTTTTTCTCACGTTCGACCAAAATGGATATGATACCTTTTGGAAACAAACTCCTCAATTGGTCTTCTTACCTAAACTCTCACGAAATAATCACCGACCCCAAAAAACATGGACATTTTGATTTTGTATTGTACTCCATAAACATCTCAAGATTCAATGAAATCAGACGGAAACTTTAGAGGTTATGAGGGTTACGGGGGTTTCACGTTCGTGGACTCGGAAGCAATAACTTCTCCTCAGCCGGAAATAGAAAACTCACATCCTGAACACTCCGTATGCATCTCTTGAAAGTACGCTGACAGGTTCCATCTCTCCGTTGAGACTGAAATAGGCGAGGTGAATCTGATGAACAGTTTAAATACGTTCGACTCGTCCGTCTTCTCCAGATCCCAGACTCGATGCAAATCCTCAGATGTGGGTCACGTTTGGAAAATAGCTGTTCGGGGTAAAACCTAGTCAGGGGCTTCGGATATAAGTCGGGAGAGCAAATTGCATGTCCGGATATCTCGTGCACGATAAAAGACAGGAGAGGATTGGTGTTTGAAAGATCTTGAGTGACTTTTTCCAAAACAGGATTTCGTTCAGAGGCGAGCATAACCTTCGGAGGACGGGAGATATAAGGTAGAGCTTTACAAGGGAGCTGACTGGAGGGGGGTGACTGGATATTCCACGGACGTCGTTGGTATTCGATGGAACGACGGCTTGCCGGGAGGGACCGGGGGGATTCAGGGGATAAACCTGGTTTCATTTTTCTATATTCTGGGAGGCTGGAAGTGAGTACAGGGATTTCTATAAGAGAAGCGAGGACCTCTTGGAACCTGAAGGCTCATCCGAACTCCACTTCGTGTAAACGAACGTATTACTCGTAAAAATCTCATTCTACTCGGTCAGGATCAAACTGATTGCAACGCAATGAGAAAAAAGAAAAAAGACCAAATTTGAAAAAATGGTGGAAAAAAAACACAAGGTGGATACGACCGTGTATAAACAAAACAAAATTCCTAAGCAATATTCAGAAACTAGGAAAACAAAATTAGGTGAGTGCTTCTAAATGGAACAGATAATCTATGAACACTTGCATATATGAGTCTGCAACACATCGTGCAGACATTTTATGTTCTCAGTTCCCTCCACACTACTACGTCTCTCTTATAGTAACACTTTCTATAAAAACACTTTGGAAATTGCGCTTTTTTCGTCTTAAATTGTACCCAAGTGACAACAAAACAAGCGGTATTGTTTACTACATCCATTAACCCTTCAGCTTGGGAATGTAGTTTTAAAGCAACATCAGTCTTCCCACGTTGATCAGAAAATCCCAAAATGTTATGGTGGTTCAATTTCGGATATTTGGTGGAAAATCTCGAGAAATTACCTGAATTTCTTATTAATTTGGATGGGACTGGTTTTTTATACCTAATTTCTTGAATTTATCTAAATCTTAAGTTCTGGTTAAATGCAACAACAGCTTCAGTATCTTGGCACTATATCTTCAAAGCACCATCCATACAATGGCGTGTTCTATTGATGAGTATCATTGGAATGTAGCTTTAAATGATTTTGAAAATGTTATGTCTTTACTTTAGCACATAAAGAGTTAAGGTTAGTTTTCTGATGATTTCCGCTTACAACCGAGTCGTTGCTAGCGAAATGCTACTTCATCGTTTTTCAACCAACAAAATTCGTTGACCATTCGTTCGGAAGCTCTCGATTTATGTTACCTCAATCATGTTAACTACTGCAAAGTGCGTGGCCAACAAGCTGAGTTATGAGCATGGTTATTTGAATAATTGCCCACACTCAGGTGACTAATTAAAGCGTGTTTATAGGAATTGTTAAAGACACTTGAAGTCTCGGAAGGAAGTCACGTAAAGACGTAAAATGTCCCAATGTGTTACAGACTCGTAAGCAAGCATTTTATAGGTTCTGTGTAGGTTACTCAGTTACTAAAACATAACTCTGTGGTGCCAAGGACGCAAAACAAAAAAGTTTTGATGATTTATTTAAAAATTCAAGAGGTTTACGCTTGCTCATGCGCAGAGTCTACAATCGAATAGAGAGCGACGATTTTCATAAGGGACCGTCTACTTTGTCTCCAGTACTCTGTGGTTAGCATGGAAATTGTATCCAGTATTGTTATGTCCGCGTGTCGTCGAGTGAAGGCGATGGTCTTCTCGATGGCTTGATGGTTTTTATTGGTCCCTACTTAACAAGGGTAAAGGATGGAGATGCACTGTCTGCCCGGCGCGTTTCCGCCTACCATTTGCAGGAGTGCATAGAGAGTTAGCTCAGTCACCATCCTCGGCGTGATATTCACCGACTGGAGGGAGGTGGTACATTTATCTAGTGCCTAGTTGGGGAAGACAACTTCTAGGTGAAATGGAAGCGGAGGCCAGCATGATGAGCTACCGATACCTCCGAGGAACTTGGGCTTCCAAGAGGTGACGAAGGAGAGCAAGGATGCATAAAGGTGAAACCCTGAGTCCTCCTTTTATTGTACTTTAACAAGGTAAAGGGAGAGTGGAGGAGGGTGACGTCATATGATGTGTTTTACCCCCATACCTCACTCTACCTACCTGGCGCGATGAGTCACTCAGGGGTTCCCCTTGTGTCCTTTATTGGAGAGCTAACATATCCGAGTAAATGGGACATTACAAGTATTATTACTCTTATGATATGTTCTTGAACTGCAACGAAAAATCATTCTTTCCTTGAATTGTTTGGTTACTATAATTGTCTCTTTTATAACACTTGTTCAAATTCCTTCCTTTTGTATTGTAAGTTGAGATTCACTAGCATGGAAGAAAGAAGGGGATTTGACCACCGACTTCTTGCATGTCATGAGAATGGGATTTGACCGCCTTCGGTAGTCAGTCGCAGTACCGGTAATATAGAATGGTTACATCTTTGTCACTGTAAAGGTTGAAACCATCCCAGGGAGATACCGGGACCGACATTCCCTCATCCCAATGTATTGCAGACTCGCGTTTCATTTTAATGATTTCCACTTACAATCAAGTCGTTGCTTAGTAACTTTACCTTCGTTATGAAGATGAAGAATTTCGGCCTAACTTATTTTTATTTCTAGATAATTACTTTTGGAGCCACAATAGCTTCGGAGGCAAGTTACGCGAACTCCCAGGTTGATTCTGTGGGTCGCAAATTCCAGACCATCGATGATATTTCGGACTGCATGTGACTTGTTTCGATTACCGGCTCCTCCTAACGAACTAGCTCACCTAACACCGCCCGATCAGGATCAAGTCACCCGGCTAATTTACTGCGACTGGAGTTGTCCTGGAGAGTCGACCCAATTCTCCCCGTTCGCTATATTTTTAATCAGGCGTCTCCCGATTGATCAAAACCGCTTTGAAACTGCAGTGCATTGGGGGAGTTAGGCCATTTCCAATTAAGGGTTTTGCAGACCACGACTATCCTATTGCTCTCCTTCATATTTGTTTTTAATTGATAGGAGCATCATCTGGTGAAACCTAATTGCATATTGATTCAGAGTGTATCGCTTTTCATCTCGATTTCCAGCGGCGACGTTTACTGTCCACCTTTTGATTACAAGTTGCTATAAAAAAGTATAATGAATGTTCCGTTATATTAGTGGTCCCATAATATGAACGGCATCTGTTTACATTGAATAGTAATGGTTCCTTTTTTACGAAATGAAAGAACGAGGAGGTAAATAGTCATTACAGTTGCATTGTTAATGTACCCCAAGGTAACTAATAATTTTCTCTTCCCAACTCTTTGTAAAATCGAGGTGGACGTTAAAAATAACCCTGACCGCAACGTGTTAGTTCAGCAAAAGTTTTTTTTCTCATCATTTCAACGTAAACGTGCATTTTAATCAAGAAAAAAAAGTGCTGTGAGGAAAAAGTGGTTGCAAATTGTTTGTAGAATCGATTCCTGAAGTATATAGGTATAACATGAAAGGTAATGTTTGCCAATAACCCCTGAAAGTTTTTAAAAAACCTCAATTCTTAGTGAAATTCGAACACCATTTCCGCCCTCAAATTTCATAATAAACCTGAAGAGAGATATACCGTTTTAAATATGACAATTTGGGCACGTTTTCCCCGAAGAGCGCTCATGGAAACAAGCAAGGAATCAAAATGAAAATTTCGATAAAGAAAGTCAAATTTCGAAGAAAAAAAGTAAACTGTGTTTTTTGACTTGATTTTCAAAAATGTTTTGCCTTAGATATCTTAGACATTTAACGATCTTTCCAACGATATCCTTAAATTTGAATTTACTTGGTAATTAACAGTGACAGTTTTAGTAACATATTTAAATAATACGAAAGAAATCTTTAAAATGAAAAAAATTTTGAGTAACAAGGAGTAAAAACGAAATTAGTACCTACTATAGATTTTTGGTTTATTATTTTCAATTATGAACCTTTGGAATCGACCAAGAAAAAAAATTTCAACACCCCCTGAAAATTTGTTGGTTAACGTTTCAAGGTACGTAGAATCCAAAAATCGAACAAAAATTTGGCCGTCCGTCCGCCGTACGCGGCACTTTCCCCACTTAGCACTGACCGATTTTGATGAAATTTGGTATGTAGGCTCCATTTGGAGTCTAGTTGTGCCCCAAAGATTTTGGTTGATGCAAGTCACATCTAAGGGTCAAAAAATGAATTTTGAAATTTTGAAAACGCCCGAACTCAAAACATTTTGATATATCGAAATATACCTTTATCTATTAAGGTATTGTTTTTCCTTCAATTTAAGATTCTATAGAATTTTTAAAATTTTGTGAGACCTCGCGGAGCTCTGTAGGACAAACCGTTCGCTCCCTACGAGAATTTAAGTGTTGGACGTACGATAAATCAGAAACACGAGTGTGAATCGCAAAAGAGACCTAATCTCCGTTCAAATTTTAGCTGACCGAAATGCGATCGAAATTTTTCTTCATGTTGGATGGTTGGTGGCTTTTGAGACGAGTGATCAATATAAAAAATAAACCATTGTGTAATAATTTGCAGCGGTTTTTGTTTGAAATGCCTGGTAGAATCGACCCCTGGATTTTTGCGCAGCTTCAGTGTAGACTCTATTTTTTTTTTTTTTTTTTATAGAGGAGGAAACCTTTTATTGGTTGACAGCGGGAGAGGGATGTTTGTCTCACCGCCCTTTATGTGGGGGTCCGGCCGCTATAAGCAACTGGTTACCCACTAAAACCTCCTCTGTTCGTCTGGACTGCCCCGGGACTACAGTTGATGCATTACTTCGGGACAGCCCCTTTTTCAGCCCGGCTGTTGCTGGGCTTCCTCTTCGTGAGGCCTAATGTCTTTAGGCTCCTCCTTGGCTTCGATAGGGGATGGGGCGTTTATGATGTTAGGCCTTCCCAATCCCTATTTCTTTCCTTCTCTTTGAGAACTGCGATGACGTAGGTATTGATGGCATCCCAGTTCTCCTTTGTCTCCATCATCTTATTAACGATGGTCTCTGGCTGAAGTTCACCGACTTCGTCAATCAGGCTACTCCGCATTCTCTCCCATCTAGGACACTGGAAGAATGTGTGGTACACATCGTCTTCCTCGATCTCCAGGCCTTCTGCGACTCCATCTTGATCCTGTTGCTCGTCGTCTGTGATGCGGTCACGCTGCTGCTGGCAGTACAGACACCGCGAATCCGTGGTCCGCCCAATCTTTTTCAGGAAGGACCGAAAATAACCGTGCCCGGTAAGGAATTGTGTAAGATAATAATTCACTTCCCCGTGCACTCTCTCTGTCCATTCCTTGACACCATGAATCAGCCTTGCAGTCCATCGTCCTCGACTCTCAGACCTCCACCTATTTTGCCACCTCCTCATGGTCTCTTCTCGTTCTTCCTTCTTAACCACCATTGGCGCATTCTCCGCTTTCCTCAGGTGGATCCTCCTGCGCTCGTCTGCCAGTAGGTCAATTGGTGTGACCCCGGCAACAACCTGCACTGCAGGGGCTGAAACCGTCCTGTAGCCGCTGCATATCCTTAGTGCACCACGTCGCTGCACCGATTCAATACGCGTCCTGTATTTTTGAAACTTCAGAGCGTCTGCCCATACTTCAGCACCGTACAACAAGATGGCATCGGTTGTTCTCATGAGCAGCCTGCGTTTGGAGGAGGATGGGCCACCTATGTTAGCCATAAGACGGCCCAGCCTCCCCACCACTGCAGCCGCCCTATCAGCTGCCTTACATATGTGCGCCCAGAAGCTCAGTTTCACATCCAGCATGACACCCAGATACCTTATTACGTCAGACGTGATAATGCTCTGGCCGTCGACAAGCATCTGGATATTTCTGTCTATTCTCTTCCGGGTTAGAAGGACAATCTCCGTTTTTTGAATAGCCAGTGACAGGGATCGGGATCCCATCCATTCCAGTATTCTTCTCATGGTCTGATTCAGCTTGAGCTGCAAGGCTTCGGTGGTTCGAGCCTTCATAACCGCCACTATATCATCAGCGTACCCCACAAGGAAGACGTCTTCTGGCATTTCTATGTGAAGGATCCCATCATAGCTGACATTCCAGAGGTCTGGCCCTAGGACTGAGCCTTGGGCAGCTCCCGAGGTGACTCGTTTCCTCCTCGTTCCTTCCACAGTGTCGTACTCCAACCACCGATCTGTCAGGTAGTCCTGAAGGACCCGGTAAAGATACCCTGGGATGCTAAAGTCCCTGAGAGCCGCCAGGATGTCACTCCATTTTGCCGAATTGAAGGCGTTCTTTACATCTAGAGTAACTGCCATGCAGATGTCTCTGCTCCGGTGGTTACCCGTCTGCGTAGCCTGGGCTGCAGAGACCACCTCACAGACTGCATCGACAGTTGATCTTCCCGCTGTGAAACCATACTGCTTCGGGGACAAGCCCCCAGCCTCTGCGATCGCAGCCAGCGTTCTGAGCCTCACCATCTTCTCATACAACTTCCCTGCAGTGTCCAGCATACACAGAGGTCTGTGTGCTGACGCAGTGTTGGGATCACCTTTCCCTTTTCCAATGAGGACTAGTCTTGCAATTTTCCACTGACTCGGGAAGATGCCCTCCTTCAAACATGCGTTATACATGTCCAACAATATTTCTGGCTGTTCATCGACAACAATCTTCAGTATCTCTACGGGGATCCTATCTGGACCTGGAGCCTTTTTGTTGCGCATAGATTTTGCTGCACACAGCACCTCGTTTTTAGTGAAGAGAGGGATCTCACCGGTGACCTCGACCGGTGGACGGTCTTCAACCTCGTGTTCAGGGAACAATTCCCCCACAATTCTGTCCTTCACTTCCGGTGCCATTGTCGAGGTTAAGTCCATCCCCCTGAGTTTCTTCAGCACAATCTTATACCCAAGTCCCCAGGGGTCGTTCTCGACCTCATCACACAGATCCTTCCATTTCTGGGCTTTACTTTTGGCAATAACCACTTTTAGTGCGTGTCTTGCTGCCCTGTACTGCTCGGTCTTTTGCTGGAAATCATAATAGTCCCTCGGCCTGGCTCTTTGAGCTAGTCTCCGGAGTCGAAAACAGTTCTTCCTCAGGTCAGCAATCTCCTGGTTCCACCAATAAACAGGGCGACGATCCCGCATGGCTTTCCTCTTTGGCATAGAGCACTCGCATGCCTTGGTTAGCAGGCCCATTGTAGCTGTTACCAGCATCATAGCAATGGGTCCACCCACAATGCGGTGTTTAATGCCCTCGAGGGTGCCTCTACTCATATGGATCATAGTACGGAACAGATCCTTATCCAGCCGCTCCACATTCCAGCGCGGAGGGGGGGCCTCTCCCAGACTGGGCACGTACTCACCTATCTCAAACTCAATGTACTGATGGTCGCTGGCGGAGTAATCCTCCAGTACCTTCCACCTGCTAAGTTTTGCTGCGAGGCTATCGGAGGCCATAGTAATGTCGGGTATGGTCCCTCTACATCCAGCTCTTCGAAAGGTTGGCACGTCTCCTTGGTTCATGATGGTCAACCCCAATCTTGACGCCATTTCCATCACTCTATTCCCTCTGCTGTCTGGGCTCGGCTCCCCCCACTCCAGTGCTTTTGCATTGAAGTCACCCGCAACTAGTACCTCTCCTCTGGTGTTGCGCACCTCATCTTCGATAGCACCTAGTTTTTCCTCGAAGTTGGCGATTGGATCATTGGGGGTCAGATAGCAACTGAAGTAGGTCACGCCCTTACTCCTGATCCAGACGTAACCCACCCCAGCCCCCCTCGCCTCCACCGGGACAGACGAGCGATTTGCCACCCAAATGGCAGAAGTGCCTGATGAGTCGGCAAACCAGTCATCCCCCCTATCCTCGTAGTTGTACTGTTCGCTAATCAACATAACATCTGCCTTTCTTTCCACGACGATTTGCTCCTTGAGGGAGCTAGCCGTTCGACTCCGGTGGAGGTTGATCTGAAGGAACTTCATATCCTTCCTCTCATCCTCCTCTCTAGGGCCCTCCGAAAGCCAGTACAACCTTTTTTGCCAGCCTCGTGGCTATCAGCGACGCCCAGCTCTTTGCACAAGGGACATGCAGCATCATTCGTGCACTCAGCTCTCTTGTGCCCTGTCTCGCCACATTTTAGACAGATTGTCGCCCGATTCGGGCCCTTACAATCTCTGGCCAGATGCCCATAATCCATGCATCTAAAGCATCGGGGTACATCCACCCTTCTTCGGATTCGGCAGTTTACCCATCCAATTTGGATCTTCCCTACCTTGACCAGCTTCTCCGCATCCCCTCCCGCAAGGGAGACAATGGCCAGGATCTGCTGTCTGCCATTTGGGGCAGTCAGGTTCACCGTAAGGTCCTCGCGAGGTCCTCCAAGCTTCCTCTCGATCCCAGCCCTTACCTCGTCAGCTGGGGTAAGGGAATCAATATCACGAATTTCGAGGGACGCCCGTGGCTTGAGGTCTTTCACCAGCCCCCCACCCACGGCATCCTCTACGGACTTTCTGAAGCTTTCTGTGATGCCGCAAGATGGTTCCATCTCCAGCATCACGTCTCCTCCCATTGTTTTTCGAATGGCTCTAATCTCCGTATTAGTGTCCGCTGGTTTCACACTCAGCTTCAGTTTTCGAAGCACCTCGGCATATGGAAGCGTCTCAGACACCTTAATAACTAGGGCCTGTGGTCTCTTCCTCCGTTTTTTCCTGTTGATGGTGTCCGCCTGCTTCCTCCTTTTGTCCCGTTCTGTTCGCTGTTTCGCTTCTTCTTCCCTCTTATTCCTCTCTGCTTCCTTTTTTCGTTTCTCTGCCTCCGCTTGTTTCTGGATTCTCTTCAGTCTATCCGCCTCTCTCTCTGCCTCCCGGGCAGCTTTCCTCTGGGCCTCCTTGCTTAGGTCCTTCTTGTCCTTTCGGAACCTCAACTTATGTGGCGCGTTTAAGCTGTCAGAGTCAGTTACTGTTTGGCTTGAGCCTTCACTGTCAGTCTCCATCTCCTCCTCTTCTGATTTATTGATGAATTTATCTTCTTTCCCCAGTTTCGATTCTTCCACCCTGGAGCAGCCAGGTATTGTGTCCCTGAACGTTGCACTTGGGAAGGCTGTAATGTCAGTGAGTTCACCCTCACTTTCTCTGCTGGCTCTGCTATCTGGTGCCTCTGAATGGAGCCTCTTTCGGATTAAATCCTTCCCCTCCTTCTCAGGTGACCATCTTGTAGATTCTAGTCTAGTGTAGACTCTATAAGACTCTCTAGGTAGTAGAACACCTTATCCTTGTCTAAAACTTTGTCTTCATAACTTCATACTTAACTACCTTTAACGGTTCTTCATGCATTAACGGTTAACTTCTCACTTAACTACCTTTAACGGTTCTTCATGCATTGACGGTTAACTTCATACCTAACTACCTTTAACCTACTACGTTTAACGGTTTCGGGCCGGGCGATCATCCTACATATCAAACGTTCATCACAGTATCGATTTTGATCACGTGTTCTACCCTTCATACTCACCTACGTCGTTTCAAAGATTTCGGGTTTGCTCCCTCATAAGTCACACCTCTTTTACCTTTAACAAACTAATTTTAAGTTTAAATTAAAAGCCGTTGTAAATTCCGCCATTTGACTAAATTCACTCTCGAATACAGTCTGAATCAGAGTCAATACGTTATAATGGTGATTCACAATTTGTTGTTTCGTATATCTCACGTTATAACAAAAAGATTTACATCACACTTGGTAGACGTTTTGCGATATTGTGCAGTGGAATACCACGATACCACCAAACTTGCGGAGTATCATCACAAGAAACTAGGACATGATGGTGTATCGTACGATCCGGGAGGAATACCAAGTTGGATTGCAACTCCACTTCTCAGACCCTTTTATTCGTTTGTTCGACGTTCAGGACACGCCTGAGGAGAATTTATGTCTTCGAAGACCTTCTCGAACGGAGGAAAAAACACAACAAATGGCACTAAAATGTGACGAGAATCGCACAGAGCTCGTCTCTGCGTCACATAGGCCCCTTCCGAGTCTGAAGTTCCGCTCCGGAACATTTTAACAGCCGGTATCTATTCACATTCAACGAGTGTTTTCACCGAGGAAGCTGTTATCAGTTATACTACAACTGCGAAAGGACGGTTGTAGTAAAACTTGGATGTCTCCAGGTTGATGTTGACCATAAAAATCCCCATCTTTTCTCACCTAGCCAATCATATTCCCTTCGTTATATACAACCGCCTACAGATGCGCTCTGTATTAATGCCGTTTATTGTTACCAGGCTCTTTTTTTTATATGTAAGACGGTTCTAATGACTTCGTCGCCTTTTATTTCCAGAACCAACCTGGCCGACTTCTCATTTCAGAGCTCACCCCATTATATATAACTCTCCGCATATTAAAATGTTAAGGGTAGTCATAAAAAAAAGCACATAGCGAATACAGCTACTCAGAAAACATTGTGTGGCTCCTTTAATGAAAACATTCATATATCACTATTCTCATTGACTTCTGGGTCTCAACTTGCATGTTTATAATAGTCCTTACCTTATGTATTTATTATCTTAACGTTATTATGCGTATATGAATACTAACTAGATACTAGTAAAATCACTGGATCAATGATGGAATAGTGCGTAAAGTAGAACATTAATCTTTATTAGTTTGTTCATAAAATACTTGAAATACGTGCGTTACAAAAAGTATCGATCGTTTAAAGGTTGAAAACCGACCAATTTATTAGAAATCTAAAACGTGTTTATTGGTTTTTCCAATATACAAAATAAGTGTATTCGTGCAGGAAATGAATAGCTTTTGGGTACTCAAAAACTCAAAATTGTCTTTCCTACCATTTCAGGTTGAATTTTCGTCCGACTACCATTCCCTGGCGTAGCGGACGTCTTCACAAGTCTTCCAAAAGGATGATCAAAGAGTTCCACCCACTAGACTAGAAAATTAATATAAGAATATAATATAAATAATAAATAAATAAAATATAATTGTGACCAAACATGATGAAGCGATGAACAAACATTTCAATCTAGTAATTGATATAAGTTACTCAGCTATGAAAAGTTTGGTATGCCCAAAAATAAACGGAAATGTGGTCTAATTTTGATGAAATTTTGTACTACAAGTTAAAGCTTCTATGTTATTCGATAAATTTGTCGCTCCCAAATCGTGGCTGAAAAAAAAAACACAAAAAAGCATCATTCCTATTTTGAATTGCATCTGAGCTCGAAATGGAGCCAATACAAGCATTGAAATAAAGTTTATTTTGAAGAAAAACAGGCTTGAAGAAATATAATTGAAGAAATGAATTAAAGAAATAAAGAATTGTGGGTGCCTTCATTAGGAAATTTGACTATTGGTTGCTAAACCCGCAAAACTGAGTACAATACTCTACAACACTTTCTCTTGGTCGATTCCGAAGGTTTTCCTTATTGAAAATAATAAACCAGAAAGAAACGATGATCGGATTTCGGTCAGACAAAATTTGAACGGAAACTACGGCATTCTTGAGATTCACACTTTTTCACACGTTTATGACTTATCAAGTAAGTGTCATAGGAAGTTGAAGCGAGTAATTTGACTATAGTTTCAATTACTTCGATCGTTTACGACGCAAAATTGTATTGTTCACTTTGTTCTATTATTTGATGGCATTATATGCAATTATTCGGAGGTGTTTATGACACAAGATATCGTCAAAATGAGATGAATAAAGAAACCTTTACTCAATCTACGGTTATCACAGTGTTCTACGACCTCTGAAACAAAAAGCACAAAAAAAAAAAAACACCCTGCTCAAACTGCCTTTGACGCATCGCCTGTAGGTTAATTTCGACCTGTTGGGTGATATTTCAGGGAATTGTAGGTTCATTTCCAGGAGATAGAAATGAGCCTTTGAAGTGGCCGATTCTCTCGAGTAAACCAACAAGTTTCAGTGTTTTCAACCTTCCACTTCGACTTTTTCCAAGAATTGGAGGTAGAAATGAGCCTTTGAAGTGGCCGTTTCTCTCGAGTAAACCAACAAGTTTCAGGGTTTTCAACCTTCCACTTCGACTTTTTCCAAGAATTGGAGGTAGAAATGAGCCTTTGAAGTGGCCGATTCTCTCGAGTAAACCAACAAGTTTCAGTGTTTTCAACCTTCCACTTCGACTTTTTCCAAGAATTGGAGGTAGAAATGAGCCTTTGAAGTGGCCGATTCTCTCGAGTAAACCAACAAGTTTCAGTGTTTTCAACCTTCCACTTCGACTTTTTCCAAGAATTGGAGGTAGAAATGAGCCTTTGAAGTGGCCGATTCTCTCGAGTAAACCAACAAGTTTCAGTGTTTTCAACCTTCCACTTCGACTTTTTCCAAGAATTGGAGGTAGAAATGAGCCTTTGAAGTGGCCGTTTCTCTCGAGTAAACCAACAAGTTTCAGTGTTTTCAACCTTCCACTTCGACTTTTTCCAAGAATTGGAGGTAGAAATGAGCCTTTGAAGTGGCCGATTCGATCTGTTGAGGTATGTTTCCAGGAATTGTCTCTTGATTTCCAGAAATTGTCGGTTGATTCGAAGTCTCGTTTTTTCGTAAATTTGACTCAAATATCTATGAGATCAGATTATTTCCTATTTTGTAATTTAAGAAAATTAATGAATTATTTGTTTTATTCTGAGTCGAATGAAACTTTAGACATTTAATTTTTTGCAGAGTTGATTTTTTTCGAATTTCGACCATCTGGCCCCCTTTTGTGCGCCGTACAGCGGACGGTGGAAATATATTTCGATGGCATCATATGATAACCTCGTATCTCAATTTTTGGCCAAAATGGTTCTTTTTGGATTCTCTGAATGAAAAACTCGTATCCCACCCACCTGTAATTCAATTTTTAGCGGGAATTGCATTGTCTGCTCTCTAACGCCCTAAATGATAACCTCGGTTTTGATCAAGAGGGCTGAGTGTCACTGATAACCATGGTTTCTTATCGCTAAAAATTGGATAACAGGTGGGTGAGATACGAGGTTATCATGTGATGCCATCGATTTATTCCATTCTATGTATCGTAACCATCCTTGAAACGTGTTCCATCAAATTTAAGGGGATGGGAAGGCGTTTAGTTTTTTTCTCGATTCCAAAGGTTCATTATTGATGTTATTAAACCAAAAGTAGTGTTTTTATATCCACAGGAAACGTTGGTTGCCGATTAAACTCAAACTTGGGAGGAAGTTGAATGTTGATGTTTGATGATCCTCTACGTATTTTTTTTAGACAACCTTTCTCCGATTTTCCGATCCTGTTCTTGATACTTTCTTGCTACAATGATGTCCCCGCTCGAACACAGATGGTTTCATTGCTTGAATTGTGAGCAGGAACTTGAAGCTCTATTTTGACTGCTGGGTATGCGTTCTTAAATTGTATCCCAATGCTGCAAAATAGGTGCCCACTATTGGGAAATGAAGTCTTTCGGACAAAACACACCTCCAGTTCCAGGGGGCGACCGAGAGCCCTTCCGTGGAGGGCAGAACCCACTGAAGCTTGCTCTCATTTGACCTGGAACGTTTCTAAAGGTGAAACGTGCCCGTAAACAATATTACCAGTCCGACATGGTCCGCTTCCAGCTCCGGCTTCTCGCTTTTAGCCCCCCTAACTCTCTTTGGGATGTATTTTGTTTGAGTGCACTTCCTTTGAAGGCGTGTGAGTTTCACGCTTTGTGCATTTTCATCTTGACGGTGCGTTATGCGATTGGCAAGCTGCTGGAAACACACGAGCGGGTTCTCGAAATTAAATTTTGAAACGAGCAGCTCAACTCCTTCGTTGTGAAATAATTTGCTCACATTGTGAGAAAAGCAGACGATTACATCACAACCGTGTGGTAGACATTGCGATTCCTCACATCTGAAGACAAGGATGCTATTTTTTGGAGCTTTTTGAACATTTTCCCTTTCGAGTCCACAAACGTAGCAGAGGCATTGTTTTCACTTTTCAAGGTGGAAAAAAAAAATGTTCACCAAATCAAAATTCCCACCCAATTAAATTTACGTTTTGGACCTTCTGAATCTGAATGCCATTCAGATTACAAGAAATGTCCCAAACCAAATTTATTACTTTCATCACAAATATTTTGAAAAAAAGAGGCTTTTTACTCTGTTGAGGAGTTTTAAGATTTTAATTTTGAAAATTTGACCTGCTAGCCATGTGATATTGACTCAACATGTTATTGACTTTATTTAGATTGATTAAATAATTTATTATGTTTATTACTCTCTCAGTGTACTATAATATACTCGTAGTATACTGAGATAGTAATAAACATAATAAATTATTTAATCAATCTAAATAAATGGAAAATAAGTGGGCAAATCTAAATATTATGTGGGCACGGTGTTAATGTATATTATTAGTAACTATTATAGTGTCTCAAGTTTATCCAGCAGAGGAATATACCGAGTACTCTTGCTTGCGATGATTCTTATTATTTCATGTGTAGTTTTGTAGTAAATCAATCTGTGATCTCTTTGCCGATGCTGTGATTTTATTTGACTGTGATAATGGGAATGTCTGTGATCGTGTTCAATTGTATATGTGTGTGTGATTAGTGTGTTGCGTATTTGAGCGTTGGACCGGGGTTCTTGGCCGGCCTGGGGGCGGCCCCCTTGGCGCTTTTATTGAGGTGTGCGGTTTGCCTCTGCGGTAGACCGCACAGTTCGTAGGGCTACCTCTCCAATAATGGATTGGTGGCCCCGGGAGCCGCCATGGTGGGTGGGTCCGGGCTGGCGCCCCGGCCGGCACGGTAGCGCCCCACTCACGCCTTATTCCTGGGAGTACCGATCACACTAGTTCCTATTACACTTAGTTCCTGTTCTTCATCGTTCTTTATAGTTGTAGCTCTTCATTGTGAACTTTTTTGCCTAATTACAATTGTTGTTGATGCCTTGCCCTACATGTTAGATTTAGATAGTAAGTTAAGTAGCAATATTTGTATCGACTTATACTATGTACATATATGTACCTACAGTATGAGTAATAAAATATCAATATCAATATCAATATCTTCCTGGATAATTTTGGTTCCGTGTCTAGGAAGGAATTAACTAGTATGGGAGTGTTGGAATAGCTCTTCGAAACAGTTCAAAAACTTCAGCTGGATTCTATAAAAAACTGGACTTTTGGTGAGATTCTGTTCCAGGATCTATCTAGATAGCGGAAAAAATTATTTCAACTTTTCAAGGTCGGAAAAGCAAGTTCTCAAAAATCAAAATTTCCACTCGCGTTTAACGTTTTAGGCCTTCCTGAACTATTGGTGTCTTTGTGTTTGTCATTAAATTCTTGTAATGGTCAAAGCTACACGAAGTTATTATTCGATTTTTATGAAATTTTCAGGGATTTGGGTGTAGATATCCTACGGAAATTATTGCCTTCGGACTATACCGTAGCTTTTGCGTTTGCGTAAATTTGAATTCCTTGTCACTGCCCTAACTTCTAAATTTTCCTTCCGATTTCTATGAAACTTTCATGGTGCAATGTCTAACTTTCATATTGTAAGTTTAACTTACATTCATGTCAAACAAAACATATCGAAAATGGATTTGGAAATCATGTGACTGAGACATAAAATTTGATTATAATAATTACCTAACAACTTTTCGTGAAGCGAACATGCTCCCCCCGCTGACAGCAGTCATCTCTGGCCGTCTTTTGATTCTGGCTCGAATTTGACAAAGAGTCGACTGGTTCCTCACTCGTCGCCTCTCCCAATTGGTTTCTGCTCCTTGACTGCTACCACTGAGTTCCAATATCGTAGATCCTTTTCCCATAGATCTGCCATTACATAAAAATTGTGCGTGAGCCAGGACATACATCCGCATTCCAAGTATCCCAGTTCTCGTATTCTTGTGTTGTGCAGACTCTCTTATTTTCGAATTGTAATTTTGCCCATTCAAGATTTCAAGATTTCAAGATTTCAAGATTTTTATTGGCAATATGTAGAATACAATCATTACATTGCAACATAAAAGCATACAAAAATACAGTAAAAACAAAAATGAAATTTTCTCTTCTCGACAATTGCCCTCCGAAGAATAAGTTCCTAGGAACTTGTGCACCCCGGGGGAGTTTGATCAACTCATTGGAGAAATTAAAAAATTAAAAAAAAATGCTCACATTCGGTGTACTCCAATAATTAACAGAAAATATGAACTAGAATATGGAAATGAAATTAAAACTGGAATTGTTTGGCACAATTGGGCTATCTGTGGATATAATTACAAACAATTAGTTAATAATTTCTTAAAACTTGATAAATTAGAAAATAAAAAAATATTTATTCCTTTGAAAAACAGAAATCTAAGGGCTGTCACATAAGAATTTCTCTTATAGAATTCAGTCTTTACATTGGGGAGGAGGATCCGAGAACGATTATAATTTCGAGTAAGAGATGATGCTAACAAATGATTTGAATTAATGCCATTAGAAAATAAGAGGACGCAAGATTGGAAATGAAAAATTTGAATGATATTTTTAACTTTAAAATGTTTATACAGTAGTGCAGTGGAATATCTAGAATTTTTATTTAATATACTTAATCCTTATTAATTTATTTTGCATAATTTGTACTTTTTTAACATGAGATTTACAGGCTCCACCCCAAAGAATGATTCCATATTTTATAATAGAGAAGGCTTGTCCATAATATATAGTTTTGAGTTGAGTCTTTGATAGAAAATGACGAGCCTCTCTGAATACATAGAACAATTTGCGTAACCTTAGTATTAGAAATTCAATATGTTGTTTATAGCTCAAGTGATTATCAATTATTATTCCCAGATATTTACAACGATCACTAAATGGAAGCAAGGCACAATCACAATTTTCATCTCCTCTCAGACAAGCAAAGTTCAAATGAAATTTCACAGCACAGTTTGTTGGGAAACCTATGTTCCCAATTGAAAAACGAAGCACTGAAGTTTTTTCCACATTCAAGCATAATTTATTGTAATCAAACCAGCACTTAATCCGAAAGATATTGGAATTAATTGTATTAATCAAATCGACATAATTTCTTCCCCAAAAAACAATCGCCGTATCATCCGCGAAGCCGAATAACCTACCATCAATATCAAGAGTCATCAAATCATTTATGTAAAGTAAAAATAGAATGGGACCTAGCACAGTGCCCTGAGGGACTCCGCAAGTTATAGGTATTTCATCACTGAAAAAATTCCCCACTCGCGTAACCTGTGGACGATTGTGCAGATAGGATTTAGTGAAGTCTAAAGGTAAGCCACGAATACCACACCTATAGAGCTTATCACACAAAATTTTATGATTTACCGAATCAAACGCTTTTTTAATATCCAAAAATACTCCAAAAACGTAAAAACCTTCATCCAGCTTTTGTGATACGAGATTATTAAAATTCCATAAGGCATGATCAGTGCTAATTCCCTTTTGAAAACCGTATTGGTTTATCGATATTATTTCATTTTTATTTAGAAACTGTACTATCCTAGCTTTAAAACATTTTTCCAGAATTTTTGATAAAGACAATGTTAAAGCTATCGGCCTATAATTCCCCATATTGCATCGTTCCCCCTTCTTGAAGACAGGCACTACAACAGTCCGCTTAAAAGCTGCTGGAAATCGTCCACTTGAAAAAGCCAAGTTAAAAATAAAAGCTAAGGGAACACTAATTAAATCCGAAAATTTCTTCAAAATGTAGTTACTAATATTAAATTCATTCGTCGTTTGCAGTCCTTTTGTATTACTGCTTCCTTCCGCAAAATAAACACCATCATTCATGTAAGCTTACTCTTGATGGCATGATAAGCTTCGGGAAATTCTTCTTGAAATTCCTCCACATTCCTGGACCGTATTTCTTGTGCAGCATACGGTGAACAAATTTCCCCAAAGATCATTGATTCCATCGCGCAAACTCGAACAGGTTGGTTTTTGCCTTTTCCTCTCCACAAGAATCTCAGTGCGTCTTGATCTTCTCTCCGGATACGGATTTGTGGGTACATTTCCTGAATGTCACCCGTGAGTGCTACTTGATCCCTTGTCAGATCTTGATCTCCGTCTTCAACTTCAATGTTCCTGATTTCATCAACGTGGTTCTGCATGGCTGGCACCAACACCTTATATGGCTTCTTAATCATTCTGGGAAGGGGTTCAACTTGGATTTCGACGGTTACCGTTTGCATCTTCGGGTAATCTTCTTCCACTCTTGAAGTTTCAGACTTCCAGATGTGAGCTTCGACTTCTAGCTTCAAGATTTCGCATCAACTGCTCCCTCAGCTCCTGTATCCTATCCTCTTGAGCTCGCAGCCGCGCTCGGGCCTCTTCCTGTGTTGTCAAGAGCTCTTAACAGTTCAATTTTTGACAACATGCTAGATTTGCTCGATGAGGTACGCGCACTACCGCCAGAACGTACCGATATCCGATCGGCATCACCTCCTCCTTCTTTCCGAGGTGGAAGAACTTTTGCGTTCCTCAATCGCATTCCTTCCATTTTATGTCTTTCGAAAAAAAAGAGTCCAGGGTTCACCAACAAATGTAATGTCCGTACCAGTAATCACTCAAAACGAATAAAACTAGACGACACTACACACTTTCATGCAATATCTCAAGTTTAACTTAAAACAGAAAATACGTACTACGACTTTTCCGCAAAGAGACTTGGACAGGAATATATTTTATTTTAATAATTTCAACAAGTATCATAATATGATAATCCATTTTCGATATGTTTTGTTTGACATATTATGTCAAAGAAAAGATATCGAAAATGGATTTGGAAGTTCTTGCATCATGAGTTATAGTTATGGTTATCAAGTTGTTAAGCAATCATATTGAGAATAGTTTCACCTAAATATATTCATTCTTTCACCAACTCTTGAGTCGTGAATATTATCAGTTAGAGATATATCAGTGAGATATAACAGAGATATAACAGTGAAGTATGTATACTTCGCTGGCGAACGAGGAAAATTATGTATGGCCACAAGAAGACGAGGCAGACGCTCAAGGCAAGATTTAGAGGACGACGTTGGATCAGGAAGGGACGACCATCCGGATGTAAGATCTACTCGTAGTCTCAACAGAATCAAAATAGATATTAGACCATTCAACCCAGATCAACAAAGTTGGGAGTATTATTTGCCCTACTTCGAATTGGAGTTGAAGTTGGCCAGAATTATGGATGAAGATGATCGGCGGGATTTGTTGCTCACAAAAGTAGGTGAGGAAGCTTTCAAAATGTTGATCGATTACTTCAGACCAGCTATGGTGACGGATAAACCATACAACGAATTGATTGTAGTAATAAGTAAATTCTACATGAAAACATTTAGTGTAACCACAGATCGAGTGACATTTGCTAGGCGTATCAGGATAGAGGACGAAGAAGTTTCGAAATTCGTCAATGACTTAAGGGCATTAGCAGGGAAATGCCAATTCGGTGCGTCTTTAGAAGAGAGAGTAAGAGACCAGATCATAATAGGTATTAATGACAGTTCTTGGCAAGGTGAGTTTTTGAAGGCTTTTCCTAGTAATGATCATTGTAGCTAAGTGGAATCGTTAGCTACCAGGCTAGAAAGGGGTAGATTGAAACCGAAGCGTCTAGAGACAATGATAGAGAAGAAAACACTAATTAATGAAATCAAGGACAAACGGAACAATCAAAAGAAATCCGACTCTAAATATGTTTTAGTAAGAGGGCAACACTGTTTCAAATGTGGGAGGAGAGCCCACAGCGACCAAAGTGTATGTCCAGCTTTCAACAAAACTTGTGACCTGTGCCAGAAAAAGAATCACTTTTCTCTCGTATGTTCCAAGTATGGCCGAGCTAAGGCTCTTCCAGGAAAAACAGAGAAGAAGAGGACGGTGAACGAGTTACAGGAATCAAGACGGAGGGATAGCAGTTCAACATCTGAGAGTGATTCAGGATCGGAATTAGGCATTCGGCAACTTGCTCGTGCCGAGACCAGGGTGATGCTGGCAGTGAGTCTCAATAAGTGTGAGATAAAAATGTTGTATGATCCGGGAGCTCATCACTCAGTAATCAGCAAGAAAGTTTGGAAACAAATCGGTAGGCCAGAATTGACTCCATACTCTAACTTGATTGCATACACAAATGTAAAGTAAAAACTTTGGGAATGGCGAGGGAAACGTCCGTTATCCTATGTGGTCATCATGGATGGGGTCGAACGTCGTGCTCATGCAGACCACATGAGAAAGGCTCTGGGTTCCTGAAGGGGGAGGAGTTGTTGCATCATGAGTTATAGTTATCGTGTTGTTAAGCAATCATATTGAGAATAGTTTCACCTAAATATATCCATTTTTCACCAACTCTTGACTCGTGAATATTATCAGTTAGAGATATACTTCAGAAATCATGTGACCGAGACACAAAATTTGATTATAATAATTACCTAACAACTGTTCGTGATGCGAACACATGGATTGTGCGGATTGGCGTGTAGATGGTCCCCCATGAAAATCATTGCGATGGACTGACAGTAGCCACAGCGCATGCATAAACGCGAATTTCCTTGCAACAACCATAATTGTTACAATTTATGGAATTTCCAGAAATTGTGTGATTTGGCGTGTAGATGGTCCCCTATGAGGGTAGGGGACTCTTCACTAATGCAGGTAGTGAGGAACTGATGTGACTGTGGGTACACTTGGTGATTCGGATTACATAAATTACCGATTAGATAAATTTCACAACCTCGTTTTGCCTTTTTACAAGAGTAGTTTTGACTCAACATCGACTATTCTCAACTCAAGGGCATTTCTCCTAAAGTTACAGAACACCCTCCATGGCACTCAGGACGCACAAGGCCCTCCCTCACATATACGAAGGCGGCACTGATAGTGTTAACGAGGATAACCGTATTTTTTTCTTGTAGATAGAATACTGTCAGTGTGACAGAGATTCCTACATGCCATAAGAATGTGTCCTGCGAGTTTCAGCTGAACTGTTCTTCACGATACCTACACCTTTTACCCCTCAGCCTCTTTTTGTCCTTTTCAAGTATTCACCGCCTATTCTTTTTACCACATGAGGAGTAAAAAGGAAGTCGTGATTCAATATCCACCTGATCTCCCATACCTACACCCGCGCCTACTCGCGATTACGCACCAACACGCCGACATCGCTACCACCACACACTTCACCCATCACCACGTGTGCGACTGTATTATTCACGGCACAAGGGCGATGGATCTCTAAAAGCCTTGGAAAAGGCTCCTCATGAATTCTATCTCATGGCTGTTCAGAGTTACCGTGGGAGAGGCTCATAGTTATGAAAATTTTAAAAAGGGGACGCTCCTCTTTGCGAGGAATATTCAAGTTTTAATGAAGTACCTACACCCAGCGACAAGGAATCGTCATAATATTTTAAACACAATATCTACTACAATATTAGGTACACCTAAAAGAAATTAATGAGATTTGAAGTATCAACATTCGCCCGTTGTCCTAAATTAATACCAATTATAACCAATTATTTTTTTAAGATATTTTTTTTTAGCATTTTTATTTTGGATGGGAGCTCGCCGAGGCTTCAAAAATACCTCTTTCAAACGATTATACGACGTCTTCTTCAACTTTCATTTCAGGGGCTAAAAACAACATGCGACCGACACGATTGTGTTCTTGGAAAAGTTGAATAAAAGTGACAGGAGCAACAAAACCTGCTCGATTCACTGTCTGAGCATCACTGAAGTTCGGAAACAAGTCATGAACATGTTTGAAGTTACCTAGAGGCTTCGTAAGAATGATTTCTGGTTAAAAAAGGCCTTTTTGTCGATTTTTCAAAACGATACTTACTTTTCAACGCGATCTAGCGGCGGAACGCTTAATCTTAGAGACTTAGGTCAGTATGAAAATTTTAGGGAATTTTATGCTCTTTAATTTTAGTAAGAAGAAGGAAGTCGCTAGAACGCTTACTTTTCAAGTTATAGGCAAAAAACCGAAAAAGTCAAAAAAATAGGAGAAAACCTCCCTCACTCCTCAAGCTCACCCCCCACCCTAGGGGACTTTTGAGGTATGATTAACCACGTGTGAAGGAAGACCCTGGTGAAGGAATTTCTTCACTATGAATTATTTCTCCGATTTTCTCTATTACGTCTGGGCTATAATTAGGGCTATAATATACTACTTTTTTATTGTTTTGGTTTATTACTTTCAATAACAAGCCTTTGGAATCGAGCGAGAAAAGAAATGTTAACCCCCCCTCAAAATTTGATGTTTTACGTTTCAAGGTAGGTACGTAGAATACGAAAATCGAATAAAAAAATTTCCGTCCGTGCGCCGTACGCCGTACGCGGCACTTTTCTTAGCAACACTGGACCGATTTGGTTCAAATTTGGTACATGGGCTCCATTTGGGGTCTAGTTGTGCCGCGAAGCTTTTGGTTGATGTAGGTCACTTCTAAGGGGTGAAAATTAAGGGTTGACATTTTCAAGAGTGCCCTAGCTCGAAAACTCTCGAAATAAAGGTATCGTTTTTTCACCAATTTTAAATAGTATTGAATTTTTAAAAAATTTTGAGACCACCCGGAGCTCTATAGGACAAACCGTTCGGTCCCTACGAGTACTTGAAGGTTTTCCTTCGATAAAACAGAATCATGAGCGTGAATCGCAAAAGAGGTCTAATCTCCATTCAAATTTTATCGGACTAAAATGCGATCGCTGTTCATTTCTTCGATTTGTATACAGTTTTGCCTTCTGCGTAACCAGTAATCAAATTTCCATATGAAGCTTTCTATTTTTCGAATCGAGTGTGAAGCGTTTAGTTCTTTCTAATAAACTTGATTGTGAAGGTGTGAAGCCAGTATGGTGTGGTAGGTAGTGCCTAGCTGGTGGTAAAAAAAAGTTGGTAGGTAAAAAAAATGTTGGTGGGTAAAAAACGCTGCAAATCATTGCTCAAAGGCTTCTTCACTCTTCAGATCACTGATCAGCTGAGTGAGCTCCTAAGCCATTTTCAATCCTATTGAACGCAGGAAGCTGAAATTTGAGAGGGAAGGTCAAGGGAGAATACAGATGGTGGTAGGTGCTATTGATGGAGAACCAGTGATCTATACAGAAGGGTGATCTATACAGAAAATAATAAACCTTCGAGCAATGATTTGCAGCGTTTTTAGTTATTTTTCCAATAGAACTCAGGTCGTATCCATAGGTGATTATATTAGCAAACCTAGAACAATTGATTATGGTGTAGTTCAGGGGGGAACACTCAGTGCGACTCCGTTCTTAATTTATATTGATGATTTACCCCTGAATTTGCCTGGTCAAAAAGTATTTTTGTTTGCGGACGATACGTGTCTCCTTATTTCTGGTGAAAATTGGGATGAGGTTTACTCCGGGTCACAACAAGCACTGGATGCTCTGGGACTTCGGTTTTCAAATAGTTTATTAAGTACCTATTTGTATAACTTCAAATAAAAATGTTGGTTGGTAATTTCCAACAACCTCATTCCTTCACTGTAATCATTCATTTCGGAATGCCATCATTATAGAAATATCTACATCTACCAACCTAGAACTGTATTAACATTCCTATCAGACAGTTGAGGATGCTTTCATTTTACAATGGATTAAGCAAGTAATCTGGAGGTCCGCCATGATTGGAATAGCGTAAAGGTACACTTTGTACCGTGAAATATTGAAAGAGATTAAAATACAAGTGGCTACCTGTGGGACTCGGGGCGTTGAGGCCTCGGGGAGAGAAAATGAGGCGGGGTCGGCAGGTGAGGAAGACGAGCGTCGATGGGATTGATTAGCCCAAGAGGGGCGATGCTGGTCGACGATACGGTTGAGGGGAGGGGGGGGGGGGGGTAGTGAGCGGAGGGTCGGTTGTCAAGAACAAATGGAACCTGTTTTCATCCTGGAACCGTTCAGTTGAGATACAGCGAGTCCACTCTTGAATCTGAAATTCCGTGACAGAGTCGATTTTCCAATACTCGAGGGTGGGCAGGGCGCGAGGGGACCGATGGAAGTTGGAATGGCGCTCACAGCGGGAAGTCATCGGTACTAAGGAAAAAACTGAATGGAAAAAACATCGGTGGGCTTCTATAAATCCCTACAAACCTAAATGGAATCAACCTTGCTATAATATTATTCAGATTCACATTCCAGTTTATTCATTGTTGTGTTTTAAGTGAGATGGATTTTCAAACATCTGTGAGAGATCAATTCATTTGAATCAAATAATTTTCTAATCTAATGTTCCACGAGATGAATACCACAACGTAGCTAATGTTCGAGAACTTTTGAATAATGGGCAACTGTACAAAATTCTATGAGCAACAGGTTGCTCATAATAAACGAAATAAGAAAGGTATCTTACCGGATCCTCCAGGAAGGGGGGGTACTACATCGGATCCCTGAAAGATACTTCAGGAATAGGGTGTGCAATACATAAGCACTGAAAAACAAGGATTTCGTCAAAACTACTCTATTACTTTATCATTACAAGCAATTCCTTTCTAACATCTCAACTGCAACCTCAGTGAGTAATACTCGTAATTACTAGGAAAATAATTTTATGGAACGTATCTAAGTTCTGGTATCTAACAATTCTCACACCAACTGGTAACCATAGGAAGTAGCTAAAATGTAGCTAAACTTGGAATTTTCAAGGATTTTAGAAATTTATTAGTGCATGGGCTTTGGGAATCGAAAAACTGAAATATTGCCGCTGGAATCATCAAAAAGCAAACAAAATTGCCAGAGAAAAATGGGAAAAACCGTTTATTTTCTTTGGTAATTATTGTTCGATTTTGATGATTCCAGCGGCAATATTTCAGTTTTTCGATTCCCAAAGCCCATGCGCTAATGAACTTCTAAAATCCTTCAAAATTTCAAATCTAGTTACAACTTTTCAAGTTTTTGCCCCTTCAGTTTCAAGAAATACTAAGAACGAACGGCGACCGACTGAGACCCCCTTAACCGCATTGGACTTCCTAATTATTTGCGATGATAGATTGCATGGCGGACAAATTGATGAGGAATCCGGAAATGCTGGATATCCGCAACTTGTCGGGTATCCAGGTGGTACTAAAAGCTCTGGCAGCACATCAATTAAGATCTTTACATGTTGATGTAGGAGGAATAACAACGTTACGTCACGTTTGAGCGAGTCAGGCTCTACTAGTGTTTCCATAACGACGAAATCGATCGCTAATCCCGCAAATTTAATCAAAATCAATGAATTGACCACAGACATGTTAAATGAGGTTAAATGAGACATGATAGATGAAATCGAATTCATACGAGAAGACGATTTAATAGATGAAGCACATGATATATGAAAGAGAGAGGCTCAGGTCAATATGGCGTTTGGGGAAAAAACAATGCATTCCTGGAACCCTCAGCATCAGCTGATTTTATTACAAATTATTGGTTAGTTTATAGTTAATTAGTTTTATTATATTTATCAATATCATTTTTAAACATTATTTTATACTAAATAAATCATACTTTTTTTATGTAACTAGAAAGAAGACGAACCAAAATTGTTCAGATAGGTCTGAAGTTCAAAATGGACATTGAATTAGCCCATTTCCGGCCAATGATGCGTTTTCGCATCGTCATATTTATGAATTTTTTAGGAATTGAAAATGTTGGAAAATCGTAGTAGATTAATTTTTTCTCGTTTATGCTGTTCCTAAACTGCTCAAAAAATTTTTGCTCCAACGTTCAGGAACTCATTGCGAATTTGGAGAATTTTTAGAAAAGTAGGAATTTTTTATGGTCTGGAGGAGTTTAGACCTTGTGGAATTTTTCGTTACGTTGGAGAAGGAACAATACTTCTCCTCTCTTCATTCTGAATGCTTGGAATGGTGTAGAAGCCAAATACATTCTAAACAAACAAGAAATAAATAATGGTATTGGTACAACGACGAAAATCGACGAATGCGAAAACGCACCTTTGGCCGAAAGCATGATCATGGAAGCTCAAATTCGATCCTGGGCAAATGAGCGATACCAGAGTGCCTACACGTTCATTTTCCGGCATGCTCGGCTCAGCTTATCTCATTTTAATTTTCCTCAGTGGTTTATTCGAGGTTTTTTATTTATTTTTTTTTTTCATTTTTTCAATGGATCCAAAAAGCGGCAAAGTTTGGTCTATTGACGAGATCTTCGCCATTGTGGATGACCTTGGCAATTCGGACTTTCTGATGACGATTACGATGCCCAAATTATTTATGTAGTATAATATACTCTCTCTATACTGTGGATACAGTAAGAGACGAGCAAGAACATTGACGAAAATTTCAACGGAATAGCCCTGGCACACGACAACAAAGACATCCCAGGTACGTTTGAACTCCAAAAAGCGCAAAGATACGACAGAAACCAGAAAGCCAGTGGTGCATTTGATCAGCCTAAGATGATTTCGGACTACAACAAATTTATGGGAGGGGGTGGACCTCCATACCAACGGCGTTGAAAATTACCGCATCAAGGCGGGGGAAAAAATTGGTGGTTGCTACTCTCTTCACAAACGGGATCGGGAACGCCTTAGCGCCTGAAAACTTTACCGATACGAATGATGACAAGTGTGGCTGGTGGATTTCTGATCAAGAGTTTGTCTGAGCTTGCTGTGGAACGAAGATCCCATTGAGAGTCTGACACTCCTGAAGCTCCAAAAATGCCTGCTAACGGAGTGATATGAGATTTGACTCATAATAATCATAATTTGATTAATAATTCTCCCCAACTCTCTTTTCATTGGTGCTGGATCTCTTGATGAGAAAACCCCTCGGGGGTCGAAAGAGAGGTATTCAGTGGGGCTTGAGGGAGCGGCTTGAGGACTTGGATTACGCTGATGATATTTGCATGCTGTCACAACGGCTATGTGATATGAATTCCAAGCTTGAGAAGCTCTCGGAGTTAGCGCACATAGCTGGTCTGAAAATCAATGTGCAGAAGGCAAAAGAAATCCGAGTCAACGTGACACTGACGGATGACCTTGAGGTGAACGGAGAGGTGATTGAGCAGGTTGAAGCATTCCAGTACCTTGGTAGCATCGTGGACGCAAGGGGAGGGGCCGAAGAAGATGTAAAGAGCCGTATTAGAAAAGCTAATGGCGCTTTCGTCCAGCTATATCCGGTTTGGAGAAACAGAAATGTTTCACTTGGAACGAAGCTGCGACTCTTTAATACAAATGTAAAATCGGTCCTCCTCTACGGCTGTGAGACCTGGAGAGTCACAAGATCGCTTACTCAGAAGTTGCAGGTCTTCATCAATCGATGTCTGAGACGGATCCTAGGGGTGTTTTGGCCAGACATAATTTCCAACGAACGACTGCTTGAAAGAACAAGTCAAAGACCAATCTCTTTAGAGATTAGGCAGCGGAAATGGAAGTGGATCGGCCACACACTCCGCAAGGATGAAGCGTCCATTGAGAAGAGGGCACTGGATTGGAATCCTCGAGGAACTAGAAGAAGAGGACGACCACGAGCATCATGGAGGCGGTCTGTGGAGGCCGAGGCTGGACAGGTTGGGAGGACGTGGCTGGAGGTCAAGGCTTTGGCAACAAATCGGGAAGGATGGCGAAGCTTCGTAACGGCCCTATGCTCCAACAGGAAATAATTGAATTGAATTGATTAATATTACGGCATTCCACAGCTTCAAGGAAACGCTGCAGATGCTGTGGTGTACTGAAATTGTATGTCTACGAGAAATAGGACGTTCATCTGCACCCAGAGTGTTTCAAAGGGTTCCTTGTCAAGTGATCCAGCTTTCGGCCAACGATGCGTTTTTGCATCGTTCGTTATCTTTTGTTTTGAAATTGATTGAGAAATTTTAAGCTTCATTTCATGTTCATACATTCTTAAATATAATGTTCTTACATAAAAATTTCAACTTTTAAATGTATTTCTACCCTTGGCCGGAAATGGGTTAGGAAGACCCAAATTTTGTGTCTACAGAGCTTCGACTAGGGGTCAGCTGTGACCGAGCGAGCTACGGCGTGTGTCTGTGGAGACGGGACTCGAACCGGTTGCAGGGGCCGTGAGTTCGAGGCCCACCTCTGCCGCTTGTTTTCGGCCAAGTCGATCACAGTTACCCCTCGTCCCAACCCAGGGCGGTGAGGCCAATGGGAAGCCATGAGCGAAATCATCAGTACAAATTCTGATCTTCCCTTAGGAAGACAGCTGATGACGTCCGTGATGCCAGGAATGGCAGTCAAACGAAAATCCAACCTGAAATGGTTGTTTACTTTACTTACTTTACTTTACAGAGCTTCGACTCGTTTGGCAGCAATATGGAGCAGAATTTATGTTTCCTGTATCGAAAACTACTTGAAAGCATAACGATTGGATCTGACGAGATGTACAATGTAATAACCAACGTGCTCTCGAGCATTGTAAACGGGTTTAATATGGGAACCAGGAATTATTTATGGTGAAGAGAAGAAAAGGCCAGGAGGAAACTAATAAATTATCACTATGCGAGGTTATGATGTTTTTCTCGTGACAACGTCCACGTTGACGTCGACATTATTATTCAATAAATATGAAAACTTCTATATCTCTTTCAAAAAAAAAAAAAAAAAGAAGGGCGAGAAAAGAAAGTCGAGGGAGTTGAGGTGGAAGGACCAGGGGTGGGGGGGTGTATTCAAAGGGGCTTTTGAAGCCAGTGCTCCATTTAATGCCCGCTCACCGCCACACAGTCCTCTGTTCCCACTACATTTCTACCCCCTGACCCTTGGTCTGAATAGAATGAGACCACCAAGGGCCGATCCTCATTTGTCATGCCTCCTCAGCGTTCGAGGGAAGCCGATATAACAGGTTTTCTGTAAAGAAAACGCGTTGGGATTTTCGTTTAACAAGTACCTATGAAATAAAACTCCGTGAAAAATAGATTTTGGGGATAAAATCAGAAGGGTGTGTTGTCCATTCTTGCGATCACTTCCAAGATACTGTTCACCTCCATCCACCGACTCAGGATGAATAGGAGAGAAGCACCTATACGTAGCTGATAATTAATTGACGTTCATGAGTTAACACTCGTTTCAAATTCGTATGTACTCGCCCTATCTAGTGGGGATGCGGGAAACTTCCAGAACTGCCTATTATGCAGGTAAAGAGGTGGTTCTCGAGAAATCACTAGATACAAACAGGAGCATCTAGGGAGAGAAATTGGTGGCAACGATTAAATGAACCTTCTGGAGCTCAAAACCTACGTTATCTCTCATCAGTCCGTTGATGTGATGACAACTCGGAACTCGGTAATACCGTTGACACATTTTACCGAGAATTTTAGCAGTTTTGCCTTGGTGATTTTCCGCGTGTTTTGCATGATATCACGAATCCGTATGTTACCTCGCTGTGACGAAGTGCTACTCTGAACTTACTTTCATTTCATCAAATCCAAAATTTTTAAGGTCTGTAGAATTGATACTTACTTGGCATAGTCATTTTATTGATTTATTTGTATCCCACCTCAAGTTAAGTAATTTAATTGTGTTGTAATGTATCTGAACTTAAGTATTAATTAATTCATGATTCTCGGTTGAGAACAACGTACCTAATTTTGTTATCAATGATCGGAATTTCCCTACTTCGTGTATGTATCAATGAATGTTTTTGTAATAAATTTCTTTTCAATTTATATGTTTTCTTGCTATTTTAATACCATAATTACTTAATCCAGAAATATTAGGGTTGGGAGAAATTTTTGGTTTAATAATTATTATTATTATTAGATTATAATCTAACTAGCAAACTTTTTCGGTTCAGATGTGTTCAGATTTTAGTTTCATCAGATTATTCTACTGTCTTTCTCCTGGATAAGAAATTTTGATAAGGCAAAGCTTTTTCATTGCAATTTGGCGCATTTGATTGTCTATAAACGCAGAATTTTATGCTCTACAACTTCTTTTTTGAACGAAAAATTTAATGAGTACTAGGTACCTACTTCATCGATTTTGAAATGGTTTCCCCCTCTTTCGGGAAATTTTTCAAACAAGACAAAGAGTGAATTTTCTGTTGAAAATTTGCTGAAAGGTTGTCCAGCTCACCTGTAAATTAGGGAGCTGCTTACCTGTCTAGTCGGATCCTAGTCTAGTCTACTACGGTAGCGGAAGCATTGTTTTCACTTTTCAAGGTTTAAAAAAAATTTTCTCCTAAATCAAAATTACTGCTTAACCTAAAGCTTATCCAATGGAGTGCTTGCATTTCTAAATATGTTTCTCTAGTGGACCGAATAATATTTATTAATAAATTGTATTAGTAAAGAAAAAATATCATTGACTGTGCTATTAGAGCTTTCCTTACTTCTAGGCCCCGTGAATTTCGGAAAACTAGGTAAATACCTGTACAGCTGTACAACGCCAGGTATTGAGGTTTTTGTAGAAATAAATAATACTTTTCGTATATAATAGCGATATAATATGGTTCAGATTTTAATACACAATCGTTATAAACAGTAGTCCGTGTACATGCCAAGTTCAATCACAAAGGTAGGAATCGCGTTTAACAAACGTATGAAAATTACGGAGTTAGGTTGTTCAACGAACAGAGGTGGTAGTACGAATGAATTAAGGGGTGGTGAACTTCCAGGGCTCTATGGTAGGGATGAATAGAGGAGAGGGTATGATTGGGGAAAACCCCAGGGAGGGTTAAATATGAGAAGGAATAGCGGGACTAAGGAATGCATTGTCTGCTTGTCATGACCATGAGAGTAGGTATTATACCTAAGTGGTAAAAGGTTTAAATGAAGGGTATTGACCGAAGGCTGTGACGAAGTAACATATTCCCCCACCTTGAGCGTATGCGAAATTTGACATGAAAATTTGTAGGAATTTTAAATTTAAAAATTAAGTACGTAGGAGAAATGAAATAAGTTTGGTGTATAATTGGTTTGTTAAGTGCTGTTGAGAATTTTTATGTGGTTATTATGTGTGATCAATATCATTGGGTAGGTAGTGGGCAAAGTTTTCGAATGTGGCGCTGAAGTACTTGATTCCTTGTGCGTACATCAGCGACACGAGGGATCCCGTCTGTTCCAGGATGCACCTTGATGATTCTACCTATAGTCCATTGTGTTGGTGGTAAGTTGTCGTCCAACATTAATACGATCGTTCCGGGTGTCGGTGGATTCTCAGAGGTATTCCAGCGATATCGGGTTTGAAGAGTAGTTAGGTATTCCGATTTCCAACGTTTCCAAAATGATTGAAGGCGGAGTTGTACCTGAGACCACCGAGAGCCAATTGCAGTTCTCTCTGTCAACTCTGGGTCCTCTGGGGGTGCTGTTATTGGGCGGAATATCAAAAAGTGGCCTGGAGTTAAAACTTCTATGTCGTCGGGTGATGAGGAGAGTGATATTATGGGTCTGGAGTTCATGATAGCCTCAATTTGAATTGTGAGGCACCGAAATTCTTCAATATTTGGGGTATAACCTCGAAGGGTGACAGCTAAGGGTTTCTTTATGGCCATAACTGCGGCTTCCCAAAGCCCTCCGAAATGAGGTGCTCGAGGAGGTATGAATACCCACTCAGTTTGCCGGGCTGCAGCTTCCGAGATGAAAGTAGATTGGTGATCTGGGTTGGCGAGTAGTGCTTGGATACGTCTTAATTCGTTGGACGCGCCAACAAAATTTGTGCCTCTATCTGAATGAATTTTCTGGGGATTACCCCTACGACTGCAGAAATTTTTATAGCATGCCAGAAAAGCTGATGTTGATAGACTTGATGCAATTTCTACGTGTACTGCCTTAGTTGAAAAACAAACGAAAATGCAGAGGTAAACAGGTATGATCTTTGAGTTCCGAATGGGAGACGATTTCACGTGGAAAGGTCCCGCATAGTCGACCCCAACTGTCAAAAAGGGGGAAACAGGTTTTGTGCGATTCTGAGGCAGCTGTCCCATAATTGGTTCCATTGGTTTAGGTTTGATAGTGAAGCAACGATTACAACCAGCTAACGTTCGTCGGGTAACATTCTTACCATCTAGAATCCACACTGTGCGACGAAGAAACGCTAATGTTGCAGTCGGGCCTACATGCAAGTTGAACTCATGGGCATAACGAATCAGCATGGTGGTAACGGGATGCTTAGCTGGAAGTAGAGCTGGGTGACGAGTTTCGTAGGGAAGTTCTGAATTCTCGAGGCGGCCTCCGACTCTGAGTATATCATCATTAGGGTCCAAAAATGTGGCTAGAATTCTAGAAGTTTTCACCATCGGTCGATTCAATGAAGCGTCTTTCCGGAGCTCTGAAAGTGATTGTAGTTGTGTGCGTCTTATGATTGCTAAAGTAGCCTTTTTTAACTCATCAGCTCTGAGTACTCCTGATTTTCGAGGTAGACGTTTACATTTGTTATGAATAAAACGTAAACACCAGGCAGTGACGTTTCTTAACTTGATGAATGATGAAAATCTGTTTTCTAACTGAGAAGATAAGTCATCAGATGCTGATCGTTCCTTGATATTTACGGGCAATGCAATGGGTTGACTCGAACGAGCTTCACTCGTGACCTCGGGAGACTGCAAAGCCGATCTTATTCTACGAAGTGGCCAACTATCGCGCTGCAGAGTTAACCATTTTGGACCTTTCCACCACAGTGGGTGGTCTATTAGATCAATCGGATAAATTCCTCGTGAAGCACAATCGGCTGGGTTTTCTTCTGAGGGTACATAAAACCATTGAGATGGAGAAATAATTTTGATAGTTTCCGAAATTCTGTTGCCAACGAAGGTTTTCCATACTGGAGCGGGTTCCGCAGTTAACCATGCAAGAGCTACCGTCGAGTCAGAAAACGCTAATATGCGGTCAGGCGGTATGTCTGGAAGTGAGGGTAAAGTGGACTGTATAAGAAGTGCTAATAGATGGGCCGCACATAGTTCAAGTCTAGGTAGTGTGACTGGTTGCAATGGTGATACTCTACATTTAGAAGCGACAATTCGAATAGTATTCTCTGGATTGGAGGGTTGCACTATATAATATATTATATAGTATTATGCACTATATAATATTATATTATAATATACACGCGTAAGCCTTCTCGGATGCGTCTGCAAATCCAACAAGAAAGAAATCGGATTTACAAGTAGGTAAATATCTTGGTATATTGATGTGCATTATCTGAGGTAGCTGATCTTGACATGTTTTCCAGCGGGAAGCTATAGTCGGAGGTAACGGTGCATCCCAGTCTATCTTGGAGTGACAAACTTCACGGAATAAAATTAAGAATATTATTATGATTGGCGTTAACCATCCTAAGGGATCAAATATGCGGGCGATTTTGGACAGAAGTTCTCTCTTTGTACTTGCCCCAAATAAATCTCGGAACGAATAATAAAATGAGTCCGAACTTGGATTCCAACATAGACCCAATACTTTCAGTGTATTTTTTTCCGGGTCAGTATCTAGTTTAATTTCGGTGGAAGAGGGTAATCGGTAATCATCCGGTATACCCAATAATAGGCTGGGGTGATTAGATGCCCATTTTCGAAGCTCCATTCCAGCGGATGAAAGTACTTCTACTAGCTTGTCTCTGAGCTGAACTGCTCCAGATACCGAATTACTTCCACCGTTCACGTCGTCGGACATAAGTTCTAGTGCTGAGGATTTTCGAAACCTCAGGTTCTGAAGCGATATGTGTATCAGCAATTTCCTTTATCACTCGGTTCGCTAACCACGGGGCGGAGGCTGTTCCATACGTCACCGTTTTCAAGCGATAATCTCGAACGGGCTCCGATTCCGAAAAACGCCATACAATCCTAAGTAAATCGCGTTCTGAAGGATGATGTTCGATTTGTCGGAACATTTGTTTAATGTCTGCTGTAAATACATACTTATCTGTTCGGAATCTCGTCACTACATCGGAAATGTTCTGCTGTAACCTTTGTCCTGGTAATAGAATATCATTCAGAGATATTTTCGAGGCAGTTTTCTGAGATGCATTGAAAACGACACGTATTTTATCGGGGGGATCATCGGGCCTGTGCACACAGTGATGTGGTAGATAATACGTAGTTGTGTTATATTTTGGAGGATCACAAGGTTCCATATGTCCTTGTATTAAATAATCGTTCATAAATTCGTTATAGGCTTTACGTAAATGAGGTTGCCTTTTCAGTCGTACTTCGAGCGATTTAAGTCGATTAATAGCGGTGTTTCTTGACGGTCCTAGTTGTTGTTTGTCATACCTGAGAGGTAGAGCTACCGAATAACGACCGACATCATTTCGGAACGTGTTTTTTACGAAACATTCTTCAGCTTTCAATTCATCTGGGGTTAACTTTGGATATTCTGCCACCGATTCTAGTTGGAATAATTTTTCAACTAGTTTATTAAGCTCGGGATCTGATCTTCTTTCTTTCTTAGGTGTAGATTTGACTTTGAACGGACGGGTTATGGTACAAATCGGAGGATTCGTATTCAAGTCGATTAGGGATATTTTAAACGGTGTTGGAAGATTCGGGCTGAAACGGTATCCTGGACCATCGGTCCGCTTTGGCAGAGGTACTGATGCACAGTCAGACAACCCACTTGTACCAGCTGTATTAAAGCTCCTTGAAGCTTTGTCTGATGCTTGGCCTTCGTGAATTACCGGTGTTATTTCGATATTTTGACTCGGATACATTCTTGGTGAAATGGGAGTAGGAATGATATCTTTTATAGATGTGCCAGGTGTTAGAGACTCGGGGTTATTGTCATGTGGTAATTGTTGAGTATTCGGATTTATTGTGTGGTTTCTATCGAAGTAATGAGTTACAGGTTGTGGATTAAATCTAACGTGTTTCTTTGAATGCCTTGTCGTGAAAGCTCCTAGTATTATCCACCCAATTGAAGTATGTCTAGCAACTGGATGATGCAGATAGCTCAACGTAAAATTCTTATCAATAGTTTCAAAAACATCAGATCCAAAAATAAGATCTACCGATTGAGGAATATGGTATTCTGGATCAGCTAATTGTAATTTATCATATTCAGTCCATTTATGGCGGGGTAGTATGTTAGAGGGTACTCTCAACGTGGGTTTATGCATTACCTGCAGGTTTAAAGGTATATCCGGTAAACCGTGATTTTGTCTAAGATGTAAACATGATAAACCTAAAATGGTGCCGCTAGTTTCACCAATTCCGGCAATACCCAAACCGGATGTTTTAGTAAAGGGTAAGCCAGCTCTCTTGATAGTGTCCATACTAACTACATTTACTTCACTACCGGTATCAAGAATGCACCTCGCGTTGAACCATTGACCGCTGTCTGATCGGATTTGCACTATAGCAGTAGGTATGATTGAGCGCATTATATTAGTTTGACCCGATGGGAAAGGGTTACAACGCGAGGCAATTTTTCATTGACTGTTCAGATTAGGGAGTGAATTGGAGCAATCCAGAATGGTGCCATGGTTTGAAGAAGTCTCATATAGATTATCAGATGAATCATTCTGTACTCCCAAACACGGTGACTGTGCTAAGGTACCTGAATACGATGACCATTGTGAAGTGGAGGGTTTTTGTGAAATTGATCGGTTGTAAATGGGGGACTGCGGACGGCTCTGTGGTCTAGGATAAGTATTGTGGGGACTTAAAGATTTACGATCATCAAAGAATGAATCTAATTGAGCTGGATTCGATTTATGTAGCAAAGAATTATGACGGCCTGGGCATAATTTACAATGACTTCCTGATCTACATTGTGTAGTGTCGTGAGAGTTGGTAAGACAATTTACGCATAAATTACGATTTTTGACTTCGTCTCGTCTATGAATGATTTTCAAATTCTTGAAATCTGGACAGGAGTAAATTTTGTGGTCATTTGACAAGCAAAAAATGCATGCATGAGAAGGATCGGATGATTGACTTACATAGGAATTGGAGTGCCTCGGTGTAGCGCCTTGAGATACATTCTTCGATTTCATCCAATTTGAAGCTTGAGCGGGTGTAGTCTTCCTAGGTGCTGAATAAGTCCCTCTTGCTCGGAGTTTTGATAGCTCTGCGTCTAAGAAATTCGTCACAGCAGCAACATCAGGTATGAGGGCGTCGCCAAGCTCTTCATGCAGCTTGTCCTGCATATCGAACGGAATGCGGGCCTTGATGGACGAAAATAGCAGAAATTCGCCCAAATGTTGTATTTTCAAGTTTTTAAGAGCATTGTAGGAAGCTAAAATTTCAGTTGCGGAATCGTTCTACATCTTCAAGGGATTCTTTTCTGGTACACGGGAGAATGTTATTGAACGTTTTGAGTACAGCATCTGCAACTTGCCGTGGACTTGTGAAGCGCTCTATTAGATCTGAGTAGGCGTCGTTATAATCATTATCCGATGTTCCATAATGATCAAGAAAACTCCCAGTAGCACCTGGTATTAGCTTGCGAAGCGCTGACATTTTGACGTGAGACGGTATGTTGAGATTGTGGACAGCTCTGTCAAAGGCACTTCGGAAAGCCGGAAATTTCAGTATGTTTCCTGAGAAAGCTGACTGATGGTAACAAGAACTGGAAAAGTTCGAGCTGCTTGATTTCTGAGTTGCGCTCTTCACTTACATGACTCGGAGTCATGAATGTTGGCTGTTGTGGTGGTTCAATTACCTCGACGAGATCATAGTATTGTGATGCTAGAGAAATTCTGTCTTGAGAGATTTTTTCATAGAGATCCTTCAATGTTTCATAATCTGGGGATAAACAAATAGTGTCAAGCAGGACTTGTGCGCGATTATCAATGATGTCCACAACGTCTCGTCGGATGGCCCTCAATGTTGACTTCGCATTGGTACTCGTGGTTAGTTGGTCGAGATACAATTTCATCCGGCGGAGCATTCCATCTGCTTGGTTCTTGAGAACATCGGTTGTGACGGCCTTCGGAGGCATTTCGGCGAGTTACTTAACAGAATCACAACCGCGAAATCACTCAATACCGGCTCGAAAGACCATTTTGTACAGCTGTACAACGCCAGGTATTGAGGTTTTCGTAGAAATAAATAATACTTTTCGTATATAATAGCGATATAATATGGTTCAGTTTTTAATACACAATCGTTATTATCCGTGTCCATGCCAAGTTCAATCACAAAAGTAGGAATCGCGTTTAACAAACGTATGAAAATTACGGAGTTAGGTTGTTCAACGAACAGAGGTAGGTAGTACGAATGAATTAAGGGGTGGTGAACTTCCAGGGCTCTATGGTAGGGATGAATAGAGGAGAAGGTATGATTGGGGAAAACCCCAGCGAGGGTTAAATATGAGAAGGAATAGCGGGACTAAGGAATGCATTGTCTGCTTGTCATGACCATGAGAGTAGGTATTATACCTAAGTGGTAAAAGGTTTAAATGAAGGGTATTGACCGCAGGATGTGACGAAGTAACAATACCTTTGTTATAAATAATTTTATTGAATTTTTGAGAAGACTCGATATGTTCAAAACGACCACATTCTATCTAAAATGTCGTAAGATCCTCAGGTTTTTGGAAGTTAAATCAATGATGATCCCCATATTACGCAAATTTATTCGATGCAGTTTTTGAAGAATGATTTAATTTCTGGGGATTTAATAACAGAAGAATCATGAAGAATAATGACATGCATAGTTTTGCAGGTATTTATTGTCAAAATACACTCACGGGACAGCCATTCATTTTTTTGATCTCACACATGATCTTGACCTATTGAATTTTCATTGAATCAGTTTGGTTCATCTCTCGAGACAGCAAAACACAACCACGTAAAAGCAAAACAATGGTTCGGAAACAATATTCGGGTGACGTCGAGTCTAACGAGTTGTACACAAACGACAGAAGTTTGTTACGAAATTTATCAAATGTCCATAATCCGTAAACTCTCTAATATCCAATTTTCAAATTAGTTCGTTGACATCCGTGAAGCTCACTCCCACCTCATCATTTTGTTCTACGGAACCCACCTACATCACACTGGGCGACTGATAAGAGAGATAACGCATGTTTTGAGCTCCGGAAAGTTCATCTAATCGTTGCTTGGCAGCGCTCAGGCTGTTACACCAATTTCTCTCCCTAGATGCTCCTGATACAAAGTCGTATGTACTCGCCCTATCTAGTGGTGATGCGGGAAACTTCCAGAACTGCCTATTATGCAGGTGTAGGTGGTTCTCGAGAAATCACTAGTTTTAGTCCTGGTCTGTTTTGTGTTGTGTGAATGTTACCTACATGTAAGTGTACCTGCTGGCTGGGCCACATGACGTATGGGCTTAGGCTATGGCCGTTTTATTCAACTCCACAGGGTAGCAGTTCAGATTAATAATTACTACTATCCATTACAATTGTTATTTCAATTACTTAGGTATTATTTTGTGTTCGTCTCACCGATTTATATATTTAAGACTTTTTTATTATTATGTGGCAATTGTCACACTGTTCTACGACAAATAAATCTTCAACACCTTTCGAAAAACGACACGAACTCGATGAGAAAACCCTTCTTTTCCTCCTCTGTTTGGTTAAGATGGTATAGTTATTTATTCACTCTAAAATGTTTTTATCACTCTTTTCTCTTGTTGCAGGTAATGTCTGGCAGAATGCATTGAATCTCACTCGGAGTATTCAGTAAGATATTAACAATATAACGCTTAATGGTGTGAGTATGAGACATATATTACAAACAATGATTAGAACAAAAGTATTAAAATAATTTCCGAGCCTACATTTCAGTGTTACATTTAATAATTAGTGTTACAAAAATTAGGATAGGATTCAACGCTCTTTAAGTTCCTAGATATATCATGGCTTCCAGAAGGTAGTGTATGATGTAAAACGCAGTCCTCCACCGAAAAATTGCAAGATATCAAGAAGAAATTATGATTCTAAAATTCGTTAGATAAAATTACCTACTTGAAATTTCACCAGTAATTCTTTGGAGAGTACTTTGAAGTCTAAATATAATATACACGTTTTATTACAACCTTCCCATACTTACGTACATTAATGAATTGAGTAATGAAAATCCAAATAATCTCGAAGAAATTATGTTAAATTAATACCTAGTCCAGGGGCGTTGGGTGAACTCCGAAAGTGGTGGGGCACCAAACCAGAAAATACACAAACTTGACCATAGGATCGCACATATCTTCTTTTGCACCTAACCGATGACCCACTGGGGAATATCAATACCTCAACTTCGATATGCGCTTAAAACAAGTTGTGTGACTCCCTAGTTACTACCTCAGTGCGACTTCCTACGGTGACAGTCGAGCATTACCAACACAGACACTGTTTCTTAGAACAAGAAGTTCTCTGATAAGAAATGGGTGGATTTCAATCTTTCCCAGCTTTTAGCAAGTCATAATGTGCGGTGGTAGCAAGGCCTAGGTACATTATGATAAGGTATAAGAAATAATAGAGGTAAAAGTTAACTTATCTGTTTGACGTCCCATTGCAAATCTAGGATGAACTGTGAAAGCGTAGGTAGTTTCTCCCAAATAACACAGCTAATTTAGATTATTGTTGTGTTCTGCGTGTTGTCGAGTGAGGGCGATGGTCCTCTTGATGCGCTGAATTGTTCCTAGCCTGAATCCTACTCAATGGAGAGATTGATCCCTAAAAGCCTAGGGCTTCAGCACTCCATCTGTGGCGCCTGGCAGCCGACCGTAAGGACGAGTGCGTCAAAATCTATCCGACAACCTTGGCGTCTGATAACACTCACCGGCGTAGGGCGGAACATTTACCTAGTGAGGCCTACAGTTCTGAAGAGGTCCCTAAGGGGAGCTAGAGGTTCGGCGCCTTTATGGGGCAAACCCTTCCCTCGGAAAAACTGGGGCTGTAGGTAAGACAAGAAATGATAAGTCGGATAGACGAGGTACGAATGCATGTAGGAAGACCCTTGAGTGTGGCTTATATACTCAAATTTGTATGGTGAGGGGAGAGTGGAAAAAAGGTGACGTCAAGTGACGTGTTCTTCCCTTCCTCACCTCACCAATGTTGGTGACTCATGCCTGCTCGAGGTTTTCCTACACGTCACTTTATTGGAGAACTACTGACTAGAAATGTATGACATTACAATTATGAAGCAAACTCAAGTCACGTAAATGGAAATGAATACATTGAAATCAATGTAGAATAATAATTCCCAGACAGGTTTTCTTTCATATTTGTGAAAAACCCCGGTTTAGTTAGGAAAGGTTGTTGTGATTGGATCTAAGCGCGACTTTGCTAAGCAAGATAACTGATAAAAGGCATTGACTTGAATCGAAAATTGTCTCGATCAAAGCGAATGAAATTGATTTCATCCTCCCTGGCGTTGGCCGAGAAAGGGAGGGGATAACGGACAAAGCATGCATTTTCACATTAATGGGCATGCGCGGACAGGGCATAAACTAAAATATATAATGTAACTATAGCGACTCCAGGGTCCAAACTGTTCCTGCCACAGTGCTTCCTTGGCTACATGTTTTTCCCCAATCATTGGAAATTCAAGAGTGGACAATCGATTGATGGATACCTGTAGATTTCATCCTACTTCTTCTTCTCTTCTTTTGTTTTAATAAAATAAAATTATTACTTTACACTTGAAGATCCATGCTTCCATGGATCATCATTGAGTTTTTTGGAAATTAACTTTCTACTAGGGATTTTTTTCTACTTTGGGGGAACACTTTTCGAAGCGAGTTTTTTCAGCTACGAGGTAAACAAATCAAGCTTACAGAGAGGGAAATTTTGCTGGGGCTAGACCCTGAGTGGCCTTATGGACGCCACGCCCCTGACCTAGTCCTATTTCATAATAATGTTCAGGTAACGAGGCGTGAATATACATATTTGTTGATTGTACACATTAGAAAACAACATTCATGGAGGCATTTGTTGGCTCAGATGAAACGGTCGAAACACAAATTTATCTAAGGCTGTTTGCTGGAGCTAATAGTGTTTTGAATCACTTCTCCCCGCCCCTTCTTTTCACATACATCCACCTTCATTGTTTGAACTGGATGTGTTGCCCCAGGATTACGATTTAATTACCCGATTAAACATTGCGTGTTATCGGCTATCGACGGGTAGATATAAAGGCGAAATCCACTGCAATTATTCAGGCACAATCTCAATTGGTATCTAAATGATAAAAATATGCCTAGAGAGAGAAAAAAAAATTTATTGGACATTGCAAAAGGAATAAAGGTGGACAAGGACTCCAGTAGTTGTCTAAACGTAAAATATGGATATCCACTTTTCTTTTGTTCATCTTAGAGCACTTGAATTCCATTGCCAGCTTCGCAATGAGCGTTGGGAGTAAACAATAATTCACAACCTCCTCCCAAACTGTAGGAAGTATCGATGAACCGATGTGAATGTGTGAATCGTGGAGATTCTCCCCTCTCTTCATTTTCTGTTTAGCTTCAGTATTCAGAGGACAGACGCTCTTCTCCATATATACACACGTTAGGTTCTATTTGCTTGATGACGGACAGAATGTGGGTTCGCGAAGGAAACACATCCAGTGATCAATACCGTACGCATCAAGCCGTGATTGTTCTGAGAACGGAGTACAATAATTACTGAACGAAAACAGGAGTTCTCGGTCCGTTTGTGTATTCACAGGGGAACCCATTCCGTCGAATTAATATTTTACCTGCGTAAACAACGAGACCCGACTCTACCTGTTAGCCATTTACTTTTTCACAAAGCCACTTGCCCCCACGTTTGGCCGTGTTTGTTTGAATTCTTTCTCACAATCCTCGATTCCTCTCCACTGATTCCACCAGTCAGATTTGTATCACTCTTCTTCAGTTATTCGGTCCGGAGATGATTTCTTCAATAAAACGACTGTTTCGCCAATCTATATTGAGATACTTCCATGGACATTTGGGGGATATTTTCAGATTCTCAATCACATAAATTTATGTCAATATCACATTGTTTACGGTTATTCTGACTTGTTCGAGCGTTAACGGCACTAATTCAATCCGAAATTGTATCATATTATGAAGTTATTATTGCTTGAAAACATCAAATGGAATATTATTATCTGTGTGAATATTATTATCTGTACTCAGTCAAAACGATGTTAGAGTTTCTGGTAGCAGTCTTCCTGGAAGTGGTCAGATGGAAGACAGATCAAATGCGTGTGATCGGACTAATTCCTCTTTTAATCGTGTCTATATCTGTTGGGAACCTCAAAAAGTGACAGGGAGTAAATAATAAGATGAATTCAAATTTTTCCTATTCATCATAAAGCACTGAAATTTCAGAATCCTTTTCTTGGGAACCAGAGGAATTCCGAAGGTAGAGAAAAATCGTGACAAACAATCAATGGTCGTTGAACTAGTTGTCGAATTAACAGGGTATACTTCAATCCACTTACTGTAAGCATATACTACAACCAAAAAATATCTATTGGTTTATTATTTTCAATAATGAACCTTTGGAATCGACCAAGAAAAAAAAAATTTTAACACCCCCTCAAAATTTGATGGTTTACGTTTCAAGGTACGTAGAATCCAAAAATCGAATAAAAATTTGGCCGTCCGTCCGCCGTACGCCGTCCGCCATCCGCCGTACGCGGCACTTTTGCCACTTAGCATTGACCGATTTTGATGAAATTTGGTATGTAGGCTCCATTTGGGGTCTAGTTGTGCCCCGAAGCTTTTGGTTGCTGTAGGTCACTACTAAGGGTTCCAAAATCAATTTTGAAATTTTGAAAACGCCCTAACTCAAAAAATTTCGATATAAAGGTATTGTTTTTCCTTCAAATTAAGATTCTATAGAATTTTTAGAATTTTTTGAGACCACGTGGAGCTCTGTAGGACAAACCGTTCGCTCCCTACGAAAATTTAAGGGTTTATATTGAAATATATATATATATATAAATCAAAACACGAGTGTGAATCGCAAAAGAGGCCTAATCCCCGTTCAAATTAGAGCTGACCGAAATGTGATCGATGGTTGGTGATTTTGATGTTTTTAAAAATTTTTTTTGATTTTTTTTTTTTTTTTTTCTTCATATTGGATGGTTGGTGATTTTGTAGACGAGTGATCTATATAAAAATAATAAACCGTTGTGTAATAATTTGCAGCGTTTTTTGAAAGGTCCGGCATAATCAATGTGGACACGTTGCATTGGGCGTTTAGGGTATTCCCAAGAATGAAGGGTAGCTTGGGGAGGGTTGTTCCGAAATTGCTGGCAAGATCCACAGTTCGCAATCATGATTTCTATGTCATTATCAATTTTGGGCCACAAAATTTGACTTCTAGCAAGTGATTTAGTCTTCACAACTCCCTGATGTCCCTCGTGGAGTTCTTCATTACATGAGGTCTCAACATTTTCGGAATGTACACCATGTGGCTCCAAAATAAGCAACCATTCGCCATGCTATAGCAATATATAATATATATTGCTGAATATATTATATTCAGAAATATCATGTCCAAAAAGTCTTTTAGCATCAGGAGTTTTTCCATTTATTAATGCATTTACTATTGGTATGACTACTTGGAGAGTTCTGCTCTTATATCTCTACTTGTGACTGGTAAAATTGATAGTTGATGTGCGTAATAAATGTCAGCTCCGGTACAGTTTTCTGGATCTTTACATTCCAATGGAAGACGGGACAGGGCATCACTAAAAGACAGCTGTTGCAGCGGATGATGGGCAGCTACAAAATGCGACTTCAGAGCTGCATTGACAATAGCGGCCATCATCTTCGAAAAGTTTTGTTTAAAACTTCAGGATTTAAAATGTTATGAGCTGTTAATCAAGTAAATATAAATAAATTTCTCATAACTTGCTTTAAAGCAAAAATAATTGAGTTAAAAAAACAATTGTTTTTCAAATGGCCTCCTGAAATTGTATAGGAAGTTGTGCCCCACATTACACAAATATGGATCCTTACTTCGGGCTGTCCTTAGCCCGAAGTAATGTGTTAGACGGTTCCGGGCTGAGCTCCAACGTGGGAGAAAAGGGGGTGTTTTTTTAGTGGGTTTGAATCTCACATAACCGGAAGATGCGGATCCTTCCAGGTATCTTACGAGATCCATCTCCACCTATGAATCTTAAAGATTTTCTCCCCTACCTGCCGGAAAAAAATAGATCCTTGAGGGACACCACACAATGCCGATTGAACTTATTTTTTTGTGAGCAAGAACAGTAATAGAGTCCTCAGATCAGTCTAGCTGCATCAACCAGCCGTTGTCGTAGTGAAGTTCGCCGGGAATGGATGAAGGTGGGTTGAAGGTTGGCCGGAAAGCGAGGCAAACCCGCGGAGGAACGAGCGTCTACTTTATCACTCTGAATATTTCAAATGGACGGAAAAGTATCGCCAGATCACGATAGGATTTCATGGAAACTCAATCTGATTGAGGGTGGGGCTGAAGATGGCATGTAGAGCGGAAAGAGGGTTGGAGTCTTCCGCGAAGGCGTATCTTTTTGAAAATGGGGCACATCGGATCCCTTTCGTGGTAAAAAAAAAAAAAAATAGAACAGTAAACATCCACCTCAGGTTGAATTTTCGTCAACTTTCGTCATTCCTGGCGTCGCGGACATCAGCTATCTTCCACAGATAATATCATAATTAGTCCTTGTGGTTTCGCTCTTGGCTAATTATTGCCTCACCCGCTTAAATGGAGCGGGGTTCACCAGCTGTCCAACTCGAACGGTACCGCCCACAAGCGGTTTCCTATCCAGATAATCTCCCGGGCCGCTGGCCTTAACTTTGATAGTACCCAGGCTTTGACGTCGAACCTTTTCAACGAAGGTAAGATCGTCTAGCCATCTCTCTCCAAAGGGTTAAAAGTCAAGCGCCCCTCGCGCGTTATTTCTTCGCAGAGAGAATTCTCTTATCAGAGTTACTTCCTTCGGCCTGAAGCGCCAGACTTAATTCTGCAGGGGTCCTATCAGAATGGAAATCTGAACGTTATAAACGAAAAGTCACTGGGGTGCCGTTCCCAATTACACTGAGTATTATATCGGGGAGAGAAAACCCATTTCAGATTGAATGGATCTTACCGCAACTCACGGAGTAGAGGAAGCGTTAAATTCGGGTGGAAGATAAGGGGGTAGATTAGTCACTTTCTTGTCCCACGATTTCATAACTGCCCACCGTAGAAAAAACACCTCCAAGACCGAAGCAAAATAAAATACTCCACGTTTTCATTACGAATTCTTGTGGAGAGGAGATAAATCGTGATGGACAAATAGCCGTCCCAGGACACCTTAAACTGAGAGGCCATCCTTTTAGCGATTAAAAAAAAAACCTTGTTTGTCTCAATTACACTTTTTATGTTTCAGTTGAAGAAAGTCATATCTGATGTGAAGTGGTCCACAATAGGGACACGCACTTTTCCTTCTTTAAATAAATTGTTTTCATAAGCCTCAAATTCTACTGGCATTTTATGGCGTCCCTATTTAATGATCTATAATATCTTCAATAAGCATTAATGTTTGAGTCAATAAGAAGTGCCTTATAGTTATGAGGTAGGAGAAAAATCTATTTTGATTGTATTTGGTTCCAAACATATTTTAAAAATAAGAAAAACATTGTCCCTGTAGAAGAAGAAGATGATTTAAACAGGTTTCTGACAGGAAAACTTTGTTTACCTATAGTGGAGCTTATGACCTTGAATCGGGACACTTTTTGATAATAAAAAATACGATGAAAATGGTAGGTAGGTAGTTTCTATGGTTGGTAGATGGTGACAATGGCAAATCAGCCGAGTGATCTATAGAAAAGGGTCTTGTATTATTTTTTAATGTGTAGATTAACAATAAAAATGCTTGTATACGAGTCTGCTACACATTGGGACATTTTATGTCTATACTTTTTCCCGTCCCCCTTCACCCGTCTACCTATCCCGTCTACCTTCGCTACCTACCTATAATAATAAAAAGTAAAGACATAAAATTTCAATATGCTTTCTCAATAATTGTTTGTTGACGTGTAACAAACTCTTACTGCAAAACTGTTGTTTACAGTTGTTTTAACTCACGAGTTTATCTCAGTTTCTTCTTTAATTACAGCGGTTTTGGCTGTATATAATTTATGCATAAATTTAGGGCTTTCCAACGAATGGTGAACAATTTTTCTACGAACAAAAATGACGAAGATAAAGTTCCGTAGCAACGACTTGGTTGTAAGTGGACATCATTACAAATTTCCGTGTCAAAAGAGCTTTTGCAGTCCACAAAATTTTAGGTAGGTATCTATGGAAAATATGGAGTTTAAAACTCTCACATATTTTGTTAGACTGAAATTTCGAACCATTTTAGGTTGTTTTCTTGTTTGATTTGAACTCATAGTTGTATTCCACGTTGCAGCAATTTCAACATGATTTTATTTAAAGGGGAATGTGAAGGTTTAGTGTAACTTTCAAACAGGATTTGAACCATATATTATTTAAGAGCAATAAATTAAAATAAATGAATTCATAGGTAGCTAAATATCGACTAAAATTACTTTATTGTTTATTCTTTAATCTAGAGGTGTGTCGGTACAGCTGTACCGGGACTGTGGAACCGAGTATCAGGTTGGAACGGTTCCACGCAGTGACAAAAACTCGACCCTTACCGGTCCAGTTCCACGGACTGATAAGATATCTTGAAATAGCTCTGGACCGGGAAGAGAATCTTTTCCATCGGTCCAGTTCCATCCTCACCAATCACAATGATCTGATCAATCATCTCATCAATCTGATCATTCTGATTGGTGAGGATGGAACTGGACCGGTAAGGATGGAACCGGACCGATAAGATATCATAGAGAATGGTTCAATGGCTCTGGACCGGTAAGCATGGATCTTGTTCTCAGTTCCGTTCCATGTTGTACCTGGAAGCGCCCTTGCTACTTCCATGGACTGAGAATGGTTCATGGAATGGCTCTTGAGCGGGAAGTTATCCTCTGGACTGGTTAGCATGGAAGTTGTGTCCAGTATCATTAATTTATTTTTGTCATGTTAAGTTCTTAAACTGCAACGTCATTATTCTTTCCTTGAATTGTTTGGTAACTATTATTTATAATGAATTGCCTCTTTTGTAACACTTGTTCAAATTCCTTCCTTTCAGCGAATTGTCAAGGAAAATGATGCTATTGTATTGCATGGAAGAAGGACGATAGGGATTTGACTGTCTGCTTCATCCATGCCGTGTGATTGGGATTTGATCGCCTGTACTGGTAATGGAACTGTACCGGTAATTTGGAATGGTTACATCTTTGTCACCGTAACCGTTGGAACCGTTCCAGGGAAATACCTGGACCGACACACCCCTACTTTAATCCATTCCATTCTACTTTCGTTTCTAGGCAACATCACAACACTAACACCCACTGTAGTAATAATTTCCCGAGTCACGTTATATTTTCCCCCTCTTGAGAAACATCATCTCTCCTGAGATGATAAGGAGGAACATTTCCAATCGCAGCTTTTTGCGTGGTCCCACCTTCATCTTTATAGTGGACCGTTTTTGGAAAATCGTTCATTTTTATAGTCTTCTTGACGAGGAAAGGCCCTTCCACTGTTGGTTGTTTGCCATGAAACCCACTCTGAACAAGTATAAAACCTCCCTCTTCAATGTCTGGTGGCTTCTGGAGATGTATCCTGTCAAATTGTCCTTTCACTTTCTCTCTGCTTTTTTGTTGCTGTTCCTGGGTTAATGGGTGTACTTCTAGCATGTCTTCAACATTTCCGAATCTCTGGTCAGCTGGGAAAATGGCCACTTTTCCAAAGGCTTTGTATTGAAGAGAACATCAAATGCCTGCCAAAATATTTGCCTTTCCTACAGGCCCTAATGATTTCACGAAAATAACAAATTATTGTCGAAGAACTTCATATTACAATGGGTTGTGCTGCCATGGATGTTACCATTATGAAATTGCCAAAGAGTCTAGGCATCCTATTAGATCATGTTTATGACTTTCATGTTCTTCGAGTTGAAATTTAGAGGTTAACCGTAACTTTTCCAGGCCAATTGAAATTGTTTCCACCCCAAATGAAATTGATCAAAAATGATTTAAGTCAAGTCTTGTTCCAAATCAAGTAGAACTACTTCCAATTCAATTGAATAATAAAAAAAAAAGTTCGGAGTTTTTATCAATAAATTATTGAAGTTTTTTTCAAAGCAAATGTAACTTCTTGCGAATCTTGGGGTTGATAGAAATCCTGTGAATTATTTTCCTTCAATTTTCTCTTCGTCTAATTTCTTGTAAAATTCTCACCGATTGTAACGGAATTTTACAGAAAATGATAAATTCATAGTCGTAGGAAAAAGAAATATTTCTTTCATAAAATCATCAGTTTTGTGGTCGAAATCATGTTTACGCTGTAGTTTGGGGAAATGAAGGGGGTGTAACCTTTTCGTGAAACACCCTGTATACAGGGTGTCTATAAAACAAGTCTCATTCCTTCAAGGGGTCGATTCTACAACTAATTTTCAACAAAAATGTCTAAAAGCAAATTATAAAAATTTCTGAAAGCAATTTTTTTAGTTAGAGGCTTCTTTTTTGAGTTATTTCAATTTTAAAGTTTTTTTCTCGTGATTTTGACCTTGTGTCATTAAATTGGTAATAACTCCTTTAATTTGCTGTGATAATTACAATTTGAGGATACCGTTGGAAAGAGCGTTAAATTCCCTATACTTCACCACCGCCGCTCCTCCCGAGCACCGAGTCTCCCCGTCAAACCGTCGATTTCGTTGAAAAAATGCACGTTTTTCCGCGTTCAAACATAAATTTCTCCATCAAATTCGATCGTGAAATATGTTTTGATTATACCGTTGGGAAGCTGAGATTCTGGCGCAGTTTTCAGGCTTTCCGGCAATAGTTCATTATCCTTAGTTATTATGGACGTTGAAAAACGAAAAGTTTTCGAAAAGTTACCAAGTTCACTTTTTAGGTTGCTTATTCCCCGTAAAGTTCAACTGAAAAATAATTATTTGGTATTAGAGAAATGGGAAATTTAACGCTCTTTCCAACGGTATCCACAAATCGTAATTATGTTAGCAAATTAAAGGAGTTATTACCAATTTAATGCCATAAGGTCAAAATCACGAAAAATAACTTTAAAATTGAAATAACTCTGAAAAGAAGCCTCTAAAAAAAATTTGCTTTGAGGCATTTTTTTCTGCAAATTAGTTGTAGAATCGACCCCTCGAAGGAATGAGACTTGTTCTGTAGACCCACTGTACAATCGGGTTATGGATACGAGGAAGCTACGTGCTAAAATGTTTATTTGACAGTATCCACCCTTTGTGTGCGTTTATTAACGGAGCTAATTACATATTAAATATGGCGCGCGATAATACTGAAGACACGAAATATATCAAATTATTTATGTGAAGTAGAATACCAAACCCTAAATTCCCCACCGAGGAAACATTTGACTTCATATTTATGACCTAAAAACGCGTAATGAGAGAAAGGGCAAAGGACTAATGAAACAGCGGTTAGCCGCTCCTCATTCAATAGTAACTTGAGTAGACATAACTCCGAGGTCAGAATTATCTCCGAGGTCTGATATTGTCCGACGTCACAGACGCTATTATTTGTGAGAGCTATTCCAGCCAGTTAAGATAAGGGATAGTTGCGTGTACTTAGCCCGAGCCGAATGGCCAGTGTTTATCCCTAAGCCGTCAGAATGCCCGTAATGGGTTTCCTCCCCTTTAATAATAACAGAAGGCACTTAGTCAAGCTAATGGCGTCAAACTCCTACATGACCAGGGTTTTGTTTCGGATGTGAAGATTCACTTGGAGATAAAAAATACGTGTTTCTCAGCGCTATTTGCGTACGTGAGTCCATTCGAATTCAGATTGAAACGATCTTGGATTCGAAATACCACGTCGAACAGAAAAAAATTGGCTCTTGAGCAGCACTTGACTTTTTAAGACAGCTCTCTCAAGTGGTTTACAGGGTTTTGATGGGTTTCGAAAGCTCGAGTTTACAACTTCAGAAACTCAGATGTTTGATCTTCGAAGCACTTGTAATCTGACGAATAGCTCTTCAAGTTGTTCTCGAAAGAAATAAAGTCAACTTCTAACTTTTCCTAGTCAATGGCCCATAAAATACTCTTAAAATAGACACTGACGTTTTTACTGGTATTGTATCATACTCTCAAATAAGTGTTGATTATATTATCGCTTCGAGTTCAAAACGAATCCCTTCAGTTTTATCAGTTCAATATTCGAAAACGCTGCAAATTATTACACAAAGGGTTTTCCTCGCATAGATCACTCTTCTGCAAAGATCACTGCTTTGCCATTGTCACTATTGTGGCATGCTGGGACCATAATGCCATAAATTAGAGTATGGGAATCACATGCCCATTAAATTTTGCCAATTTCCCTTCACTAGACAACATGCCATCTACATACCAATTACGTATCTCATCTATCCAATTTAGTTACCATATCAAAGCTGGAGGATAAAAGAATAAGGACAGAAATGATGAAATCATTGAAGGAAAACCCGTAAAATAATCAAAATATAAGTAAAATTAGAGAATAAAGGAGAGAGAATGGAAAAAATAAAAAAATAATTAGGGCTGGTCAATCTAGCAATAGTTACACTGAACAGAGCCTAACCTGGAGCCTCCCAAAAGAGCCTAACCTGGAGCCAAAGAAAAGAGCCTAATCTGGAGCCACCCAAAAGAGCCTAACCTGGAGCCAAACAAAAGAGCCTAATCTGGAGCCACCCAAAAGAGCCTAACCTGGAGCCACCCAAAAGAGCCTAACCTGGAGCCAAACAAAAGAGCCTTATCTGGAGCCACCCAAAAGAGCCTAACCTGGAGCCAAACAAAAGAGCCTAATCTGGAGCCACCCAAAAGAGCCTAACCTGGAGCCACCCAAAAGAGCCTAACCTGGAGCCAACAAAAGAGCCTCACCTGGAGCCACCCAAAAGAGCCTAACCTGGAGCCAAAAAAAGAGCCTAACCAGGAGCCACCCAAAAAAGCCTAACCTGGAGCCACCCAAAAGAGCCTAACCTGGAGCCAACAAAAGAGCCTAATCTGGAGCCTACAAAAGAGCCTAACCTGGAGCCGCCCAAAATAGCATGCCTGGTGCCATTATTAAAGTTCTATTAGACTTCTGATAATATTCTATGGGAACTTGAAAGTTGGTAGCACGGACTTGGTAAACTATCAGAGGCCAGGGTTATTGAAGGGACTTCATTGAGTCAAAAGTATACTTTGTTTGGGAACCTTAAATATTTAGAAGGGCTAAAAATTCTCCTTGGGACCTTTGCCTGTCATCAAGAAACTTCTCCTGGGAATCATCATCAGGGAACTGGAAACCTTCTTCTCTTCAGGGACTTATCAAGATTTGAATTATACTATCATAAACATCGTTAAATTGAGAAAACTGTAATTTTTCTTAACAACAGTTGGTACTCTTTTGAGGTAGGGGAAAAATAGAAAAAAACAAAACTTCTGAAAAATAAAGGGAAAGTGCCACTGCGTTCAACTATGGTGGATTCTGGGTGAGACTATGGGGATGGCTTTGGAGTAGTCTTCAATTCCCTTTCCTACAAATTCAGGATGTTTTGGAACTTTGGACAAGTTTTTCCTCTTAAGATGGTCATTCGTCCCTCTGAGGTAGCGAAGGGTTAATTAGCAGGATTCAAGACTTGCTTCGCGAATTCATTGCTTCTCCACGTGAGGTAGTAATGCCTTGAAAATACAAAATAGTGAAGAGCTGTAAAGAAACGTCTTGTATCTCTTAGAGTATTATCCCATAAAAAAGTTCTTACCAATTTCAGAAAGTAGGGATATTGTTTGTCTGCACGTTTATATCGACATAAAATTTTCTCTGCCGTTGTAAAAATGTTCGATGGAAACGAGTTTTTTGGTACTTTTTTTACGGAGCTCAAGGGGAAAAATCTATCTAGAAAACGGCGGCTACCAATAAAATTTTACGTCTCATGCTCGGCAAAACAAGGGCGAAGGGCCATCCAGAGTGGAAGAGGCGTCGGATGGCGCAAGTTGGGGTGTAAGCACTCTGTTGAAGAATGATTGCCTTCAGAAATCCCCCACCACGGTATCGCCCTAACGCGAATGTGTTAACGGGAGTGTTAAGTGTTATTGCTCCGGGGAAAATTCACTTTGGGTCGTCTGCCTTGAGAGGGCATCGGAGAAATAAGGGATGTAGAAACTTCTGACTCGAAGGGGGTAACTTATATGAGATAGCGGGTTTCTGCCACATTGTTGAACCTCCGTCAGCGCCTTCCGCCCGCCATTGTTGGAAAGTAATGGATGACGAGTACGGCTCTCTTATGTGAGAACAATTAAAATATACTCGGGAGGGCGTGGGAGTTGATAACTTGCTAAACGTAGGTGTTTCAGGCTCAGGTCACAATAACGGATAACTTATGAGAACCCACCTGAGTATATTGCCCTTCATTGAAGAATGCGGTAACACCTCTTTAAACCTCTGAAATTTGACTGACAATATTTTGTAGTGATGATGATTGCTGTGATGTTTTATTGCATTGATGATATTGATTGTTTTGGATTACTTGAATTATTACTTACTCGTAATAATTACGAGTAAGTAATTAATTCTAAGTAAGTAATTACTCTAAGTAATTACTAATTCTTTAATTAAGTAAGTAATTGCAATTATTGCAATTACTTAATTCGTTTTTTTTACTAATTACTAAGGTAAAATTGAAATTCCTAAAATTTGAGATTGAATAAAATTATGTTATTAGAGTAAAATTGGCGATTTTAAAACTGAAAATTAAATTTAAAATTAAATTTTAAAATCATTTAAAACTGAATCGTTCCATAAATTATAGCCCCATAAATTAGGAGGATTTCATTGGAAAAGTCGTGATTGATTGTTGGAGTGTCAAACTTGCATGATAATTGAATTGGCCAGTGGTGAAGGGAACTAAGTGCAAAAAATCGAATTTTTTTTTTATTGTTGATTTGGGTTCCCCTCGGCAAGACATCATATATGGTGGTGAAAAGAACTAATTTCTCGCTTCAGATTGTCAGATATTCGGCTCCACCACCGAGCGGTTCGTGGAGGAAAGAACTAAGTGTGCCCTTCACCACCTGATGACGGGTCTCCGCGGGCATGTCCCTTGATCAAAGTACATCGTTTCTCTTCAATAAACAACAAACTTATTATACTAAGCAGTTTCTTGAACCTTTTCACCTCAGTCTGCTTTCTCCTATGTTGAGGTAGGTACTGTTCGTGTGTGCTTTTAACCCTTCAGCCGGACCATCTTTTTTTCAACGCTTAACCGGACCATCGGTCTCTCAGACCTCTATGTTACGATATCGTTTTTGCTCCTTTGTTCGCATGTTAGCGCATGTTGTTCATTATTCTACGATGTTCTAGCTACCTCTAATTAATATTCAGGCCTAATTAATATTTATGGATGCTCTGTTACGATATTATAACTACATTTTTCATAATTTTGTGTATTTTATCCATAAAAAATAGTAGATTATTTTACTTGTTTGACAACTCAGACTTAGATTTTTATTCAGTCACAATTTACAAAGACTATGTAGTGGTACGTACCACACATCTTGAGTGGGTACTCTGTAAAAATAAGAGCGCGTAGGTACTCTTTGAGCAATTCCCAAATCACTGTAAATTTAGAACCATGAAAAACATTTGTAAAAATTACTAGGTAGGTAACTTGATATTCAGTCGACATTCATGAAATTCTAAATTCTAGTAGTCAACAATGTATAAAAATATTTATGAAAAACATTCGTAAAGTGTGAATTTACTCAAAATGACATGAAAAATATTCATGAAAAAGTAGGTAAGTAACTAGTAAAATCATATGATAATCATTATGCAGAAATACTAAATTCTAATAGTGAACATCATATTTATAGAAAACACTCATGAGAGTCCGGTTCTATGAGACCCATGAAAAAAAAAAAAAAAATCACTGGTATCCGGACCATCGGTCCCACAGACCTACTACCTTTTGAAAGATCACAACTTATTTCCAAACTTTCTGCTTTTTCTTGTTACCAAACTGCTCTGCCTGAAGTTCAGGTCCCAACTGAAGATGTCACGGGCTGCCGGCCACCTCTAACCACTACGACCACATCTATCTGATAAATGCCGAACTGTGTCGGTCTCACAGACCGATGGTCCGGCTGAAGGGCTAAGTATTGTTTTTGTTCGCGGTTTCTCAACCGAGCGATTAATTTTTTTAAAAATGGGTCCCAAACGTGTAAGAAATGAAGCTGGACATAAACGTCAAGTAATTAAGAAAAATAGACTGCAAGGCCTTCAGTACACCAGTTATAGTGCAAACCAGCCAGAAGCCAGAGCCACCCCCCCCCCCCCTGGGCACTGGGGCCTGAGTGTGCCATGTTCGTAAGTACCTACCACAATCTCATAGCTTAGTCACCCAACTTTTTACAAAGATACACGTTTATTTAGCGCCAAGAAGTTGGAGGATGTTGACAAACTAAGACAGTATGTCCCTGAAGCGTTTAACAATTCTATGAGAAAATACTGGCTTGGCCAACTCAGGAACAAGAAGATGTAGAACAAACGTGAGAAAAAAATGGAGGAAAATGAAGAAAAAATATTAAAAAATCGAAATGACAATCTATATACATAATATTCAATAAGTTTACAAAGTTATTCGTTCAAATAAAGATATTTCGCCATATTCGGTCTTAATTTTCTTCATGCCCAGGCAATCAAGTGGTGAAAGGCACTAAGTTCCCAAAATTTAACATTTTTGTTTTGGTTAGCCTATCCTCTAAATTTTGCGGCAGCTCAATGTTGCATGAACATCAATTTTATTGGCCTTCTGAAAGAAAAAAAAACTGGGTCATAATCGAGCGCTTTAGTTAAACTAAGCAGTTTTTTGCTTCTCCTGAAAAGTGGCGTTTTTGCACTTAGTTCCCTTCACCACTGGACAATTCAATTATGCTATGGCTCTTTAAGAATCAATTTGATGACGTCGAAATTATATTAAAAGTCTCCATTAGGTTCAAACTTCTAGACGGCCAACTATTCCTGCACCAAGTACAGTCCAGCTGAGGCCATAGAAGATCCCAAACCATTTTGTTACATGTTCATTATTATTGTTGACGAACGGGTAGTAATTTTCCGTTGGGAAACACAAGTAAGTAAGTAAGTAATTATCATTGCTAGTGGCTCAGAAAGTTATAATTTGGTATCATTGGGTCAGGTAACATTTCAAAATGAGAATGTTCGGTCAAAAATGTAACAACTCGAAATATCATCGAAAGTTGACCAAAATTTACCCCCCTCTTGGCCCCTAAAAAAAATTATCTTTTTCTCGCCATGAAACATTAGTTCAGATGTTACAGTGCACAGTTATGCAATAGTAAATCTTGGTGGAACGTTTCTATTGAGTGGACTCCAAACTTCAAACACAATTTCCCAAAAATCACGTTTTTTGAGTTGTGCCCCTATTCTAGGACGGGTGCAAAATAGTGGTTCCCTTCAGTCATAAAAGTCATAATCTTCATGAACGTCAGGAATCCTATTGGAAGGTTCCAAAACGGATTTAGGTAAGAGTTTGAAGCAGTTCTCAGGTAACTGCTCCTGAGAGCAGGTCAGTGGTGGACCGCGCTCTACTCCTCTGATGGGTGGGGACGCGGAACGGCAGGGGTCTTCAGTCTCTTTCCGGTTTCCACCTGAGTAAGTAGATTTTCATATCTTGTGCGATTTCCTTTTCTTTCGATCTCCACAACCCTTTCATTTTCATTTCGGACCAATATACGATTAAAGAACTAATCTATATTAAAAACACTCCGTCTTGTCTTTGACTATACCCAATTTTTCGCTACCAATTAAGTTACTTATAACTAAATTGAATCTTGGGTAGGATTAGTAGTCATTAATATTCAGAGAATATTAATAACTCTATTTCATGGTAGCAGAGCTTTCGTATCCATTGACCATCTGGATAAAAAAGAATAAAATATAAACCGAACGATAAACAACAACAATAAAACGTTTTTAATCAATTTTTTTTCTTTCGGAAGTTTTTAATTTCTCCCGAAGTTTTATTGCAACAACGAATAACGGGCCCAGCAAAACAAATCATTCGTACTGACATTTATTACCTTTTCAAAGTTTCCACTAAAATCAAATCGAATTTTTTTTTTTTTTAGCCCAACAACAAAAAAAAACTTATACTACCTATTCAAAGTTTTTGCTAACATCCAATCAATTTTTTTTTCTTTTTTTGAACCCAAAAACAAAAAAAAAAAAGAGTAAAAACACTACTATTTGAAAGATAGGTACCTAAAGGAACGAGAACGGAGATCGAATAATCAGGCATTCACTAGCATTGACTTGTATTGTACAACATTGTGTTTTTAATTATATGACATCTCATTGCATGTACACATAATATAAACACATATACAACACAAATTCGAGAGACGTTTTTCGGACCACGATTATAAGTAGGACGATTGGAAGTGAATTCCTGACAGGTAGAGACCGATCAAACAGATAACGAGCGCCGTGCGATAAACTTCCCGTTAATCGTAGCAGATAAGGCGAGTTATCAAGGATCCCTTCTACCCGTCCAGCCACCCGTAGTCCAAGTCACACCGCCCTTCCTCCTCCACCGCCCACCGTCCTCTCTTTCACAAATACAGAGAGAGAAAACAACAACTTCAGGGACGAGGCATTATAACGTTATTTCGCCCCGAACTGAACGGCTGTCTGCGTCCTAGTGACAACGAATCGTTCATTCAACGTTCGTGCAACAGTAAAAACGCACCTTTCTTTCACAACCTAATTTCAAATCTAATTAGGAAAGGAATAAGTAACAGAAGGGAGACATCCAACGGGAAAAACTACCTACTTCTGTTAGGACGACGCGTATTTTCCAACTGACAGTTGGACAGCTCGAAGCGCGCCTTTTCTTGCAAAATAAGTTCATATTACAGTTCAATCTCAACAAATAAAAACAATAATAAACAACAACACTAATATCAGTAATTACCGATAATAACAAACACAACCATGCAAACCTGCGGATTGTGTGACAAGCCAATAGAGGCACCAGAAGACGCAAATCCGGTTTTCTGCACAAACTGTACAACGTACTACCACTCGCAATGTTCGGGGGATAATTATGAAAATTGGAAAAAAACTAGGGGCAGAGCGAAAAGCGAAATTCACCTGCCGTTTGTGCAAGGACATACCGGCACAGCAGCAGTTGCCAGGACCAGACCCTGCAATTGCCAAGCTTGCAGAAAGCATGCAGCAAATGATTCAGCTAATGCAGCAACAGATGGTGATTCATCAGCAGCAGCAAGCAGCAACAAATGCGCAATTGCAGTCGCAGTTAGAAAATATAACTGCAGCATTGCTACGTAGGGACCCATCTCAGGGTGAAACAGCAGGTTCCTGGGTACATACACCTGTGCACCCAGTGGAAGAAGGGGATAACTCTCTGGTGTTGTCTGACATTCCCAGACAATATGACGAGGTCATCAATAGGATTCCTTTCTTTACACCAGGGAACCCAACTACCGTGGTCCGCTTCCTCATCGGGTTATCAGAACTCAATGATCTACTTCCCGATCGCATTCATGAGGTCATTCGCCGACTTGTTTTGAAGCCACGGTTCAGCTATCTCAAAACAATGTTGCACGATACACCCAGTATCACTTACGGCATAGTCTATGACAGACTCAAAAAAGAACTGCTGCCCCACATTACAATCACTGAACTGGCAATGAAACACCTCACCAGACCCCAGGGGCAACACGAAACCCTACGAAATTACGTTGAGGACATTTTCCGTTTCCACGCAGTTATCAACTGTTTTCAGGAAGCGGAAATGATTCAAATTTTGCTAGCAAATGTGAACATGACTACTCGCCATTGTTTCACTTTCCACGCGGCGCCCACTAACAGGGAGGAGTTAATGTCGTTGGTCCAAAACGTGGAACAAACACTGAGGATCCAACGAACGACTAGCCAACTGCCTCTTCCGTCATACCGGGGAAACGACCCGGCCCAACCCCAAAACAACCATAAGCAAATCAACAACCAAAAATCAGCAGGCCGCAACCAACCAACACCTAAACAGTCACCTAAATTATTCAGCACAGGTGCACAACCCAACAAACACACTAATAATAACGCCACTAATAACAATAGGCAGTGGAAGAAAAATAATCTCCTGCACCTTCAGGCGGATGATCAACCATCACAGGATGATCAATCAGAAAGCGACCAGGAGGATTTAAACTAACACGGGTAGCGACTAGGGAGGAGAGCGTTACCCCACACCATCATATCTCCTCTATTTTCGATTATGTGGCGAGGGACAGTAGCCCACTAGTTCCAGTGACATTGCAGGGACACCCGATGCATGCACTGATTGACACAGGTGCCTCAATAAGTGCTTTGAACACCGACTTTTACCTAACGACTCTGCGAGACAAATCAAGCCACGTCAAAAAATGTAAACCCCTTCGGTTAACCATGGGAGATGGAAACATAGTGACCAGTACCCAGGTGGTGACGCTCACCATCCGCATTGGGCACTTGTCATGGGTGCATGAGTTCGTCCTCATCCCAAACTTAGCACAACAAGTAATCATAGGAATAGATCTCATAAAGAAGGCCCAAATGGTCATCAACATACCAGAACATGAGATACACTTCACTTTTGAACCCCAACACAAGGTAAAACTGACGGATTCCTCGAAGGTGAGAACGAACAACCTGAAAATCACAACACTACAACAGAATGGTGATTTTGCACACCGGTTACAACAGGAGTTCCCACAAGTGCTCACCACAACGTTGGGGCAAACTTCAAAAATCATGCACGAGGTGAAACTCTTACCCGGCAAAAGCTTGCCCCGACCACCCCCAGTATATCAGACCTCTCCCGCACTTCAACAAATCATGAAAGATGAAATACACAAATTGTTGAAGACAGGGGTCATAGAACGAACAACGGCGCCGAGTACCGCACCGTGTTTCCTGGTACCGAAGAAACCAGACACCCCAGACACCCCCCCCAGGTATCGACTGGTCACAGATTATCGATCCCTCAACCAATTAATCGAAGGAATCGATTTTCCACTAGCAACGATTCAATCGTTGCTCACACATTTGCACGGCGCCAGATTTTTCAGCCTGATAGATCTGAATAGCGCGTACCATCAGATCCCATTAACGGCCGAAAGTAAAAAACTGGTAGCTTTCAAAACGCCGTTTGCAACATACACCTGGAAAAGAGTGCCTTTTGGGTTAAAAACGGGCGGAGGAATACTCAGTATACTGATGGAACAACTTTTCCATGACCTACATGGGAAATATCTAGTATGGTACTTAGACGACCTGCTCATTTTTTCGAACACATACCGAGAACACCAATACCATGTACGGGAGGTACTCAAAAGACTGCAACGAGCAAAACTAACTGTTAACCCAGAAAAATGCAAATTCGGGACAACCACCATTCGGTTTTTAGGACACGAAATTTCCAAGGGAACGGTCACCATAGGGGAAGACAGGATACAGGAACTTTTGGCACTAGAAGCACCGAAGAACCCAAAACAGGTATCCCAATTCATAGGAGCAGTAAATTTTTTCCAGGGATTCATACCCGACTATGCTAAAATTGCTGCTCCCCTCAACGCACTCAGAAAAAAGAATGTGCCATTTAACTGGACAGCAGAGTGCCAGCAGGCCTATGAAACCCTACAGGCAAGGTTAACTACCCCACCGGTCTTACAGTTGCCTGACTTCAATCGCCCTTTCCACCTATTTGTGGATGCGAGTGGAACAGCTATAGGGTCATGTCTAGCGCAAAAGTCCGACAAAGGTTTCACAGCGGTCTACTACAGTGGGCGGAAACTAAGCGAACAGGAAAGAAAATGGAGTACATACGAGTTGGAAACGTTTTCCCTACTGTACGCGATACGCAAATTCGGACCGACGTACCTTGCACATAACCATTTCTTCGCGTACACTGATGCAAAAGCTGTTGCGACAATTAAAACGTTGCAACAGGCGTCACCTAGAGTACAGCGATGGCAGTCGGAACTTATGAACTATAATTACACGCTCAACCACCTCAGCGGCCACGCAAATTCAATAGCAGACTATTTGTCACGCGCGGGGCCAGCTATCACAGAAGTGCCGCGAGACGACATACCACAATGGGCCAGCGAACAGCCACGACACAAAGTACCCGATATACACACCCAGCGAGACAGAAACATACCTCCGACGCAATCTGTCTTGTTGCTCCAGGGGTACCCGGCTCTCTTCGCAGGGCTCCATAAACATCAGCGCGCTGATGAGTCCTTAGGGCCAATAATCGAAAGGATCCAGCGGAATGAAACGGTGCCTGATTACACAGTCAGTCAAGGCATCCTTCATTACGCAACCCCGGGAAGACCACCAAAGCCGTGTCTCCCAGCCAGCCTACTAGACATAACGTTCGCATACTACCATGACTCCGCCCTAGGCGCACATATGGGCCAGGTAAAAACAGCGGACAATATAAGGCAACATTTCTATTTCCCAAACCTCGATAGGGAAATAAGGGCACGTGTGGCAAATTGTATAACTTGCGCGAGGGCCAAACACCATAATAAAACTTATGGGGACATGTCAGCCACTATTACAGAACGCCCCAACCAGCTATTATACTGCGATGTGGCTGGTCCGTTACCGAGGACGAAAAGTCAAAATATCTATATTTTGATAGCAGTAGACGGGTTCTCGAGGTTCTCCTTTTTCATGCCGATGAAAAAAAATAATTCTGAAACTATAATCAAAACACTACAAACAAATGTTTTTAGTAAGTTCGGTTATTATAAATACATGTGCACCGACAACCATTCAGTGTTTCGGTCACATACATTCAACAATTTCCTCATCTGCCATGGGATGAGCATGAAGCCAACACATGTACACTATCCAAATCCCAATTTTGCGGAAAGACAGATCAAAACATTGAAGGCTGCCCTAACATCATACCATGCAGATGACCATACACAATGGGACACCAACCTGGAGTACCTGCAACTAGGCTTCAACTCGGTCAAACACACCAGCCATGGTTACACACCGGCAAGGTTGTTTTTAGGCCGAGAGACTCCAACCCCCATCCAATTGGTATGGGGGATACAACCCATTGAGGAGTATCCGACAACGGACCAACAACGGGTATGGGAACAGGCATGTACCAACCTGCAACGGGCGATGGATAGACGAAAAAAATATTACGACCAACGTCACACCCCGCATACGTTTCAAGAAGGAGATCAGGTACTGATCCGCCAGTACATACTGAGCTCCAAGGTAAACAAGGTAAATGCCAAGCTGACTTACCGATATAGTGCGCCATATATCGTCGATAAGGCATTATCTCCAGTCACTTATCGACTAATCAGCACCACTGATCAGAATGACATCAAGACCCAACATGTCAGTCAGTTAAAACCCTTCCCAGCTGACACTGAACAAACACGAAACAACACACCAACTAGCATGTCCACAGTGTCCCAATCAAACACTAACACCCGTCTGCACCTTTCTGCCCGAGCAACAGGATATGGACAGCGACAACTCAAGACAGAGTCAGGACGACGCCCAGACAGAAGTCCAGGCGATGCAGGACCTGGAGCAGGAGGGCGGCCGCCAAACCGCCACCCGCCAGTCCACGGCGTCCGACCCCCCACCCGGTCCATCAGGGCAAGCGGCGCCACCCGACACCCAGGCCACCGCCGCCGCCGCCGCCCTGCTACGGGCCCCACCCGACACCCAGGCCACCGCCGCCCTGCTACGGGCCATAGTAGACACGCAGGTCAGGGAGGAACTGAGGCGGTTGGCCAGCGAGCGCCGCCCACCACCACCTGGGAGGCGCCGCGCGAACCGCCGCCGACAACGCGCCGGACGCCGCGGCCTACCATATTATATAGAGGCGCTGCGGGCCTACCGCGAGATGCTCAGGGCGAGGCCCCGAGCGCCACGAGGAAGAAGAAGGGGGGGCCAGTCCCGAACCCCGTACTACTGGGAACGCCCCCAAAACAAACAGAATAAATAAGTAAAAAAAAAAAAAATAAAAAAAATAAAAAAAAAAATAAAAATAAAAAAAAATAAAAAAAATAAAAAAAAAATAAAAAAATAATAATAAAAAAAATAAAAAAAAATAAAAATAAAAAAAAATATAAAAAAATAAAAAATAAAAAAAATAATAAAAAAAAAATAAAAAAAAATAAAAATAAAAAAAAAATATTAAAAAAAAAAAAAAAAAAAAGAACCAAAAAAAAAAAATGAAATACATACAAACATAATAGAAGAACATAATAAATGAAACACGATAAAGTGATAAACAGAAGTGAAAAAAAAAAAAAAATGATGAAATACGTACAAACATAATAGAAGAACATAATAAATGAAACACGAAGAAGTGATATATCACGGAGAAGTGATATACAACGTCCATGAAGACGCCAGCGGGTTTCGTCCAGCATCGAACGTACCTACGGCACGCGTCGAGCACGGTTTCCCCGCTGAGGGTCCGCATTTCAGTTATTGATTTTATTTTTGTAATTTAACCACCTTCCCACGCCCTATCCTACCCGCACAAATTTTTAAGGCAGAAGCCCCAAAAATTTCCAACCCAGAGGGGGAGTGAAGCAGTTCTCAGGTAACTGCTCCTGAGAGCAGGTCAGTGGTGGACCGCGCTCTACTCCTCTGATGGGTGGGGACGCGGAACGGCAGGGGTCTTCAGTCTCTTTCCGGTTTCCACCTGAGTAAGTAGATTTTCATATCTTGTGCGATTTCCTTTTCTTTCGATCTCCACAACCCTTTCATTTTCATTTCGGACCAATATACGATTAAAGAACTAATCTATATTAAAAACACTCCGTCTTGTCTTTGACTATACCCAATTTTTCGCTACCAATTAAGTTACTTATAACTAAATTGAATCTTGGGTAGGATTAGTAGTCATTAATATTCAGAGAATATTAATAGTACTATTTCAAGTTAAAAAATTCAAAAAAGTTCATCTTAAAAATTTTGGGTATATTGCAAAAGTTCAATTTTTATTGAGAATTCGCTAAAATAATGAACCGTTGTGTAATTATTTGCAGATTTTATTGTTGGCTTTGTCGGTAAGCTTGCATAATATAGAAAAATTTCAACACGAATTGTGGAATGGTGGACTGTTTTTTGAAAATATCATTCAGTTAGAAATTGTCGTTAAAAAATCGATAAAAATCGGTTGGAAGCCTCCAAGTATTTCCTCTTCGCTCGACCTGATGGGGCGGGAATTTCAGTTAACTACTCCGGACCGGTGAGGCCCCCCTTTTAACCGGGTCAGGTGCGTCCATCATCGGCGCCGTGATCTTTATAGCTACACTTAAATCATCCCCCTCCCCTCGCGGAGCACCGAGAGGGGCTCCGCCCTCCGCAAGGTTGACAGGAGCGGTTCCGCGGGTCCCCGAAGCCGACCGGAACGCCGGGGAGGAGGCCGAGCCCGAGGATCCTGATCCTTATAATCCCGCTTGCAACAAATCGCCCCCTCAGCCCCCGATTTCACCCCTGTCAATAATTCATTTTGTTGTAAGAGCTAGGGGCCGGGGGCTCGGGCCAGGGGCCTCTATTTCACCGGTGATTTATTTATAGCGTAGCTAAGCCCCCCCTCCCCTCCACCTCCTACAGTATAAAAATCTCCCGTTTTCTATCTCTAAGTGAATAGGTGAACCGCGGGAATGTATCGGTGAATTATTAAGACTTGTTTCACCAAAAAATATGAACTCAAATTTTGCTCAACGGGGTTTATAATGATCACGTGTCGACATCAGGTGTTTCACCACAAAATTCCAAAGAAACGATAATCGATTTGAAAATTGATTTGAATTCTGTTAGTGGTGCTCCAGGTATTAGTGGCCTTGATTGTATAATGATTGATTCATGTTGAAATTTGGACAACTAAAAGTTCCATTCGTGCAGCATGAATGGATGAGCGAATGAAGTACACAAACGAATAACAATAAATAGTGTGCCTTAGTGTACAAATGCTTCATAGTGTATTTAAGCTGAAAAGCCTACTAAAAGCAGGCAAAAACGATTCCTACGACTCTCCCGGCCTTTTACTCCCTTCGATTCCTCTAAATCCTCTCGCGACCGACTCCATCCGCCCCCAACTTCGTTAACTCCTCCCGCCCCCAACTTCTCTAACTCTTCCCGCCTCAACTTCTCTAACTCCTCCCGCCCCCAACTTCTCTAACTCCTCCCGCCCCCAACTTCTCTAACTCCTCCCGCCTCCGATTCCCCCGACTCTCCCTGCCACCCACTCCCTCGAATCCTCTAACTCCTCTCGCATCCGATTCCTCTGACTCTTCCCGCCTCCGATTCCTTTCACTCTTCCCGCCTCCTACTTCCCTAATTCCTCTCGCCTCCCACTCTTCCCGCCTTCAACTCCTCTAACTCCTCCCGTCTCCATTTCCTCCGACTCTCCCCGCCTCCCACTCCCATGACCCCTCCTAACTCCTCCCGCCCCCAACTCCTCTAACTCCTCCCGTCTCCAATTCCTCTGACTCTCCCCTCTCCTCCAACCCCTCTAACTCCTCCCGCCACCGACTCCTTTGACTCCTCTAACTTCTCGCGATCGGCGATGTGCATACGTACATATACAGGGTGTTTAACGAAAAGGTTACACCCCTTCATTTCTCCAAAAATATATGCGCGCAATTGTGCGCAATACCCGAAACCATTTCTTTTTATTGCGCGCAACCTGGCTTTTTGAACACTCCAAGTTGCGCAACTCCACAATTGCTCAAATATTATTTTTTGGAGAACACTAAGTGTGGCACATGTTTTTTTCGTCATTTTTTAACGCAGAATCACAGGGTGTGTCCGTTTTTCAATTTAACTGGAATTTTTCAAAATGACGGCCCAAAATTTTGTTGTTTTTAGTAAAAATCGCTCTTTTTTAATTTTCTTGAGTTATTAAGCAATTTTATTTAGTTCAACCATGGTCGTGCTGTCAGTTTTTATATTTAACTCGACCGTTGACGGCCCTAAACCCGTGGTTCAAATGGAGGAGAGAAAATACAAAATAAACATGATTTCGACCACATAACTGATGTTTTCATGAAAAAAATATTCCTTTTTCCTCTTGAAATCTTGGTCTTCCTCAAAATGGATGACACCCTGTGATTCACCGTCAAAAAATGATGAAAAAACATGTGCCACACTTGTGTTCTCCAAAACCTAGTTTTTGAGCAATTGTGGAGCTGCGTAACTTTGAGCGCTCAAGAAATCAGGTTGCGCGCATTAAAAAAAAAATGTGTTCGGGTATGAATTTTTCATAAAATTTGACGTAGAATCCGAATCTGTAATAAAAAAGGGTGGGGGGGGGGGTACATTTGAAAAAATGAAGTTAGTGTCAATTGCGCAGAATTGCGCGAAAGTATTTTTCCTGAATTCCTTACAAAAATCATGAAGAATAATGTTGGTACTAATTTTTTGCGCTGTATTTTGGGAGAATGAAGTAGGGTGTAACCTTTTCGTGAAACACCCTGTAGATAGATAGATAGATGATAGCATGCTTTATTCGGCAAGAATTAATAAGTTTATAACATAAATATAACACTAATTTTGAACTATATATATATCTATACTGCTACAGTGAGCATGTTAAGGCGTGAGACTGGAGTTTACCCCTTTATATGTGTAATATATTGAAATCAATTGTTAAATTTCAAGTAGGTACTTAATAATATTATATTTAAATTATAATACTAAAAAACTCTTTCTTTTTCTAACAGATTTTTTACAATTTTTACACAATGTTGTTTACAAATGTTTAAAAAATTTTTAACAAATATGTCTTAAGGGGATTCAATTCCAAGATTAAAATTGTAGTGGAATCTCCGTTAGTTCCAAGCTGCCACCAAGTACCTACCTCGAAAGAGCCTCCCAGTTCCCTCCTTTGAGGAGTTGCATTACCTCTTCACGGTCCAGTGTGGGTCTTTGAAAGTATGTACTATTGAAATTAACCCATTTCAAGCCAAGGGTAGAAATAACTGAATAATGAGGAGAGGAGGAGGAACTGTTTTACAGAATGCCAGCCGAAATAAAGCATCATTTGCTCCCCAATCGAGAGCAAAAATAGTCGACATTTTATGAAATTTACTTTTTAATGAGATTTGACAGGCTTCAGTTTTCCAAATCGATATGATTTATCCAGCGCATTGTTTTGGTAGGATGTAAAAGTCTATTTATGGACCGGAATCTGTTTTAACTCATGGGTCAGAAAGCTTACTCGTCCAGAATCAAATTTGAGCCACCATACTCATACCTTCGGCCAAGAGGCTTCCTTTCCAAAAAATTTCCGAAATTGCATTGAGCTCCCGACCATCAAAGAAAATTTTTTCTGAAAACTTTAGGAACATCATGAATGAGAAGAAATTCTCCTGCAAAGATTTACCACTACTTTCAATATTTAAAAAAATCATAAATATGACGATGCGAAAACGCATCAGTGGCCGGAAATAGGTTAAACGGAATATTCAACCTCGTTTTTCAAGGGAATAGGTTAACTTTTGCTCCTAAACGATCGCATTTTTTGTGAAGAAATACCCCTGGTAAAGTGTTAACTCAATTTCGATAAAAATGGTCTTTAGTAACTTTTAGTTTTAGTTTATTTTAGTTTATTTATTTATTGGCACAATACAAAAATTTCACATAAGAATCATGAGAAGAAAATAAAAAAAGAAATTACAAAACATTTGCGAAAATTAATGTTAATATCTTCAATAATTATATAATGTGCCCACGGAAAATTAAGTTCTCAATGAACTTGTGTTCTTCCGTGGAGTCTCATTAATTCTAAACTAATAAACTATTCCTGCTGTCAATGGCACTATGAAAGATATAAACAGGAGTCCTAATGATGTGATTTCATCAATGAGTCCGTAACATGCCTTTTTAAGGCCAATACGTTTTTAATTCACTTAAACTAATATTATTTTCATAGAAAAAATTCAGAGCAACAACATAAGCGCTTCTCCTATATAGTTCAATATGTATCTTCGGTTGTCTTAAATTAGACCTTTCTGTATTTCTTGTGACATATGTGCCTGTACAGGTATCTTCCACATCCACTCCCGTTTCATATACAAAAGTACAGGCCTCTCGAATAAATAAATCAGAAATACACAATGTGTCGAAGTCTCTATACAACCAACTTGTGTGGTATCTGGAGGGCTTCCTTAATATAATTTTAATAATAATATTTTGAACTGTCTGAAGGACCCTTAGCCGCGTTTCTGTAGCACCCCCCAAACAATAATACCATACTTCAGTAAGGAAGAAACAAGGCCATAATACAGGGTGTCCAAGTAACTACGCTCCCCCCACTTATTATCTCTAATAGTGTTAGAAAATTAATCGGTTGAACGCTATTCTTTATAATTTTTTGCGTAGAATTCCAAAATGACAAAATTGCGCAGTGCGCAATCGCGAAACCATGCACAATTATGATCAACTTTGTTTTTTCAAGTGAGAACCCCCATTTTTTATTGCAGATTCGGATTCTACGTCAAATTTTATGAACATTTTACTTCGAAAACTTTTTTATTTGGACGTGCGCAGCCCGCTCAGTGAGCGCTCAAAGATGCGCAACCCAGAGATTGCGCCAAAGTTGAGATGAAGGTAGACCTCAAGTGCGGCACTCTTTTTCTACGCTGAATCGCGTGGTGACATCCCTTTCTTGATTTGATGTCATTTTACCGTATCTACAGCCGAAAAAGTCACTTTTTGAGGAGGAAATCATCGATTTTCCGTGGAATCATTACCGAGTATTGTTATCTTCTCGAATTATTACTTCTTTGTGCAGGTAGACAGACAATACAGTTTACATTAAGAGTTATTATTTATTCAGAGTTTATTTAAGAGTTCTTAATTTATTAAGAGTTATTATTAAGAGTTTATCGCTTAATTGTTTCAATCATTGATCATCCAATCATGTTTTTAGAATACTGAAAATTATTTTGCAACATTTTGTGATAATTATGTAGAAGTTTCCCGTTATTTTACAATTTTAAAAATTCAAGTTTTTTACATTCTATTAGGATGATTATTACCTTTTGTAAGAAAATCGATGATTTCCTCCTCAAAAAGTGACTTTTTCGGCTGTAGAAACGGAAAAAAGAAAACAAATGAAAAAAGGGATATCACCACGCGATTCAGCGTAGAAAAACAGTGCTAAGTATTGTGCCGCACTTGAGGTTTACCTTCATCTCAACTTTGGCGCAATCTCTGGGTTGCGCATCTTTGAGCGCTCACTGAGCGGGCTGCGCGCGTCCAAAAAAAAACTTGTCGAAGTAAAATGTTCATAAAATTTGAAGTAGAATCCGAACCTACAATAAAAAATGGGGGTTCTCATTTGAAAAAACAAAGTTGATCATAATTGCGCATGGTCGCGCGATTGCGCACTGCGCAATTTTGTCATTTTTTAATTCTACGCAAAAAATTTTGAAGAATATCGTTAATCCGATTTTTTTTCTTACACTATTAGAGAAAATAAGTGGGGGGAGCGTAGTTACTTGGACACCCTGTATACCATTTAAAAAAAAATAAGAGTTCAGGAAACCACCCAAAGATTCAAAACATAAAAAAAGTTTACGCAGCTTTTTGGCTAATGAAGTAATATGCAGGTCAAAAGTCAACTTGGAAACGAAAAATACAACAAGATACTTGGAACATTGAGAAAATGGAATGGGTGGGCACCCACACAGATCATTCCCATGGCAGCTGTAAGAATGAAATTTAATTACTTCATCCAATGAAAATTCTTTTCGTGAGTTCCCTGTGAATCTAATAGCTGAAGTTTTATATATATTGAGGCACAATTAATTATAATCCATCCAAGTTCGAACTATACTCAAAACCTGGCATCCCAACCTTACTAAATCATTATAATTTTTAGAATAACAGATGATTGCTGTGTCGTCAGCAAACCCAAATACTTTACCCTCCAAGTTCAAATTCATCAGTTCATTAATATATAGAACAAAAAGTATTGGCCCGAGAACAGTTCCCTGAGGGACACCACAATTTATTTTAACAGTAGAACTGTAGGTATTACCAATTCGAGTTATCTGTGAACGATCTGTCAAGTACGATTTCATGAGATCGTACGGTAGCCCCCTTATGCCACATTGCTGCAATCTATGTAACAGCGTTGGATGGTGCAGCGAGTCAAAAGCCTTACGAACATCAAGAAACAGTCCTACTGTACAAAATCCCTCATTGCATTTTCAGAAATCAATTTATACAGATAAAAAATTGCGTGCTCCGTACTTAACCCTTTTTAGAAACCGAATGAGGAATTTCATCGAATTCTGTTTGCATTTTTCCTGAATAGTTAATGGTGTGGGATAGATGAAAATCGGGCTGATTTCGGAAAATAAGTCTCCTGTTATTTTTGGGAGACAATCAAAATTTTTTATTTCAAAACTAACCGGGAAAACGGACGTGAAGCGGGAACGCTCGCTGATTGGGCTGTTCAGATCGCCGTCTCCTCCCAGTGTTGCCCATTGGGACGACGAAATCCTGTTTTCTGAGAGAAAAGTTATCAAACAAAAACAGGGGAAACCTAATTTTCCCCATCTTGCTTTTTCTATTTTTTTCTTCAGTTTTTCGGTTTTGAACTTTACTGTTTCGTGAAATTTTGCATCTGGGGACTACACATTTCTCGATCTCAGCGCTTGAAGCGGCCATAAATGAACTATTCCAGGATGACGTCATTTTCCCGGTTTTTTTAAACATTCGTATTTTCTACACTGTTTTGTTTATTCGTAAATTAGGAAGTTCAGGCTGAAAGTTTGCCTTAGGAGGTTTTTCGAGGTGCTGAATCCAATTTTGGGGTAAAAAATAGGAAATTCCAACATGGTGAAATTCCTCATTGTCTTTCAGAAATGATTCTGTTTGCCTTTAAAAAAGACACAAGTCTTGTTTTGATACATTTCCCCAGAATTTTGGATAGTGATAATGTTAGAGCTATAGGTCTGTAATTACTCATTACATCCCTATCACCACTCTTAAATAGTGGAATTACTACGCATTTTTTAAAATTGGAAGGATACGTACCAGTAGCAAACACCAAATTGAATATAAAAGTGAGGGGTGGTGCAATATAGGCTGCTATATTTTTTAGCACCGAATTTGTTATATTACCAAAATTATAAGAACTAGGCTTATTTAGCTTTAATAAGTACTTCTCAATTTCTACAGAATCGACTGGTGTCAGAAAGAGTGATTTCTGTGGAGCATGCCATGTTCCTATTTTCTTAGCAAGCAAATTTAAAGACTCGACAGAGGGCCGCTGCGCATTGGCTTGAGTCCTTTCTCCTACTTTTGCAAAATACCCATTAAATTGTTCCGCTATATCTCCACCATCTATACGTTACTCCGTCGCCTCCCGTTATACAACTACATACATTATCTTTACTATGTTTAATGTTAGCTGCAGCTCTAATTGTCTCCTAGATTGCCTTCATATCTCCTTGTGCCTCATTTAGTAATTATCCAAAAAATAAGTTCTTAGCTTTTCTAATTATTAAGTTTAGTAAGTTTCTGTACCTAGTGCTTTCTGTACCTGTTTCTGTGCTTTTGGAATCAAACTCCTCATTTTCCTTCCGAATTCGATGAAATTATAAGAGATCTTGGGGTAGGCGTGTAGAACGTCCCCTATTAGAGTAGTGCAGTATACTTAGAGATTGATGTTTTGAGATCGTCTGCTCGGATCATCAATACAACCGGGTTATGGATACGAGGAAACAATAAGCCACACCCACTTGGCAGACATTTTAAAATTAATTGACTGGTTTTCTCATTATTTCCAGCTTGTAATCCCTAATTAGGTTAATTAAGGACCAACAACCTGTTGTCATAAAAAGAGAAACAATTTGTAAAAACCGCTTCCCTCTGAGAGCAACATTATGGTGGTGGGGTGTAGAAGACTACAATAGAGCGCGATGGGAGACCTATAAAGCACAACATGCAGCGTAATCGCTTGGCTGGTAATGGAAGCGGGCAGCAGGGAAAGCGGAGCTCGGATTTATAGTTGTTTCCAGGCAGACCATAAACAGCGGGACCCTCAAGGGACTTTGACGAACACATCGACGCCAGCGCCGCTTGTGGGAGCCGAGCGAACTACCAAAACCCTCTTTCCTACCCTCGCCGCCCTCGCTTTTACCCCCCAATTGGAAAACTACCCCCTCGATTGCCGACGTAATCGCCTCCCGATTCTGCTAATTATAAATATTTAACGAGGTTTTAGCCGCTTCTGGTTTGGTTCATCCCTGGGAGAGGACGGTTGGCTTGTTAATGTATTTTAAAGGGTTCGATATGCTGCTATAATGGCTTCCAATATGCGATGAGCGCTGTTAACTCATTCGCGCCGTATCTTATTATTACGTCTCATCAAATCCCGTCACGAGCCCGTTGATTTCACGAAAAGATAAAATACTGAACCAGCAAGTGATGATTTATGATACACCTGGTTCAGGTAGGCGTGAACCGCAGAGAAAAAAAAAGCCTCTCAAATTTGAATACTTCGCCATATTGGCGCTCTCTCGTGATTTATCGAAATTATGATTCATAGTCCTGTTTACCTGAAAATTTTGGTTTATTATTTTCAATAATAAACCTTTGGAATCGACCAAGAAAAAAAAATTTTAACACCTCCTCAAAATTTGATGGTTTACTTTTCAAGGTACGTAGAATCCAAAAATCGAATAAAAATGTGGCCCTCCGTCCGCCGTACGCGGCACTTTTCCCACTTAGCATTCACCGATTTTGATTAAATTTGGTATGTAGTCTCCATTTAGGGTCTAGTTGTGCCCCGAAGATTTTGGTTGATGTAGGTCACTTCTAAGGGTTGAAAAATGAGGTTTGAAATGTTGAAAGCGCCCTAACTCAAAAAATTTTGATATAAAGGTATTGTTTTTCCTTCAACTTCAGATTCTATGGAATTTTTAGAATTTTTTGAGACCACACGGAGCTCTGTAGGACAAACCGTTCGCTACCTACGAGAATTTAAGGGTTTTACGTACGATAAATCAGAAACATGAGTGTGAATCGCAAAACAGTCCTAATCTCCGTTCAAATGAAAGCTGACCGAAATGCGATCGATGTTTTTCTTCATGTTGGATGGTTGGTGGCGTTGCAGACGAGTGATCTATATAGAAATAATAAACCATTGTGTAATAATTTGCAGCGTTTTTACTAAAGAACCTTTCCAATCGACCAAGAAAAAAAATTGCCCCCAAAGGCGCTATGTCTATCCATCTTCCAAATTTTCTATTTTCTTTTAATTTCAGAAAAACTCAAATTCAACCAAACTTTTATCCACCTTCTTGACGATTATAGCTTGAAAATTTATTGAGGAAATTAAAGATTCTAGTCTAAATAGCCATTATTTTAGGCATTTTGCACTGGTGATAATTTCTTTTGCGTTTTCATCAAAACTTCGTTTTCGGACATAGCGCCTTTGTGCTTTAAGGTATCGATATTCAAAAAGCACGAATACAAAGAATCTTCTTTTCCTTCAATTATTGGAATTTTTATTATTAGTAAAAATTTGAATAAACCTACATGAAGATAGTTTTCAAGTTCTTTTCAACATTGTACATCATGCCCCATTTTTCCCCATTTACGCCGGGAACTATAATTTTTGAGATATAATATAAATTTACCTCAAAACAATGTTACTGAACCTCAAATAAGCTAGGAAAAATATTAGTTTAAATTTTGCACCCATAGGGGGGGGGGGGGGGTAACCACCCGTACCGTGCGTACGCACACATATTAAACGCGCATTGTTGAGGCCAACGTCTAGTGGAAGCTTTGTTTTCACTTTTCAAGGTTGAAAAAAAGATGTTCTCCATAATCAAAATTTCCACTCGCGTTTTACGTTTCAGACCTTACTGGACAATTTTGGTTCCGTGTCTGTCTGTCTGTCATGAAATCCTAGCCACAACCAAAACTTCTACATTTCTCATCCGATTTCGATGAAATTTTGAGGGATTGTTCGAATTGGGGTGGAGATGGTCCCCTATGAAAATCATGACCCCCAAATTGAGAGCATTTTGGGCGCATGCGCAAACGTGAAATCGTTGTAATAGCCATAACTCCTACATTCTCCAGCTCTCAAAAAAGTTCCGAATTCTTGACACTATGTGACGACTGTGCCAGATCTGGCACACCTGAGTTTCCAAGGACACCAGATCTAACCAAAAAAAGTCGAAAATGGAAAAATGTTTCGATTCCTTCAAAAGACCATAAACAACAAGAATTCATGGAAAGCTAAGAGAAAAATGTTAGTATACACTAATAGAGTGCTTACAGCAGCGCAGAGTCGGGTTATTCTCGTCGGTAGAATCTTGATTAAATTCAAACTTCACTCACGCCTAAACAAAGACTCAAAAGCGAATAAAAAATCGGAGGGGATTTCCACGAGAACCTGCTGAAGTGGGAGGCACAGAGAAGGATTGTTCATAAGCAAGCAGGAATGAACAGGAAATCGTGAAAATCACTTCTTTCGTCGTACCAGATCTGGCGCAGTCGGCGGAAATGGGTTAAGAAATCAGTGGCGACGAATATAGCGACAAGTTTGTGAGTCATTTGTATGAATTCGTTTTAAAGTAATCTAGAAGACGAAGGGAAATTGAGAGAGAGATAATTTGTCACCGTCTTGTGTTGAACTACAGTCGGTTAGGAGGTGGTAAATCAGTAAAGTTATCTGTTTTTATCATTATAAAGTCGATTTTTTCCTCTAACGCCTTGAAGAATTTCATTTAAACCTGGCAGATAAATCAAACACTTCCGTTGGGGTACTGACAGCTGAAGGGGGGAAGAATAATTTTTATTGAATCCCACTCCAGCGGGAGGAAGTAGAGAAGGAGAACTGGAAGTTAGTTATGAGTTAATCCGCTCAAGCTCTTGAAACTTGAGTTCGCTAAGGCCACTCGGAATTTGTCACTATGAAACATGAGACGGTTTCCTTCGGCCGTGGCAGTATAAGGAAAAGACCGGGTGAGGAGGCGTCTTGGGGAAGGGGAAGCTAATGGAAAGAAAGTTAAGGAGGGGGCTACAAGTTAGGTTCCTGCTCTAAGGATTAGAGTTGTGGGCCGATTGAATTAGGAAAACACAAGTTAGGTTTATTTAATATCCTGGGGGACCATCGTCAGGAGGGTCAGTCGTACCAACATAATCACGAGTAAATACTCCGAGAAGTTTCTCTTTCTGAGGAGTTGGTAGAAGTTGACGATAAAACTCGCATTTCTGTCAGATCCTTTGGTAGTGTCTGGTTGGGGTTACACTGACACGTTTGAGGCGGTAACTTTGAACCATGGGAGTTCTCTTAACTTTGATCTTCTTTCTAACTCCAAATTTGGAAGGTGTAGGTCCCTTTGTTCATTACTCCGAACACCCAGAATCCAATTGGCCATTCTGTCTGGCCAATGGGGAATTTACCTCAATTTTAGATCCTGGAATTTCAAGACAAATCCTGTAATAGGGTCCTAGAATAACGTTCAACACCTAGGGACAGCACGATACTCACAGCAGAGCAAGGATGTAGATGAAATAAAATAGTTTCAACAGGCAGTATTCGTATTCACTTTTTATTGTTCGCGTTTTCATTCGGACTAACTCAAGACAAGACAAGACAACAAACGACAGTACAGTAGAGGGGGTGGTTGTAGTAGTGTGAGACTAGGCGCATCATTATAGATGCTAATGAATAAATTGCTTTAACTTCCCGGCTCAATTTTGCAAACATTATAAAACTCGAATAAAATCATGGCAAAAGGAAAAACAATTACATGTATGTAATAATCATTAAAATGAAAAATTCAAATCAGCAAGAAACGATTGAAATTTAACCCTAGGTAAAGCCTTTGTCATTATATCGGCAATTTGATGATTGGTATCAATATACACAATTTTGAATAATTTTTTATGAATATAATCACGTACAAAATGATATTTTACATCGTAATGTTTAGATCTCTTTGTTTCATATTTACATGCTATTTTAATAGCAGCTTGGTTGTCTTCAAATATTTCAATAGGGCAAACAACGTTAAGATGACCACAAATTTCAGTCAACAATTTTTGCAAAAATAAAAATTCTATCATACCATTAGCAAGAGAAATATATTCTGCCTCTGCGCTACTCAAGGCAACAACACTCTATTTTTCGAACACCAATTAATAATTTTACCATTAAATTTAACACAAATCCAGATACACTTTTTCGATCTAATAATTTAGACAATTATTGTCAGAAGCATAATCAGCGTCGACATGAGCAGTAATTTTAATAGTTTCAGGAAGTGTCAATACTTGATATCTTTTCAATACCGATATTATTAGATATCGATACTTCGATAATATCGGCTCAAAAAGTATCGATACTATCGATACTTCAAATTAACCCACAAATGATTTCGCAAACCAAATGAAAAACTCCATTAATCAAGAATTATAAATATTAACATTATAAATATATTAATAAAAGTCAATAATTTAAAATGTAGTTAAAGTCAGTGGTAATTTAAAATGTTATAAAAGTCAATAATTTAAAATTTAATAAAAATGAATGATCATTTCATTTTATATTTATTCCAATTCTTATTCCCAAGAATTCTCCATTCAATGAAATGTTTTCTTTCATCCACTACTAATGGGAAGGATCAAGTAATAAATCAGTTACATTACAAATTAATAATATTTATTATCGAATCATAAAAACAAAATTTTGTCGTGAAGTGAATTTTGACTTGAATTTTAAAAAAATATAAAAAAAACTCGGCGCTGCGCGCCTCGGCGGGGGCTTTGCCCCCTGCACCCCCGGATGATTTCCGCTTAGAGCCTAATGGCTAAAATGTGACATACCTTGAAAAGGTTTTTGCTCCCTCTCCCTCTTTATCTTTCTTCCACTGTAATATTTAAGATACCTCCTTATTCATAATAACATCAGGTTGTCAAGCATATTTGTCGTCAAGCATATGATAAATCATAGCGCTACTTTCCTGTCGCTTTTTCCTGTCGATTTTTCCTGTCGTTTTTCGGCGGGGGGTCCCATCGCTAAAACCTTTTCAAGGTTAAAAAATTGTTGTGAACTAGGAAGTAAAACAATGGTCACAAGGAACTCGAACTGTTCAAGAAACCCCCCAGGGGGAACTAACGCGGACCATGTCGGCGCGTCCGGAACTGGGGACTGTCCGTAGGAACAGGGACGTCGCTGTGAGCCGTAATAGTTCACAGGTTAGCCCTGACATGTGTGGCGAACATGCGGACAGATTAATGGAAATTCCAAGCTGGATAGTAGTGGAGGTGCAGATGGGATGATCAGTGGCGAAGGTCATCCTGGGCTATGGGGCTATGCCTAAAACTCTGTAACCCTTGAAGCTACTAGTCATCGGCGAGTCAGTGCCGCCGATAGTACAAAGCACTTAAGCCCAGGCCAGACACACCTGACTATAGTGTCTACCTAGGTCTGGATATACCTATAAATAATGTCCTGCAGATGATAGTTCAACAGATACCGAACAACAAAAGAAGGTCTGGATATACCTGTAAATGTCTCAGAAAGAGCAACAAGAGTGAGCAAGAGCAACAAGAGCTATGAAGATGTCTCAAAAAGAGCAACAAGAGCGTGAACAGGAACGAGCGCAATTTACGAAAGACAGAAATTCTAATCTAATTTATTTCATTTTATTTAAAAAGAGCAACAAGAGCGAGCGAGAGCAACAAGAGCTATGAAGATGTCTCAAAAAGAGCAACAAGAGCGTGAACAGGAACGGGCGCAATTTACGAAAGACAGAAATTCTAATCTAATTTATTTCATTTTATTTATTCATTTCTATTCCAACAAAAGAAACCAAGTGCATTATAAGATACCTAAGCCAGCTAAAGAATCACCCCAGAAGCTATCCATATAAACTGATGAACACTGGCACACACAGAACAATAATTAATCGATAAAATTACCCTGACCCGTGATAAGAAAAGACCAGTGATTCTACAACGACTATGTAATGACTGGGTGGAAGGAGGGTTAAGAAGATGTTCAAGAAACCCAGAGAAATGAAAACCCATGGACCTAGTTTCCTAGGTCCATGGGAAAACCGCAAAAAATGCGAGGTTACAGGGTTACTGTGGAAAGTTTTTGAATATCGATGAAGGACATTAGAAGCGATATATCGTTTTGATTGATCCTATTCGGAGTATTATTCAGTGGTAGATATAGTATGGTAGGTATCTAAGTACTTGATATTTGTTTTTTTTTTACTATTCCACTTTGGCAAAAAAATCGATAATATTGTCAAGAAAGTATCGATACCTCCGATATTTCAGGCAAAAGTATCGATACCAATATATCGGTATGAGTTGTTTATCATAAGTATCGATACAAATATCGGTATCAATACCAAAAAAGTATCGATACTCCGATATATCGGTGTATCGTGCCGTCCCTATCAACACCAGGAATACCCAAGGGAGAAAAATTACCGTAGGAGATAAAGCTTAAACAAGTGAAGCGGTGTCAAAAAACACCGCGAAGATCGAGGAAAACTGATTACGTCATTCTCCAGGGTTCCTCATGCTAAACTGTGCACTGGTGAAACATAAAAGGAGTTTCGGCAAATAGTGTCAGAGAATGTCAACAGATAGAGTTGTAGGCGCCCTCAGACCACATGAAACGATCCACTCAAATAATGTGATTCAAATATCAAAACTAACTAATATAGAAACTAAACAAGAGGAGGTGAAGACTAATAATGTTTGATAAACTAATAGGTGGAATCGTATTGTAAAAAAGAGTGAGTAAAATTGCTTCTTGTCACTTTTGTGTCTGGGTTCTTTCTGCCAGTAAGCTAGTTGTTTTGTGTGCGCTATCAGAGGTAGCGCTGCTGTTGTAAGGGAAAACTCATCACGTCACAGACTCCCGGTACATTTAAAATTTCCATCTTCCTTAAATTCTCTAAATTTTTTGGATGCGTTTTCGAGCAGCACACTATGGTTTTCTTTCTTATCAGTAAACCCTCTTTCGAAAAAAAAAAAAATTAAAAACTGTGTGAGGCAAATTCCCTGTTGTTTGTTGATGAGCAGTTGTTGATTGTGAGGGTATGTGACGTCATACGAACACGTCGCTACTTAGCCATTGCGATCCACCAGTCTCCATTGTTTCTCTTTACAAATGAGCTCCACGAGTTTGACGGTCTTCTGAATCCAGAAACTCATATGTTTATCGGGTCGCCAGCATTCCTTAAAACTGCTTTCCAGAATCTATGGTCATCATAATATGATCATATATTATATGAACCACTATTCAACATTGCACCGGATCCTGTAGGTATTTCGTATATTTCACGATCCAAGTTCAACTCCCAACTAGTCCTATAGACGTTTTCATTGGAATGCGCATGCTCGCCTGTTATCAGTGAGCCTCCAAAATGGTGGACACATGCGGACCACCGTCTTTGTTTTTACTGTTGTTGTCATTAGAAGACTGCCAGTTTTCAGCTTCTATTCAGTTTTTTGAGAGTGTATTCGGTTTATTGTTGGTTCTGTCATGTCTGGGGCTAACCATATTCAGTTGTTTAGGGGACTGTGATTCGGTTAGTCGACCGGGAAGACGTAGGCTATCCTCCAAAAATTACTTTTTTCCCTTCACAAATACTTGTCTGAACTTCTGTAAGTCCAGGATTTCGAAATACAGCAATAATTTCAACCAAGAAAAACAATTTTTCAACAACTCCCCCCCCCCCTCCTCGAAATTTTTCGTTTACGTTCCAAGGTAAGTACTTAGAATCCAAAAGTCGAGTAAAAATTTGGCCGCCAGTCTCCGTCCGCCGTACGCAGCACTTTTCGCAGTTCCCATGGACCGATTTTGATCCATTTAGGGTCCATTTAGGGTCTAGATGTGCCCCGAAGCTTTTGATTGATGTAGGTCATTCTAAAGGTTAAAAATAAGGGCTAAAATTTTCAAAACACCGTAACTCAAAAAATTTCGATTGGTATAGTTTTTTCTTCAATTTAAAATAGTTTTGAATTTTTAGAATCCAATGAGACCACCCAGAGCGCTGTAGGACGTTTTTCCTTTGAATCATATGACATAAGCTCAGTTACCTATTTTGGTAAAGCTTGAGATAATGATTCAAGGGAAAAATGCTTTACTATCCCTAGCGGAGGATGCTGTAGGTGTGATTTAGACGAAACAACTAGTAACCAAATTTCCTAATAATTAGGGCAACCGCAACTCCCTGTTTCTTCGAACTGGGTGTGAATGGTTTATTTTTCCCAAATAAAGTCGATTGTGAAGCAGGTAAGTGGTCGGCAGGTTACTTGGCGGTGACAATGGCAAAGCCGTGTTCTTAGTAGACGAGTCTATATAGAAACATAATAAACCTTTGTGTAATGATTTGCAGCTTTTTTTTAAATCATTAGTTTACTATAAAAACCAGAAACCAGTTTCCCCTGTAAGGACGAGCTTGACACATGATGTAACATATTTTTCTGATGACTGTTGTGGGGAGGAATTTTCCCAGTATTTTTTCTGGTTTTGTTCTAGGGCCAATAGATGAGAAAAATGCTAAAAAATTGTTTTCAATGTTATTTTTTTTTTATTCCGTCCTTCGTGAGTTAAAAGTTCCACATCGTCAAGAGGTTCAACGATTTGACTGATTTCCCGTTCGGTCGTATTTGTTTTCGCATTCAACAAGGCTCTCCGCCCCCAAACGTCGTATTATCGCGCAGCTACAGGACATCAATCATGACCGAACGCAGGAAAGGAATTTCGAGTTGTCATTGAAAAACGAATGAGCCGAGAATAATATTAGCGTCACGCGGTTGCCATGAATATGTAACAGGCAACGACTGATTTTCAATCAAACTAGTGTCGTTAGATTTTATCACAAATAATATCTCATTTTTTTCTATATTATTTATTGCAACTAGTATAATTTATTAACAATATTATTTTGAAAGTATGGACAAATATTCAAAACTCAGTTATATCATTGAGTTTTGTTAATTATGGTGGATGTTTCACTTCACTGCTTCACGCTTCGAATCTCTTCGCATTTCTGTCCATTCGCTTCCTTAGCTCAAATGGTAGGAGCTCCTATTCAGAATCGGAACGATAGGAGATCGATCCCCGGTCGAGGGAAGTTAATTTTTGATGATACAACTATGAGCGCTTTTTCCGAACAATTCCTCATTTTCCCCTTCACAGGTGGCATGGCTGTGCTTCTGTAAACAACGTTAAACATGAGTCAAAGCACCAGAACCTTCACAATTAATTTCTTCCTTAGGTAGGTAACATCATAATTTTCTGGTTCCAGTAGTAGACACCCCTGTCTACTACTGGAAACAGTCATTTCCCGGCAAGAACTCAAGCATCCTCATGTTCACAATTAAACTACGAATAAGTTTTAATAAAGTTCTAAAAAGCAGAGAAAAAACCAGTAGTAGACACGAATGTCTACTACTGGAAAGGACGCGTTTCAATGACCCAATAGTAGACAGTCTCTGTTTGAGCACAATTATACAATATTAACCAAAATAAACATCGCAGCTGTGGAAGAAATACATGAAATAGGTAGCACGTAGAAATCAAATTGGTGCAGATTATTTGTAAAAACTGATAAATAACTTCATAAAAACCAAACTTACCTCCTTAGCAGATGTGGCAATAACAGCACCTCAAACTAAGCCGCGTTAACAGATGCTCTATTATTCTTCCATGGCTGACTGGTACATTTACCTAGGTCAAGTGGTTTGGTACGCTTCAATCTTCTGATGATATCACTTGTATCAAGGAGTTTGGCAGCTTCCTCGTTGATGTGACATCTTAGCCGCTGTAGGTGCCTCACAGCTTGTCGCTTCATAGCATCCTTTATTGTTTCGATGCGAAGCTCATGATGGAGACGTTCGTTTCGAAAGTACCATGGTGCATTCACAAATTGTTCTGGAATATTTGGATGATGTCTCGAATTGACTGAGCCGTACAGCCCCAAAGCTGAGCTCCATAAGTCCAGACTGGTTTAAGGACTTGGTTGCACAATGTAAGCTTGTTCTGGATTGACAACTTCGACCGTCTACACATTAGCCAATGCATTTTTCTGAATTTTAGAAGAAGTTCTTCCTTCTTTTTTCTACAATTGTCATGCCTAGGTATTTGGCATAGTAGTTAGTAGTTTGGTATATAAAATATAGTTTGTGAGTAGTGCGCTTGTACCATCGATACTTTGCAACCACTGTTACACGATCACCACCAGCCTCGCAGCATCAAATTCCTCAGAGCCGTCTCTATCTCTACTACGAAGGTCGATTTTGAGTTCATTTTGCCTCACTATTCTTGACTATTCTCGATGTGAAAGCCTTCCAAACCTGTGTAGTTCAAGATCTATCTGTTCAAGCTCTTCTTATTCACATTCGCAAGCAACGCATTGCCAAAGGCGGGTCTTCAGACTATCCTTCCACTACGCGAGAAAAAAAATCTCCGCCGAATTTTTCCCGTCACTAGATTTTTCGGTTAGATATTTCTCGGTTGTTGAATAGTAATTGCGAGGAAAATTATGGTCGGCCGATAATGGAATAGGAAGGCTCGGAAGTGAACGTGTAAAGATGAAATTGGGGCACGGTGAAACACCCCTCGTTTTAACGGGAACGGTAGCAAAGGAGAGCCAGGATATTGTGGTATACGCCCCCCAACGCCTGGGCTGTATATCCAATATCGGAAAGACGGAGCCAAAAGGGACGAGAAAAAGGATGAGAGGATCACACGTCTTCTCCTTCTTTCTGTTTCTCCTCGTCTTCTTGTCTAATATAAAGAAAAAACAACCCGTAACAAGGAGTTGTCTTACGCCCTTTGCCGCCTGAGGGGTTGGAAATAGGGATCCAATAGTCACCCTTTGGGTTCGGGGCTCCGACCCCACCCTGAGCATCTCAAGTCTGGGGCCTTTTGTTCAAATATCCTCGAGGGGCTAGCGCTTATTATGGACGTCAAATGTTACCGCTGTTCCTTTGAGGGTCGGAAGGACACATTTTTAAGATTATTGGATTTGGTTTCCTCCGACCTCTTTTTGAGTAGAGTTCAAGGCGACAGAAGGGAGGAATCACTGCCACTGCAAGCCCACCGATACATTCGCCTTATAAAACAAAACCTACTTGAGGGAAAACATCGATCGCATTTCGGTCAGCTAACATTTGAACGGAGATTCGGCCTCTTTTGCGATTCACACTCGTGTTTCTGATTTATCGTATATATATATATATACCCCTTATACCCAACACGATTTCACCAATACAAAAACGCTGCAAATTATTACACAAAGGTTTATTATTTTCCTATATAGATCACTTGTCTGCAAAGAACACGGCTTTGCCATTGTTAACACCAACCAACTTGAAGAAAAACACCGATCGTATTTCGGCCAGCTAACATTTGAACGGGGATTAGGCCTCTTTTGCGATTCACACTCGTGTTTCTGATTTATCGTAAGTCCAACCCTTAAATTCTCGTAGGGAGCGAACAATTTGTCCTACTGGGCTCCGCGTAGTCTCAAAAAATTCTATAGTACTATCTTAAATTGATGGAAAAACAATACGTTTATATAAACAATTTTTGAGTTAGGGAGTTTTCAAAATTTCAAACTTTATTTTTCAACCCTTAGAAGTCGCACTGCGAGTTCTCAAGGGGCGCTTTTGGGTACAAGGGGCGCTTATCAAACTTTTAAAATTACGAGTAAAACACGCTTGAAGATTTTACTTTTTTTCCCAACTCAATCGTGTCACTGCTATTGTAGCTAGATTTTTAATTTTTTCGCATTCTGTTGAGAATTTAGTGTACTATCGAAGGAACTAAGAACTGAATCGGATCAAACCAATAACATAGATAGAAAGACGTAAAATCATCAAAAACCGTTGGAATTTGTGAACGCGCCCCTTGTGTTTTCTTGCTTTATCAAGTTGAGCCCATTCGCATTACACCTTTTGAGAAAAAAGTTGTATATTTTTTGTTGAGAAGAAGGCGTTTCATAGGAACTACTACTAGCACAAGGGGCGCTTTTCGTATAACACCTATTGGCCTCCTACCCGAACATGACATGTTCCTACCGACCAACTGAGGGTCTCTTCAAGCGCCCCTTGGTTGTGAACTTTTTCCTTTGTTGCTCTGAATTCCATAAGGGCTTATAGTGCTCTCTTTCGGTAACGGATGGAGGTATCGAAAAGCCAGTAGTGCCAACGTGTAGATCTTGGTTTTGCGGTTCCGACAGCGTAATTTCAAAAAATGAGGTACAAGGGGCGCTTTTTGTAAAACGCCCCTTGTGAAGTCGCAGTGCGAAGTGACCTACATCAACCAAAATCTTCAGGGCACATCTAGACCCCAAATGAAGCCTACATACCAAATTTCATCAAAATCGGTCAATGCTAACTGAGGAAAGTGCCGCGTACGGCTGACGGCGGACGGCCAAATTTTTATTCGATTTTTGACCAATAATGTAAGGTTTTATTTGACTTCCCCCTCCTAATCAGAAGGGAAAGTCAATTCCTACCTTTTGTTGCTGCACCTAGCTGCAAAGTGGGAAGTAGGTGACGTGAACAGATAAGCAACAGATATGCAGATATAAATAAAAGTTATTTATTGTCTATAGTTAGTTATTTATCGACTACCTACTTAAACTCCCATAAATCAACGTGCGCGACCGCCGAGGTTTTGATCGGGTTGCGCGGACCACAGTTAATTATTCTGCCACTGACCTGATGATGAAGGTTTTCGGCTGGCAGGGCAAGGCAGCGGCAGCAGCAGCAGGCACAGCAGGCTTTACCGGGGGGCGGCTAATCCTCCGGGCGTCGTTTAAAAGGAGGGCGGCAGGGAGCGAGGTAGCTTCTCACTTTAACGAACCTTATTTCCCGACTGCCCGTTTTCTTCCTCTTTCGTCGTGCCTTCTGATTTTTTTCCCAGGTCAGCTCTGACCTGGTTTTGTTTTATGCTTGTGTGAGAGGTTCTTTCTCACAGATTCTACGTAACTTGAAACGTAAACCAACAAATTTTGAGGGGGGTTAAAAAAAATTTCTTGGTCGATTCCAAAGATTCAAACCTACATTTTGAAAATATTCTGTGTTAGGGCTCTTCGAATTTGCTTTTCCAACAATAAAATGATGATGATGCCAATGCGAAAAGTGAATGTTTATGGGCGCAACTCTTTGCAATCTCTGTAATGCAAATACATGAATTGAATTGAATTGAATTGAATAACGACACATCATGGCTTGTAAAAATACCTAAATTGGAATAAAAGGATGGGAAAAATGGTTCCCTAGTTTTCTGTAGATGCGGACAACACCGCACGAAGTCCAATAAGCAAAATTGTAAAACATACAGCACTTTTATAGCCTTTACGTCAAGTTAATTTTTTTGATTTTCTGCATTATGAAAGATATTCTGCGAGTTACATTGAATCCCTGATTAGACTTTTTTCGGCGTTTTTTCACCTTTTTATTCTTAGAGGTTTTCCACTCACCAAAAGACCTACTTACCATTCTTTCTTTTTTGGTTACGGAAGTGGGGAGCGAAGGGGAAGTTCACCCCAACAGTGTTGGACTCCCCATGCATTGGGTCTACCAACTAAAACCCCACTCCCTCTGCTTAGGACTCACCCCAGAACCCCTTGTACAGTATTACTTCAGGGTGAGCCCTTTTTTTGTGCCAAAAGGCTGCTCCTACTTCTGCTACTTACCATTCTTGCATTGCTCAATCTAGCGTTAGAAACCTGATATAATTTTCTCCAGACTTTACTGATAGTGTGAAAGGAATTAGCGGAAAGCCGAAGCAGGTGAGTCTGGAGAGGGGGGGGGGGGGGTGTGAGTATGGATTCAAAGATCCCACAGGTGGCTAGAGTATTGGGTGGTAAATAACGAGCAACCTACCCCTTCATCGACGTTACTCTCCTAAGCTTAACCCCCAGTTCCTTACATTTCCGTCCTTTTGATCCACCCAAGGAATTCCACATTTGGAGTCCTTTTCTAGGTCCCTCGCAACTCCATTACATTACCTTCTAGTGGATATTGCCGATTCTATACCTTCCCGATTATAAATAGAGCCCATCCAGCCATCAAGGATGTAACTTTTCCTTTTTCGTTGAAAGTTGGTCGCATAAGACGTTTTCAGGTGTCAGCCAAGTTTGCTCTTGTGGTTGTCCAATAACCATTACTGATCCATTCTTGAAAAATTCACTGTCATCTTTCCACTTTTCAACCAGGTACCCTCTTATTTGGAGCAGAGGTAAACCAGAAATGGCTGTTTACTTATCTTTTGTCAGATTAAGAGAAAAAGTAGGTTAATAAAATTATTTTATATAGTGTAGTTTTATAGTATATAAGTAACGTCAAAACGATCAAAACATCCCATTTTGGCTTCCGAGTCTACCAAGGTAGCGGAAGCTTTGTTTTCACTTTCCAAGGATGAAAAAAAAAGTTCTCCAAAATCAAAATTTTCGCTCGCGTTTTGCGTTTTAGACCTTTCTGAACAATTTTGGTTCCGTGTCTGTGTGTCCGTGTGTCTGTGTGTCTGTCATGAATTCCTTGTAACGCGCATAACTATACGTAGTTATTGTCCGATTTCGATGAAATTTTCAGGAATTGTGCGGGTTGGTGTGTAGACGGTCCCCTATGAAAATCATCATCCCCGGACTGATAGAAGCGACTGCGCATGCGCAAACGTGAATTCCTTGTAACGGCCATAACTTCTACATTTTCCATCCGATTTCAATGAAATTTTCAGGGATGTTACAGATTAGTATTTAAATGGTCCCCTATGAAAATCATCACCTTCGGACTGATAGTAGCCACTGCGCATGCGCAAACGTGAATTTCCTTGTAACGGCCATAACTTCTACATTTTCCATCCGATTTCAATGAAATTTTCAGGGATTATGCGGATTAGATTGTAAATGGTCCCCTAGATAATCATCACCCCCGGACTGATAGTAGCCGATGCACATGCGCGAACGTAAAATCCTTGTAACGGCCGTGCGTACGTTAGAATCACAAATCCTACATTGCCTACTGTCAGGCCCCCGTAGCACATTCGCAGCGAGTCAAGTTACTAACCAAATTGTAACGGGTTCGATTCCCAGCCATACCGAGAAATTTTTTGATTTTTTGAGTAGTGACTCACTTACATTTTTCATCCGAATTTGATGAAATTTTCTAGGATTGTCCAGATTAGCGTGTAGATGGTCCCCTATGAGGGTAGTGGAAGGTACTTAAAGATTGGTGTTTTGAGATTAACTACTATGCATCGGATCATCTATATAATCGGGTTATGGATACGAGGAAGCTATGTGCCACACCCACTTGGCAGACGTTTTTGAATTATTCCAATACAGGTAAATACTCCACAATCCTCCAGAATTTTTCAGATTTTTTCAGCAAGGGGAAGTGTATCAAATTGCAATTTGAAATGCTCTCACATGCCTCCTTTAAAAAAACGCTGCAAATTATTACACAACGGTTTATTATTTTTATATAGATCACTCGTCTACAAAATCACCAACCATCCAATATGAAGAGAAAAAGAAAAAAAAAAAAAAAATCAAAAAAAATCAAAAAAAAAAAATCAAAAAAATCAAAATCACCAACCATCGATCGCATTTCGGTCAGCTCTAATTTGAACGGAGATTAGGCCTCTTTTGCGATTCACACTCGTGTTTTGATTTATATATATATATTTCAATATAAACCCTTAAATTTTCGTAGGGAGCGAACGGTTCGTCCTACAGAGCTCCGCGTGGTCTCAAAAAATTCTAAAAATTCTATAGAATCTTAAATTGAAGGAAAAACAATACCTTTATATCGAAATTTTTTGAGTTAGGGCGTTTTCAAAATTTCAAAATTGATTTTTGAACCCTTAGGAGTGACCTACATCAACCAAAAGCTTCGGGGCACAACTAGACCCCAAATGGAGCCTACATACCAAATTTCATCAAAATCGGTCAATGCTAAGTGGCAAAAGTGCCGCGTACGGCGTACGGCGGACGGACGGCCAAATTTTTATTCGATTTTTGGATTCTACGTACCTTGAAACGTAAACCATCAAATTTTGAGGGGGTGTTAAATTTTTTTTTTTCTTGGTCGATTCCAAAGGTTCATTATTGAAAATAATAAACCAAAATCGATTTTTCAGGACTGAAATCATTCAAATAAACAGCTTTATTCATTTAATGAAACATATTTTGATGAAAATGTGTACATAAAACATCATAACATAAAATATGTACCACATATAGTTACCTGATCAGTTTATTATTTGGCCAACATGAAATGTTAAAAATGTTCTTCAGGAATGTAATTCTTCAACCTCTCTAGGTCAGCTAACGGAAATGAGTGGGTGGATGGGAGTCCGACAATTCACAGAATGGATTTTTGAGCATTGCTGCACGTCATAACAATTTTGGAGAGGATTTTTGGGGTGAAAGATATGTAGCCGATCTACTAAGCGCACTTTTCCTTTGATGAGAGCGGAATCACGATAGCACGGGAGAAATCTATGCCTCTCACATGGAAAAATTGTTCGTTTTTGTCAATGTAGCTTCCGAGTCTACCAAGGTAGCGGACGCTTGGTTTTCACTTTTCAAGATTGAAATAAATGTTCTCCAAAATCAAAATTTCCACTCGCTTTTTACGTTTCAGACCTTCCTGAACAATTTTGGTTCCGTGTTTGTCTGTATGTCTGTCATGAAATCCTTTCCACAGCCATAACTTCTACATTTCTCATCCGATTTTGATGAAATTTTCAGGGATTGTGTGGGTGCGGGTTTAGATGTCCCCTATGAAGATCATTACCCCCGGACTGATAGTAGCCGCTGCTCATGCGCAAACGTGAAATACTTGCCACGGCCTTAACTTCTATATTTCTGATTTGATAAAATTTTCAGGAATAATGCGAGTTGGGATGATGATGGTCCCCTATGAAAATTATGGTCCCCAAATTGAAAATTCTTATGCGCATGCGTAAACGTGAAATCCTTGTAACATCCATAACCTCTACATTTTGCAACAATATTCAGATATTGTGTGGGTTGACGTCTAGATGGTCCTCTGTGAGGGTAGTGGGAGGTACTTAGAGATTGATATTTTGAGAGTAACTACTATGCATCTGGTCATCTATACAGTCGGGTTATGGATACGAGGAAGCTATGTGCCACACCCGCTTGGAATTGTTGTCTTAGTTAGGGCGAGGTTGAGATTCAAAAGGAAGTGATTTCGGTTAATTATTTTCAATATCAAGCCTAGGAATCGACCAAGAAACAAAAATTAACCCCCTCCCTTTACCGACATATTAACTATTATAAACCAACCTGACAATTTATTATTTGAGTCTCGAAACTCCTCGTCGACCACATAGCGAGTGAGTAACTTCTTTTTGAAAGGGGTTATGTGGCTCACATAGCCCCTGTTAGTTGAATACAGCTTCTCTGTTTGAATCTGGCGGGTGACCCATTGGTCAGCTGTTTCGTTCACTTGATGCCTCGATATGGTCGACTACGATTAGGTAGGCACCACTACTCGGACGCGCGAAGTGGTCCCGGCGCGAACCAGCAGTCGTCTCAACAAGTGCAAGCGTGAAGCATCTCCGATTATCGCCAATTTTACCCCCACCTAGAGTCAGTACGAAGTGGTTTTCCTGCCCCCCACTACAGGTGAGTGCCGCCAGAATACCTATTTCGTGTCGACCACCCCCCTCTTTTTTGTCATTACAGTCCTAAACTAATTAATTAGGGGCAAGCAACGGAATCGAACTTCATTCGACCGTATTTCCCCCAACATTTGATCCTTAAGAGCCAGATAAAAACTTGCGTTAATTTTGTCATTAATTTCATGATTTTCATTAATGAATCGATCGTAAATCATCAATGATATTCGGGGATACAGCTAGGTGGGGCATTTGAATTGGGCCTTTGATTATCAATTTGTGAATAATTACAGGACAACGTACATGGTCTGTGTCGAGATCGAAATCCTTTCCTGACAGGTCACCGTTTCTAAGAGGCTATTATTCACGTAACAATACCTACCAGCTTGCTATCTTTATCACGCCAACTTCCTTTTGTTACTCGTTGCACTTTACACTTGTCTTAATAATTGTCACCGGTCAAACCTGGGGTGTGACTTATTGAGGATCGCCGATTAACATAGGTAGCGATAACGAGTTCAGAGTGGTAGTCTGTATCGATAATCACGATAAATAATAGTTCCCTCTCACGTTGCACTACAATTAATTGGTCACATCATTGGTTTAAATAAACGTTTGTTGTTTATTCACCTACCTACAACCCCATTGATAGTATTGTAGAGAATTTCGATGGAAGTTTGTTGGTGTGAGACAATTATATTAATTTACGTTGATTAATCTGTCTTTAGGTGCACTCTTTTACGCACTTGCACTTTTGTTACATTTAATGTATCGTTTTCTTATTATTTGCCATCGCATCTTTCGAACTCTGATTTATTAGTAGTATATCGCTAATCATAATATTTTATTGTCGAAACTAGTTATTGAATCGTAAACATTGGTTCCATATCCTTTGATCAATTAGTGAGGAACTGATTCGATTTTAATTTCTGCCAACCTGCCAGCTAGAAGTTTCCCGCCGCGGTGTTGTTGTTTTTTTTCTTGTTATCGTTTCTTCGTTTACTTTGGGAGTTGTTGTGGCGTGTTTCGTCGATTGTCGTTCGAGTTTTCGTATTCGCAACTAATAATCATGCCAGTGATTGATGATTATCGTTTCTTGGTCACTCTCTTGACCAACAAGATGAATCGAGCAGCTGTTGTGGCTACTCAGGTGGAAAATACTCCTACCTCCAAAAATAAAGTGCTGTTGAGAGTCATGTCAGACCGCATAGATGAGTGGTTTAATGTGTATAATGATAACATTACCAAAATCGCAGCTTATAACAAGAAGAATGATATCACAGAAGACTTGGAGGATCAAGTAGCTAGCTTTGAAACTGAATATTATCAAGTCAAAGCAGTATTATCTTCTTTAGCTCCTTTGTCGGGTGATCCCTCAGTTGTGGATGTGCAAAATTCGAATCCACGTCTTAGTGGTAATCAGTTAGGCAGCTCATCTATCCAGCTTCCAAAATTGAAATTACCCGAATTTGGTGGTGTCCTGAAGGAGTGGCAGGGATTTTCTGAATTGTTCAAGGCTACTGTTCATGAGAATCAGGCTATTTCAGACGTTCAACGTCATGCCTATTTGCGCGCTGCTTTGCAGGGTGAGGCCCTAGCATTGATTTCGGCTCTCCCTCTTACAGGCCCTAACTATAGTGTCGCTTGGGGCATTTTGAAGCAGCAGTACGACAACACTCATCTGCAAACAAATGCACACCTCGAAACATTACTATCTCTGCCTATCACATCGGCCAATCCAAATCAAATTCGATCATTTGCCTGTCAAATTTCTGAATCTATAGGCGCTCTTCAGGCATTGGGCCATGAGGTGCAAGGGTGGGTGGTGCCTGTGTTGTTTCTGCTGTGCAAACGGCTTCACAACAAGCTGCGAGAGGAGTGGGAGTCTAGAATACTTGTTGAGCCTGCTACGTCAATTCAGGAGTTTGTTGATTTCCTCCATGAGAGGGCCCGTATCCTTGAGGCTGTGCATCCCTCGCATGAGCACAAGCCTACCAACAAGACCAGTGACCAGAGGGGCGGTCGGACAAGGGGTGTCACAACTTTGGTGGTTGATGCATCAAGCTCTTCTTGCATCAAGTGTGCTGCTGCACATCCTCTTCATTCCTGTGGTGCCTTTCGTAGGGAATCTGTGTCGAAGCGCTTCAGTTTTGCTAAGTCAAAGGGTCTTTGTTTGGTATGTCTGCTCCCTGGACATTTTTCGAATAAGTGTCCCCGAGCTAACGCCTGCCGACACTGTTCCATGCGACACCATACCTTGCTCCATTTCCGAGCCCCAGAACCGACATCTGGAGACACCATGACTCCAACTTCGTCTCCTGGATCGCCAGAGTCACGGAATGTGGCTACTTATCAATTGAGTACACCAATGAGGGGTCAAGTGATCGTCGCCACTGCAATTGGTCGAGTGGCTGACCGCATGGGGTCCTACAAGGATGTGAGAATCCTGATCGACCCAGCCAGTCAAGCCACTTTCATAACTCGTGATTGTGTCACCAAGTTAGGGCTTGTTCCCACCAGGGCTGAGGTCCCTGTTCATGGAATGGGTCAAACATCGCTTGGAGTTTGCAAAGAGAAAGTGTTCTGCAAATTCGAACCTGTGGGAGCCGTTGATTTGCAACTTGAGGCCTTAGTTGTCAACCATATTGCTCGGGCTCCATCTGCACGTTTGCAGCCACTGCCTTCTGACAGAACTGCTGGCAAGAAGCTTGCAGACCCACAATATTTCCAGCCTAGAGACGTCGATTTATTGTTGGGGGCTGAATGGTTTGGTCATGTGATGCTGGGTCGACCTGTTCGAGGACCACCTGGAACACCAAGCCTTATGGAAAGCATTTGGGGTCATTGCCTGATAGGCCGTCATGGAAGGGCAGATGCTGCTATCACCAGCGTTTTCCTGGCCCACAGTGAGGATACTGGAGATATCCTACGTCGTTTTTGGGAGATTGAGGAGCCACCTCCAGCAAAGATTGTGAAGCCTGAGGACAGGATTTGTGAGGAACATTACAATACTACAGTATCCCGACAGGATGATGGTAGATACGTTGTCGCTCTACCGTTCTTACCTGATCATCCCCCTCTTGGTGATAGTCGGCAGGCAGCATTGCGCCGTTTTCTCTCCATGGAGCGACGTTTGGATAGCAATCCTGCTTTGAAGCGCCACTACCTCGACTTCATGAAGGACTATTTGGATCAAGGTCACATGAAGATAGCTGATGGACCCTCTATAGTGAGTACTCCATATTATATCCCTCACCATGCCATTTTTCGTTCGGATGCTTCTGGCTGTATTGGGAAGTTTCGAGTGGTGTTTGATTCCTCAATGAAGACTGTTGGTGGTGTCTCATTGAATCAAATTTTGTTCAAAGGGCCAAAACTACAAGCCGACATTGTAGATATACTTGTTCGTTTTCGTCTATTCTCCGTTGTGATCATTTCTGATATCCGTCAAATGTACCGCAACATAAGGGTTCGCACTGAGGACCAGGATTTCCAGCGCATCCTCTGGAGAGCAGCGAATGATCAGCCTGTGCAAGAATATAGGTTGACTACTGTGACGTACGGAGTGTCAGCATCTCCATTCCTGGCCATACGCACACTCCACCAACTGGTTTATGATGAGGGCGCTAGTTATCCTCTAGCTGCTGCTGCCCTTCTTGAAGATACCTACATGGATGACATTGTAAAGTCGGTACCATCTGAGATGTTGGCTCTTCAACTGCAGAGGGAATTGATAGGTCTTGCTGGTCGGGCTGGATTCGAATTGCGTAAATGGATGAGCAACTCAACAGCTGTTCTCAATGAAATTCCCCTTGAGCACCGCTTGCCTTCTGCTGATTTTCAATCCTTTGAGAGTGACATAGAGCCATCAACAAAGATACTTGGGCTAGTTTGGAAGCCAAATTCGGATGTATTTTCATATCAGATAGGGGACACCATCCCCAAGATTACTAAGCGCACAATCATGTCAGATGTGGCTAAGTTATTTGATCCAATTGGATTCATTTGCCCTGTAATATTTGTTGGAAAATTGCTCTTACGACATCTTTGGGACCTCGCTCTTGATTGGGATGAGACGCCGCCAGCTGATGTGTGCCAGAGATGGAATCAATTCCGAGGTGAATTAAGGAGTCTGAAAGAATTCACCCTTCCACGATGCCTCAATTTTGATCAGGCCGTGGAGAGGCAGTTGCATGGCTTTGCTGACAGCTCAGAAAAGGGATTTGCAGGTGCTGTTTACCTTCGTTGTTCATTCCCTGATGGAAGGGTTCAGGTGTCCCTCATGATGGCTAAATCCCGGGTTGCACCTCTCAAAACTTGTTCTCTCCCACGCCTGGAGCTCTGTGGTATAGTGCTTGTTACGGGACTCCTTCAGCGGGTATCAACCCTTCTTGCATCCTCGGGAAGTGTTGCTTCCACCACCGTTTGGACCGATTCAATGGTGGCCCTTCATTGGGTTCGATCTCCGCCACACCGATGGAAGACCTTCGTGGCCAATAGAGTCAGTGCTGCTCAGGATCGGTTTCCTCCTGAAGCATTTCGTTATGTTCCTTCAGCCTCCAACCCTGCTGATTGTGCCAGTCGCGGCCTATTCCCTTCAGAGATTCTGTCACATAGTTTATGGCTATCTGGACCCAAGTGGCTCTCTTCACCCCCTGAAGCCTGGCCAGTGACAGACTGGGATCCAGCTTCCAGCAGTGAAGATTTGGAGGCGCGTGTAGTGTCACTCTTGACTGATGTGGAAGTTGAGGATGCATCACTGCGAGTTCATCACCCTATTTTCACACGTTTCTCGTCATATGAAAAGATGCTTCGCGTCGTTGCCTGGATTAAACGCTTCTTATATAATCGGATAATTGCGCGTGCTAGGCAGTTGCCTATCAGGTCAGGAAGGCTGAATCTGCAGGAACTTAATAGTGCAGTGGTCGCTTGTGTTCGTCTCGTCCAGCAGGAGACCTTCCCCATTGATGTGGAAAGGCTAAGGCATGGAAAGTTGGCCCTCCTACCACTGCGTCGACTTGCACCATCTCTTGACTCCAATGGAATAATCCGGGTTGGAGGACGTTTGCGGCACTCTGATCTTCCTGAATCTCAGAAGCACCCCATGATATTACCAAAAACACACCCATTTACCAATCTGATCATCGACTATCATCATGTAATTGGTTGTCACTCAGGTCCCTCTGCCTTGCGAGCTGCCTTGAGTCGGAGCTTCTGGGTTCTCTCCTTCCAGTCTGCAGTGACTGCTCGAGTCACAAAGTGCATGACCTGCTTTCGTTGCCAACCTAAGGCAATCCAACCTCCTATGGCAGACCTGCCCTATGATAGAGTGCAAGCTGGGAAACCCTTCTCAGTTGCTGGTGTGGATTATGGGGGCCCATTTGAAATCACCATGAGTCGGGTGAGAAAGGCCAAAGTCTTGAAGGCCTACATCTGCTTGTTTGTCTGTTTCAAGACTAAAGCAGTTCATCTGGAATTGGCCTCCGACCTGACCACGGACGCATTTGTGGCAGCCTTGAAGAGGTTTATTGCACGGAGAGGTTCGGTAAGTGTGATTTACAGTGATCATGGCACTAATTTCGTCGGGGCTAAACGGAAATTACGCGCCTGGAGCTCCTTGGTCCATTCAGCTCAATATCAGGATACGATCTCTCGAATTACAGTTTCTAAGCAGATTGATTGGAGAATGATACCTGCTGGTACACCACATATGGGAGGCATATGGGAAGCGGGGATAAAATCCACCAAGCGACTGCTAGCGAGAGTCATGGGACAACAACTTTTGACCTATGAAGAGTTTTATACTGTTTTAACACAGATAGAGTCTGCTTTGAACTCTAGACCACTCACACCAATGAGCACTGACCCTAGTGATCTACGCGTGCTAACGCCAGGGCATTTTTTGTTGATGGAACCACCAGGAATCTTGGACGAGCCCCCGGTGGTAACACCTTCTTCTTCCTTGAGAGATCGATGGTTGCTTCTCACCAGTTTGTTCCAGTCTTTTTGGCGACGCTGGGCTTCTGATTATCTCAACACCCTTCAACAGCGAAACAAATGGACAGCACCAGCACCACCGCTAGAGGAGGGTATGATGGTATTAATTAAAGATGAAAATAGTCCACCCTTAACATGGAAACTGGGGCGAATTCACCGCATATTTTCTGGCAGCGATAATCAATCTAGATCGGCAGAAGTACAAACCGCTCATGGCATTATAACGAGAGGCATTGTAAAACTATGCCCTCTCCCTATTAACTAACTTATTAACCTAATTATATTGGTGATGTCTAGGGTATGGGTATCCTTCCTCCCTCCTTTCCGTTGGGCTTCCTTTACCATTGCGAAAGTCTTCACCATAGCCCCGGTGGAAGTGAAGAAATAGATCCTTATCCAAGGGGTCCTCGTTCTCTAACCCATCCCATAGCATACACCCATTCCTTATGAATTAATATTAATCACCAATAATTTGAAACTAATAGGTAAAAGGCTTTACCAATAGGGTTACTTTGTTGAATTTATAGTTAGTTTTGTTGGCATGTTAATTTATTTGTAAGTATATTCAGTGTTCATGTTAAAGGCTATCCCGGAGTTTCTGTAGTCTGGATACCCCAAAATTTGTTTTTGTTTTAAGACCACACCCATGTTGTTTATGTGTGGTACGCAAGCTGGTAGGGCTAATGTTTAGGAATAGAGATTCCTAGGTGGGTGGAATGTTAGTTGAATACAGCTTCTCTGTTTGAATCTGGCGGGTGACCCATTGGTCAGCTGTTTCGTTCACTTGATGCCTCGATATGGTCGACTACGATTAGGTAGGCACCACTACTCGGACGCGCGAAGTGGTCCCGGCGCGAACCAGCAGTCGTCTCAACAAGTGCAAGCGTGAAGCATCTCCGATTATCGCCAATTTTACCCCCACCTAGAGTCAGTACGAAGTGGTTTTCCTGCCCCCCACTACAGGTGAGTGCCGCCAGAATTACCTATTTCGTGTCGACCACCCCCCTCTTTTTTGTCATTACAGTCCTAAATTAATTAATTAGGGGCAAGCAACGGAATCGAACTTCATTCGACCGTATTTCCCCCAACAGCCCCTTTCAAAAGACATCGGAAATTTCAACCTGTTTTTTCTATGGGAAGCGTCAATGATACGAGTTTCCTTTTAATCGCAATCGATGCAACCAAGTATGGAGACCCAGAAAATAAAAAAAAAGTGAAAATGGCCGAAAATATCATATAGCCCTTTCCAAAAAAAAAAAAAAAAAACGGGTTCAGTTTATGTAGTATACGAGTATCTTGATCGTATTAGTATCTTGTGGTTGTGGACTTTTCTTTTTCCGAATAAATGGGATTTTCTTAACAATGAAAGTCCTTTTTTCGATTTCAAATCACTTTATTGCTTGAGAGCTTTCAACAACCCTCTGGTTGTCATTTTCAATCCTAAACCTTAAAAATTAGAAACCTCCTAAACCCCTAAATTAGAAGCATTCCATATTAATCAAGATAGTAATACAGTAAATTTCAAATCAGATGTTGGTAACACCGTTTGTATTTACCAGCAGCTTCTGGATGAGTTCTGAAGTGGGGAGGACAATGGCGACCCTGTAGGTGACAACAGACACCATTTTGTTAGTCATCTGCAGTAGTGCCTACTTGTGCTCTCCACAGAAAACTCATCTTCTTGCTGATGGTAAGTACCTGCTGATTCTTCTCTTCATCTATAACCATAGTTTAGGAAAAATAAACGATCTCCCAGTTTGCCTTATACTCCATAATTTCAAATATCTGTTACCAGTGTTACGTTTTTCCACTCTGTTTGTTTAGGATTGAAAATGACAACCAGAGGGTTGTTGAAATAAAAATAAAGTACCGAAACCGAAAAAAGGACTTTAATTGTCAAAAAAACCGTAGTAAATTAGTTTATACAGTATAGTTCCTGCGTAACGTCATCATTGGTCCGACGTTGATGAAATTTATGCGACCCTTTCTAGGAAATATCCCGCGCAACCGATGAAAATTTCAGTACTCAACCATTGTTAGAGGGTATGGTCACACCTGAGACGAGGAATTCGCCAAAGACAGACAAACATATAATCATCCATCTGCTCCCAGTTTTGCCCTATTACAGTATCAGCTCAAGAATGATCTTTCCAAGGGCCACTCTAGCAGTATCTGTCTATAAACCCCAGTTTTGTTGAAGTAGAAGAAGGAAACTTGGAAAAATCCTTGGTAGGATGTTGGGATCAGTAATTTCTCATAAAGTAAATAACCAGGGAATAAGGTGGGAAAGGTTCACTTCATACAGGGATTTGAACTGCCTTAGACAGTGGCGCCATCTCTGACGAGGAAATCCAACTAATACCCTACAAGATAAGAAATTAATGAGGGTAGAAGGTACCCCGAAGGCCCTATTTCACTCTGTCAACTCAAGAATTATTTTGTTTCTTCTTTGAGTATCAAACGAGCCAATGGCTATCAGCTTTGGCTTAAAAGTCTATAAACGGTATCAGGTAAAAATTGGACATACCAAAAGATACTTCAGGTTATTAAGGGTTAATGTGGCTTTCTCAGTAAAATTCTCGCTGTAAAATCAGCATTTTAGTAAATCTTCCTAATTTTTCTCCGTTATCTTCTCAGAATCTGTGGCTGCATGATAGAAGAAATGATTTTCGATTGGATAAGAGTGGAGTTTTGAAATAATTCATGAAAGTCAAAACTTAACTTGGCCCAGAAGTTGGACACTTGTTCCTAATCTTGGACAGCGGTGGCCCAGTAGTTGGACACTACTATTCTTCGCACTTTTCTTGTGAACTTACATTAAGATGTACTAAAACAAAAGATAACATTGTCTGTTGTTTTACATCGTGAACACATCAGAGCAGAATAACAAATAACTAACTCCTTGGAACTTGAGATGCGAACGGCGCAGAAAAGCTACCTCACCTTCAAGACCACAGTGTCTTGAGGGTTAAGTATAATCAAAGCGCCTTACGCGAGTCTCCTTCCACATAGTTATTTTCTTGGTTATTGAATACCGAACTAATTATGTTCCTTTTGGTTTGATTTGTCGAGTAGGATCGATAATAAAATTTAGTAGTTCGATTATTGAATGTAAGGGGCTGTTTCCGGGCTGAACTAAATCGATTGTTGCAATCAACAATCGGGCACCCCGAGGTTCCAAGCTCGCGCTTTTTTGCTCGTTTTTTTCGTCTTTTCCTCAATACAAAATTATTTTCAACGAAGAATTAAACGTCAAATTCAAAACACAGTCAACGGAGGTTACAGATCAGAGAGAGAGAGGTTATCATTTCAGAGGCTTCCAGGAGGAAGGTTATCATTCCCTCCTTTCCGTCCATCATCCATGAAATGATGAAATTTGGTATGTCGGCTCCATTTGGGGTCTAGTTGTGTCCCGAAGCTTTTGGTTGATGTAGGTCACTTCTAAGGGATGAAAATAAGGGTTGCACATTTGAAAACGCTCTAGCTCGAAAAATTTTAAAATAAAGGTATTGTATTTCAATAAAATAGTATTGAATTTTTAGAATCGAACGAGACCAACCAGACCTCTGTAGAACCAACCGTTCGCTCCCTACGGGAACTTACAATGGAAAAAGTCCATTCATGCAGCATGAATTAATGAGCGAATTTTCAAAGAAATCTTTCAGTTGAAGGTATGGTTAAGAAAAGGAACAATGGTGTTGCAATTTCTTTTAGAAAGTTTTTTTTTTACACGATTCTTGGTTTTTTTCAATTTTCAGTATTGCATACCAACATACTGTATGCATTGGGTATAATTTGAAGATGTTAGGAGTCCATATTCACGTTCTACTCGTTTTTACGAACTCATAGAATGGACGTTATGGGTAGATATTCACACTTATGGGTTATGGATAGATATGGGGCTTATTATGGGGTAGATTATGGGGCTTATGGGTAGATATGGGTTATGGGTAGTGATGGGTTATGGGTCGATATTCACACTTATGGGTTATGGATAGATATGGGGCTTATTATGGGGTAGATTATGGGGCTTATGGGTAGATATGGGTTATGGGTAGTGATGGGTTATGGGTCGATATTCACACTTATGGGACGTTATGAGTAGATATTCACATAGAATGGACGTTATGGGTAGATTTCACACTGTTGACTTCAGCTCAGACATGATTGTGAACATAGTTTACACCTACAGTGGCTCTCAAGGCTCAATTACTTGAGCCAAAATTAGTGGAGGCTAGTCTAGATTTACACTACCTACTATACGAAGTGAAGCAGGTTTTCACAACAATTATTTTCAATTTTGAAGGATCATGATTGTCTACAGTACACCCCTGTCAATTTATAAATTAATTTAACATTGCAATGACATTTTTGCTCTTTTTTTTCGTTTTTAAACTATGAATTTCGATAATTCATCCTCAGTAACTTTTGAAACTAGGTTAATACTTATTTCACCCAGTTTTTCCAAATTGATCTTCCAATATGACGAATATATCGATATATTTCTTCAAAAATGATGTCAAAAACGTTTCAATTCACCTTCCTACTTACCTCGACGAGTTCTTCCAAGTAGATCTTCCGATATGTCGATAAATATCTTCCTAAATTAATATTTTATATTTTTAAAACGTTTTAATAACTAAAAAAATAATATTAATAATATTATTAATAATATTTAATATTAATAATATTTAATAATTAAAACGTTTTAAAAATATAAAATATTAATTTAGGAAGACATTTATCGACATAATATGTATCGGATATTATCGGAAATTTTGAATTATTCACCTACCTATTTCAACAGGTTTTTCCAAGCAAATCTTCCGATATATCGAAATATCGATATGTTTTCTCCGATATATCGTAGGTATCGATACCTCATTGAAGATATATCATTTGCTCTGTATATCGATGTATTTCATTCGATATGCCATCCCTAATGCGATCGCTGTTCTTTTCTTTGAGTTGCAGTCAGTTTTGCGTCCTTAGCAACCAGTAATCAAATTTTCTAATAATTAGGGCAACCTCAACTCCCTGTTTCTTCGAACTGAGTGTGAAGCGTTTATTTCTTCCAAATAAACTTGATTGTGAAGTAGGTATGTGGTTGGTAGGTGGTGGACAACGGCAAAGCCTTGTTCGTTGCAGACGAGTGATCTACATCGAAAAATACTACTTACTAATACAACACTCAATACTAACCACTTAGTACTACTTAATACTACTTACTTTTGTGTAATAATTTGCTGCGTTTTTATTCGATTTTCGGATTCTAATGTTTTTCCTTGGTCGATTCCAAAGGTTCATTACGTATTGAAAATAATAAACCAAAACAAAATCATTGTGTTCTTCTCGGGTGATGGAACTGGACATCAATCAACCTCGCTCAGCAGGTCAATTATCATCAAAATTTCGCTTTTGAGGAGTTGAGAGGAGTTAAGCTCTACGAGAGGTAAGAACGGAGATAATAGGTCTCGGCGCTGCTGGACTGCTGATTGCACCGCCAATTTCAGCCGCCTCTCCGACCGCCCTCGGAAAGAGTCGGACTTTTTGCCGCTCTTGAAGCCCTCGCATGCCGCCTCAACCCGGGGTTTTTCGCCGAAGCGGTTGAAGAAGAGCCGAGTGCCAACTTCGCTTTCCACCCATTTCCGCGCTCCTCTTCTCTTTTCCTCTCTCTTCGCTTTTTATTCCGAGCTATTATTCTTTCCTTTCCCTCTCGCCCTCCTCCCTTTTTTCTTTATGAAGCGAGGGAGCCTCTCTCGGACGACCTGGCGTGCTTTCCGCTCGTCCAACATTCGTCGGAGAAGCGCTGAGGAGTGAGTTGCGGTGTAATAGGGCGAATCATCCTCCACTCCTCCGACGGACTCCTCGCCCTGTCGTGGAGGTCCCTCGTGGAGTTCATCCTCTCCATAAATAACATGTCTAAGCAAAATTCAAAATTTCCTAAACCGATTTCCAAACCAAATTCTGGATTTTCGAACCAAATTCAAGATTTTCTAAACCAAATTTGATATTTTCCAAACCAAATTTGAGATTTTTTGAACCACATTCAAGATTTTCCATACGAAATTCAAGATTTTTCTAGCCACATTCGAGATTGTTTTCGAACCGAGTTACACATTTGTACACTTGTCATTTTTACTGGTCAATTTCAGTGTGAACGTAACTAATGTTTCAATCTATGATTGTCGCCAGCAAAACGCGGTACCTTCCTGTCCCGAATTGAAGTTCTGTAATGAAAGAATCCAAACATACCTTTTGTATGTCCGTCCCATCCCTACGCTCATCTCTTCTTTACACGTATCTCTTCTGAATGCATGAATATTGAAAACTATCTAAGAATTGTTCAGCTCCTATATGCAACTATGGCGGTTTCCTTCATTAAGTGAGTACTCGCTCCTATATTGGCGTGTAGCGGTTTTCCTCCTCAGGGATGTACTCACTCTCATATGGAAGTGTAGCGGTTTCCCTTCTCAAGGTAGTACTTGCTCCCATATAACACTGTAGCGGTTTCCCTTCTCAAGGTAGTACTTCCTCCCATATAACACTGTAGCGGTTTCCCACCTCAAGGGAGTACTTGCTCCAACAAGGAACTGCAGCGGTTTCCCTTCCAAGCAAGTACTTGCTATCTTATAGAACTGTAGCGGTTTCCCTATTCAAGGGAGTACTTGTTCCTATATTGGCGTGTAGCGGTTTTCCTCTTCAGGGATGTACTCACTCTCATATTGAAGTGTAGCGGTTTCCCTTCTCAAGGTAGTACTTGCTCCCATATAACACTGTAGCAGTTTCCCACCTCAAGGGAGTACTTGCTCCAACAAGGAACTGCAGCGGTTTCCCTTCCAAGCAAGTACTTGCTATCTTATAGAACTGTAGCGGTTTCCCTCTTCAAGGGCGTACTTGTTCCTATATTGGCGTGTAGCGGTTTTCCTCCTCAGGAATGTACTCACTCTCATATTGAAGTGTAGCGGTTTCCCTTCTGAAGGTAGTACTTGCTCCTACAAGGAACTACAGCGGTTTCCCACCTCAAGCAAGTACTTGCTCCCATATAGAACTGTAGCGGTTTCCCATCTCAAGGGAGTACTTGCTCCTACAAGGAACTGCAGCGGTACTTGATCCTATATGGAACTAAAGCTGTTTCATTCTTCAAGTAAGTACTTATTTATTTATTCAATACAGGCGAGCCTAATACAACGATACAATAGAAAAATTTACATATTAAAGAGAAATGCAGATGATAAATAATAGAGGAGAAAAGGTTAGGTTTAATAGTCCATGCTGCTTATAATTTTGCTCTTGATGACCCTCGCCGACTGATGAAAAAAATACTTGCTCCTTTATTGACGTGAAGGGGTTTCCCTGTTCAACAGAGTATTTGCTCCCATATGGATCTGTGGTGGATTCCTTCTTCAAGTAAGAACTTGCTCCTATATTGACGTTTAGCGGTTTTCTTTTTCAGGGAGTAAGCACTCTTTATACGGAACTGTAGCGGTTTTCCTCCTCGAGAAAGTTCCTGCTCCAATATGGAACCGTAGCGGTTTCCCTCCTCAAGAGAGTACTTGTTCCTATAATATTGACATATACCGATTTCCCTCCTCAAGGGAGTACTCGCTCTCACGTTGAACGGTAGCGGATTCCCTCTTAAAGGAAGTACTCTCTCTCATGTTGAAGTGAAGCGGTTTTCCTCTTCAAGGGAGTACTTGTTCCTATATTGACGTGTAGCAATTTCCTCTTTAAGTGAGTACTCGCTCCTGTATTGACGTGTAGCGGATTCCCTCTTAAAGAAAGTACTCTCTCTCATGTTGAAGTGTAGCGGTTCCCCTATTTAAGTGATTACTCGCTCCTATATTGACCTGTAGCGGTTTCCCTCTTCAAGAGAGTACTTGTTCCTATAATATTGACGTATACCGATGTCCCTCCTTAAGGGAGTACCCGCTCTCACGTTGAACGGTAGCGGATTCCCTCTTAAACGAAGTACTCTCTCTCATGTTGAAGTGTAGCAGTTTCCCTCTTCAAGAGAGTACTTGTTCCTATATTGACGTGTAGCAATATCCTCTTTAAGTGAGTACTCGCTCCTGTATTGACGTGTAGCGGTTTCCCTCTTCAAGAGAGTACTTGTTCCTATAATATTGACGTATACTGGTTTCCCTCCCCAAGGGGGTAATCGCTCTCACGTTGAACGGTAGCGGATTCCCTCTTAAAGGAAGTACTCTCTCTCATGTTGAAGTGAAGCGGTTTCCCTTTTCAAGAGAGTACTTGTTCCTATAATATTGACGTATACTGGTTTCCCTCCCCAAGGGAGTACTCGCTCTCATGTTGAACGGTATCGGATTCCCTCTTAAAGGAAGTACTCTCTCTCATGTTGAAGTGAAGCGGTTTCCCTTTTCAAGGGAGTACTTGTTCCTATATCGACGTGTAGCAATTTCCTCCATACGGAAATACTTGGTCCTTCATCGTATGGTAGAGCGATTTTCCCTAACAGGGAGTTCAAATGACCCAGTTTTCCTTCTCAAGGAAGTACCCGCTGTTATATGGAACTGTATGTTTCCCTAGCGGTTTCCCTCTTCAAGGAAATACTTGTTCTTTCATTGCATGGCGTAGCGGTTTTCCCTGTCGACGAGTACTCGCTTCCTTTCAGGTGAACCGGTATCCCTCTTCAAGGAAGTCTCCCCTTGCGGTCCCCACGAACTGTAGATTGTTTCTCAAAATCGAAAGTAAAAATTATTCAAAACGACGCTCCACCCACCTACAGTTAAATCTTTGGCGAAACCCGGCCTAACTCGGGTTACCGCAGGAAGGGGCTGCCATGAAGGGGAGCCCCCCCCCCCCCCAGTGGTCGCCAGCCTCATCACTCACTGTCAAACTCAGGCTAATCGGTAGGTCTTGGGGATTATTTCGAACCGCAATAATAATGGATGCTGTCGATCAAAATACGAATTAACCCGACATAAAATCTCAACTTAAAATAAAATCAACTCAACTCCTAAAAAGAGAAATTTTTATGATACAGCGGAATTCTACACGGGGTAATTTCGTAAAAAATACATAAATAATCACAAAACTGAATAAACGGATTTTGGTTTATTATTTTCAATGATAAGCCTTTGGAATCGAGCAAGAAAAAAAATTTTAACCCCCCTCAAAATTTGATGTTTTTTGTTTCAAGGTACGTAGAATCCGAAAATCGAATAAGAAATTTTCCGTCCGTCCGCCGTCCACCGTACGCCGCACTTTTCTTAGCAAAACTGGACCGATTTGGTTCAAATTTGTTATGCGGGCTCCATTTGGGGTCTAGTTGTGCCGCGAAGCTTTTGGTTGATGTAGGTCACTTCTAAGGGGTGAAAATTGAGGGTTGACATTTTCAAGAGTGCCCTACCTAGAAAACTCTTGAAATAAAGGTATCCATAGTTTGTTGCCTTCTTGTTGACAAGGTTATTGGTGAGGGGAGGATAAATTGCGGCGGATCCTCAGTATGTACTTATGTCGTTTATTTTGCATGTCCAGCTAGCTTTCGCCCAAGGGGCATCTTCAGGACACTGTCAACAACGGGTGCGGTTTAGGAGGACGTATAAACAAATATGGATTTGTAAGACTAGGTACTAGGTTCAGGTACAGCTTTGGTTAAGGGTAGTTATAAGTTTTACCTTTCTTTATGATTTCCCATTGCTTTGTTAGTAGATGTATGGTTGGATTTCATTACAACTATAGTTACATATGTACATCTATTGGCCCAAGCAGAACGGTGTTGGGTTAGGTAGGATAGTGCTTTACCCCTGTAATTAATTGTAAAGTATTTATAATGTTGTACAACTAATTTACAGTTGGTACCTACCTTTACTCTTACACCTTTACTTGTGTTTAAACTTCCCTGCTATTTTTATATTATCATGCTTTTGGAAGATTTTTTAAAGCTTGTTTTGCCATTTATTATGGTATGGTAGTATACCAATACCAGTAACGAGAAAAGTAGCAAAGAACCAACTAAATATGTGAGCCTACCATACCATTTTCTTTTTAAAACATATTGTTTAGTAATGCATGCATTCCAGGGGACGTCCCATTGGATAAGCATTAGATCAGTTTAACCAGTTGTTAAGTGATAAACCTGTTTCACTCGATGTAATTTATTTATTACTTTAGGCAAGAAATACTGACCCCCCCCCCCCACCATTATCCACCTTAACATTTCTAGCGGCATGGGAGCCTCGAATCTGAAGAGCATTTTAAAATCCATGATCTACGACACCCAACATGCGAATTCGAGTTCACCCCCCCCCCCCCCCCCCAATGGTGCCGGGCTGGCACCAAAGCGGAAATACGTCGAAACATTGAACTTTCATCTATTAGTTTTAGTAGGCAGTCCGAAGAAGTTCACATCCGTATTCAAGGTGAAACACAAAAAAAAAAAAAAAAAAAACAAAAAAAAACACGAAATATGCGGTTTATGGTGCCTGGCACCATGGTGGCACCACTATTAGTTCCATGGTGGTACAGAGAATAATTCATGAAAATTCGGAGGTATGATGCGAATTTTTCCTCAATTTCAAAGCTTGGGTACAATTAGTAAGCAGTAAAGGAACCGAAATATTGAAAAATCGGATATTTTGTGAATATTATCCCCCCACTCACCCCCTCCCCTTGCGAATTTTGGTACTCTGGTGAAATCAAGTACAACTCGGAAGTTATTTGAGTCAAACAAAAAAAGAAACACGCAAATCGGTTGGAAATTGAGGCCTGGGCAGTGTTTACAAGATTACGCCCGCAAACGCACGTTTTTTTAAGCATTAACCCCCCCTTCCCCCCCCCTTAAAAAGCAAAATTCAAAATTCCGGCGCCGTAGTGCACAACTAGATAGTTTTCCGCGACGAACAAAAAAAGAACCACGAAAATCGGTTGAGAACTAAGGCCTGGGGAGAGTACACAAGATTTTGTTACACTCACACATACACACACACACACACACAGACATACACCTATAGTTTTTTTTCACGGATTTGGATTCAGAATGGTCTAAAACGGATTACTGTGTGGTTATTTTTTTTTTTCTGTTGAGTGTTGTCCAGCTTTACCCCAGATCGATCGCATAAGGACGCCCAAGTCTTACTGTGGGACGTCCTAAAAACTGGACCATTATTGAAAAAATCAAACCTAAGACAGGGTCTGGAAGTCAGAACCTTGCTATCAACCACATCCCATCAAACTTGTAGTAAGTACCTACCCTCAACCATATAACAAGAGTAACAATTGCCCTACTTTACAACCCTCTAATGACCCCAATATCACTTACAGACTATTTATAAGCACGAATGCTACATGGAGAAATGCTATCAACTAGAAATCAACTACAGAGGTCACCCAAACTACTACCTACTACCTATATAACTTAAATGTAAGTGACCGCAACCACACAAAGGTACCAACTGTACATTAGTTGTACAACATTATAAATACTTTACAATTAATTACAGGGGTAAAGCACTATCCTACCTAACCCAACACCGTTCTGCTTGGGCCAATAGATGTACATATGTAACTACAGTTGAAATGAAATCCAACCATACATCTACTAACAAAGCAGTGGGAAATCATAAAGAAAGGTAAAACTTATAACTACCCTTAACCAAAGCTGTACCTGAACCTAGTACCCAGTCTTACATGTCCATATTTGTTTATACGTCCTCCTAAACCGCACCCGTTGTTGACAGTGTCCTGAAGATGCCCCTTGGGCGAAAGCTAGCCCGACATGCAAAATAAACGACATAAGTACATACTGAGGATCCGGCGCAATTTATCCTCCCCTCACCAATAACCTTGTCATAAAGGTATCGTTTTTTTCACCAATTTAAACCCTTTCCTGCCCGCCAACGTCACATATCGGGCGCCTGTACTTTCCGTAGCTGCCCGCCGCCGGTAATAGCCGTTCTGGCATTTGCGAAATAGGCATGGAATATCGATCTGTATTTCAACGATGAACGATTCCGGGAGAGAAAGTCAGATTGAGAACTTTCCAAATCAAATTGAGAACTTTCCAAATCAAATTGAGAACTCAGAATTTTTTGACACAGGTACCTTGCATATTTGCCCCTTCTTCCACGTCTCTGTCTCTGCGGTGCATCATTTTCAAAAGTTTCAACATTGTTCCGTGATTCTTGCATATCACCGCTCTGACTAGATGAATCTATAGGACGATTAATACCTCGCCGGCGGTTTTCTCGAACAAGCTCACTGTCACTTTCTCTCCCGGGATCGTTCATCGATGAAATACAGATCGCAGCTAATAAATGGGCCAACGACCGAAGATGTTTGCGAATCCCCTCCAAAAAGGAACATGTTGTTTATTGTTTCCAGCCGTCTGGACGAAGGTAGGTAGCGACAATGTGAGGGAAGGGGCTGCAGACGGGCTAAGTGCACTAGGATTTTTTTATATTTTTTATATATACACTCCTGCTCAAAATTATGCACCACCATCTATTTCTTCGTTTGCCCCCTTCTTTTTTCCTTTATCAAGTTTTTATCTATTTGCAAACATCGTTTGCAAACACAGAAGGAAAAAGGTAACCAAAAAAGGCACAAATTCGAGAGAGAAAATATGTTTTTAATGAATTATAGAAAAATGTAGGGTAAATGCTCCTGTTTCCGACAGTGAAGCAGTATTCGACAATCACGAACTTAATTTGGAAAAATAAGCGTTTGGTGCTATTTACCCATTTAAACTTGGCGTCTTCAACAGCTGTGAACATTCCTAAGCCGAATCCCGCCAATTCGAAGGAGTTACTTACAGTGCGAAAACGTGTTAAAGTTAGTGTGTTCCAGACCTGTGCTATTGTTTCTCGTAAGGAGGTATGTGAACATTTTGCTGTCTCTCTCCTGTATTCTTGAAAATATCATTGTTTTCTAATGCTATTCTAGTTAGTTATACTTGAAGGAATGTGTTCCTTTCTTTGCATGCTTTCAAATGGGTTTTATAGAGCGAAATATGGGGTGTCGGAAACTGGATACTCGAAAATCGTTGTTTACTAGTTATCGACGCAAGTGTCGAATACTGGGGTTCAGAGTAATTTTTAGTTCTGATTGCAGCGTGAACCGTCGATGAACGGTGATTCCAATGGTGTTTGAGATTATACTTTATAATAACTGGATCCAGTGTTCGACAGGGGGTGTCGGAAACTGGTTTAACTGATGTCGAAAACTGAGAAATGAATTACCCAGTAATCGACACCTGGATGATCCAGTGACCGACAGGCTTCATGAATTTACTTTAGAATGACAGTTTTGTTTGTTCCAGTGATCTTATTAAGAATGGCAGTCAAGTGAAGGAGCGAGGCTTTAGGAAACAGCAAGGCGAAAAAGAAGAAACCCCGAAAGAAAGATGCAAGACGAAATTACTCTGAAGAAGCCATGTCAGCCGCAATTTAAGACTGCAAGGCTGGAATGCCCATCGCCACCTCTGCGCAAATACATCAGGTTCCTCGTATAACTCTTAATGATAAGGTAAAAGGTAAATCTCCATATTTATGTAAAATGGGTCCTGACGCAGTGCTATCAAAAAAAGAAGACGAAGGACTGATAGAATGGATAATGAAAATGTTTAGGACAGGATTCCCTGTCACTGCTGCCCAGAGAAAAGGTGGATAAGTATACCTTATAATGGAAAGATTTCTAACAAAATTCGCAAAATTTTATCATCAAGAGGTTTCAAAGTAAGGTTTAAAAATAAAAATAATCTTAAAGCTTCGTTGGGTTCTGTTAAAGTTATTGTTTGTTACTGATGATGACCTAACCGTTGAAACCGATTTAACTTAACTCATTATTTTCGTGGAAATAGACAACGTTCTACCCAACTCCGTTTTGATTGAAACGGTTTTCCACAATCTCATCGCGAGTGATTTTATTCGCACAAATTTCTAGTCTGATTCTAAGACTAATGCGTAATACTTGAAAGACTGTTAGCTGATATATTATGTAAGTGTTTTTAAAAAATGTATGAAAATGAGGCTGTCTTTTTATGTGAGTAGTTCAATATTTCCATTCTCAAAAATGATCTCTAATAGTGTAATTTCAATTTGTATAACTGTTGAGTTTCTTAAATGATTAAAAATGTTATTAAAGTTGTTGTCTTGGACTATTATTTGCATGTACCTGATAGGTACTACCTCATAAACCATGGAAAAATGGTGGGTGTCGAATACAGGATCTAACCCCTGTCGGAAAACTGGGCATCGCATGTCGACAACTGGTACAAAAAAACCACATTCAGTTTTAAAGGTTTTAAAGCTTAAATTCTTGTTTATTAATGAAAATTGAATTGGTTTCCGATTCCTTAGATGTTGGTCCATTAGAAAAGTGGTGAAATCATCAAATTGGTTGGATACTAAGGGTGCTGTGATTAAAAAGCTAAGAAAAAATCGTTAAGACGTCGAACACTGGTGCACTTATCCTACTTCTTATGGTAAAATTATAAAATTGAAAATGTGAAAAAAAGGTTTGAATTATGCCAGTTTAGCTTTTCAATACTTGGTATTACCTCCTCTAGCTAGGATGAGGGCTTGGAGCTATCGACCGATGCCTCTAATCAAGTTTTGGATACCCTCCTGGGGATATTTTCCCATTCCTCTTTCGCTGCTGTTTCCAGCTGCTGAAAATTGTCTGATGGTGGATCTCTGGCTCGAATTCTTCTTTTCAGCACGTCCCAAACATGCTCTATCGGATTCATGTTAAGGCTCCTTGGTGGCCAGTCCAGGATACAAAATTTATAAGGGAAGAAGGAAAGAGATAAACGAAAAAATGGATGGTGGTGCTCTAATTTTGAGCAGGAGTGTATATAGAGTAGGAGGTCTTAGATGAGTAACTCATCTATTGATATACAAACTCCTTCCTGCGACCAACAAGATCTATTGTGAAGTGCCTCCAGGCTATGTTAGCCCACTAAGAAGGGTTTACTGAACACCCCTTCTCCCCACTTTTTGGCAAAGCAGAGAAGATCGGTGTATGCCACCTTAGAGATGGTGTCAGGAGCTAAGACATCACTTCCGAGGATTGTGTATCTAGCTCGACCCAGTGCTTCACAGTGGCACATGATGTGTTCGGCATCTTCCGCTTCCCTGTCGCAGAAGCGGCAGATGTCCGTTGTTAGTTTGCCTATCTTCTTTAGGTGATAGCGAAGTGGGCAGTGACCTGTTAGCAGACCCACAAGAATTCTGACGTCCTTCTTAGGCATAGCTATAAGTTCTTTAGCCCGTTTCTTAGAGAACGTCACAAATAGTTTTGCCTGTCTCAGGCCTGGGAGGTTCTGCCAGTAATATACTCGCTCATTTCTTTCCTAGTTGTTAACCCCATTCTGTAAGCAGCTTTTGGTGGTTCCCAGGAATGGTTCCGGCCCAATTGGCAGGGACTCTGAGCCTCTTTTCGCAAGACGATCAGCAGTTTCATTACCCTCATGACCCTCATGTCCAGGAATCCAGAGTAGGGTGACCTGGTTGTCCTGGGCCACAGTTTTGAGGGTATTCAGACATTCCCAGACCAGCTTCGAGCTTATAGTGTATGAAGCAATGGCCTTCAGGGCAGCCTGACTGTCTGACAAGATGTAAACTTTGGCTCTGTTGATATGCTTATTCAGCATTTCTTCAGCGTGCAAAAGGATAGATAACCTATATATAAGTACCAAGTTAAGGCCTAAACGGCTGGACGGATTAAGAGAAAATTGTTTTTATTTGTTCAGCAACTTTTGGATTGTGCTATACTAACGGATAATCACTGTTCGTAGTTTCGTCGTTAGAAATGGAAAATTCTCAATTTGATTTGAAAAATTCTCAATTTGATCTGGAAAGTTCTCAATTTGATTTGGAAAATTCTCAATTTGATTTGGAAAGTTCTCATTTTGATTTGAAAAATTCTAAATTTGATTTGGAAAATTCTCGATCTGACTTGGAAAACCTATATATAGAGATAATCCGAAGACTATCCCGTCATTCCACGCCCTCCGAGTCGATACAGCGTTGTCAGTTTTTTATTACGGTTCCAGCAGGCACTCTACGTGTTAGCGAAGTTTCGTCAGTTTAATCCCCGCATGAATAATGAGGTCGGTCATTAGGCTAATGTATTGTGTGGCCCGGATGTACAAATTATAAGAGGCGGAAGAGACCATTTATTTAGCTTGCCAAGGAATTTTTTTTCGTTTTTTTTACGTTCAGCGGCTTCCCTCCCCGCAGCGAGTTCGCGAATGTAAGCGAGGAAGTGGGATGAGGGGTGGAGGAGTGTAGAAAAAAGGTCCAGGTGACAAACGAGCTTTCCCGTTGGTTGGAAAGAGGTAAAAACATACATAGTTTACCGCGCATCCGTCTTGTCAAGTTTCTTATTGTTCCATTGTCCCACCGAAAGCGTTTCTTAACGCACTTTTCCACCGTCTTTCTCCCGGTTCGCTTTTGAGAAAACTCTATCATTTCCCACGTGACGGGAAGGTGTTTCAATTCAAGTGCGGTTCTCCCCGAGGATCCGACGTCAAGCAGTCAACCAAAATGGAATATTCCGTCGTTTAAGTTGGAACCAAAACGTCACAATTTATCATCATCGGGGAATAGGGCCTACCTTGAAATGGTTCAGGAGCTTCTTGACACTAGTCGACAGATAGTCTCAATTGGCGACTGTACTAGTTCATTCTCGACTTTTTCAAACAATGAAGGGTGAAAACAAACCTTTGAAGTGGTCGTTTCTCTCGAGTAAACCAACAAGTTTCGATGATTTTAACGTTAATTCTAGACTTTGTTCAAGAATCTAAGTTGTGTCTGTCATGAAATCCTCGTAAAACATACAACAATTTGAAGTTATTCTTCGATATCGGTGAATTATTTAGGGCGAATTGGGCTGTAAATGAAAATAGTCACCCTCTGAGTGATAGTAGCCATTTCTGCAGTTTCCATCCTATTTTTCGATGACTTTTTTATTGATCATGCTGGTTATGGTCTTCTATGAAAATCATCGCTCCGGTCTGATCATCTATACAATCGGTATGTGGAAAAGAAGAATTTTTATGCCACACCCACTTGGTTATTTTTTTTTTTTAATTTCTAGTGCTTTTTTGTTCCAAAATGTCCTTAAAAACCTGAATGTTGAGAAATAATGGTTACTTTTATTATATTTGAGGTCATCTAAAACCTTGGAAAAACTCGACTTATTTGAGAGGTCTTCCCAGCGGTTCACCGCTGTTGCGTAGGTAGCAGACAAGTAGTTAACTGCATTAACTGCCTCCATGAAGTGTAAATTGGAACTTCGAATAAGCTTTATTCAACGAAATCTGACATTGTAATGAAAGGAAACGAATATTCTGAAAAGGGTACTGTAGCAAACGGCTTCAATCCATGGAAACACATGACATTTTCCCCCACTTTGTTTAGTCAAGCGGGTATTCCTCCAAATAAGATGGCGGAAATAAGGTAGAGCAGCCAATAGAAGAAAGAAGAGAAATACTACCAAACTCAACAAATCCTGAAAGTGAATCAGTCTCTCCTCCTCGATCTTCTTCGTCTGTGAATCCCGAACTGCGTCCCCGAAGAAATGGAAGACCGCCACCTTATTTGAAGGAATACGTGCTTGACTAAACCAAAGTGGGGGAAAATGTCATATGTTTCCATGGATTGAAGCCGTTGCTACAGTACCCTTTCAGAATATTCGTTTCCTTTCATTACAATGTCAGATTTCTTTGAATAAATTGAAGTGTAAATTGGAACTTCGAAATCTGACATTGTAATGAAAGGAAACGAATATTCTGAAAAGGGTATTGTAGCAACGGCTTCAATCCATGGAAACATATGACACTCCAAAACACCCAAATAAGAGGAGGTCTCTTAGTTTAGCCTTTTTCGGGAGAACTTGACTTTGATGTAACCTTGGCAGATTTTGATGCTGAATAAACTGAAAAATACATGGAAAAGACGATGACATGACAAATTTTTGCTCAAAACTGCATATTCTTGGCTTCTGGTTTTGGCTGATGGAATTGAACGATCTTCATTATTCTCCGCGTTATCTTTATTTGAAAGGGTGAGGTATATAGAAGATAGATAACACTAAAGACAGCGCTAAAGTGGGAGAATCGAAGAGACCCTGTTTGTTGTTTACAGTTTGAGAGGTCTTAGGAGTTCCACGGATTCCTGGGAAGAAAGTTAGAAGGCAGGCAGAGTGGGAAGCTGAACTCTTGGACGCCTAGTTGGCGATGGGGGATCAGGGCATATAAATTATATCCGAGACTTCGAGGTTTATAGAGGCAAATTATGACTTATCCTAACTAAGCTCTACAGATATCCGTCTTAGAGTGAAAACAAAAATTAAAAAGTCATGTCTACGGAGTAGCTCGATGAGCCAAAAATTCATAAATACATTTGTTTAAGAAACTCAAATGTGCTCTTTTTTCGTAGTTTGTTTACTATACACTTTACGTTTACTATATACTTTACGTTTACGTTTACTATACACACCTGTTGAGTTGATGATCATACTATGTTCGATGTCACTTACACGTAACCCCATTCTAATAGATTCTATTAACCCCTAGAATTCTAACAACCCTTATTCTATTCTAATAGAATCAACTAATATGCTAATTCTATAAACCCCAAGAATTCTAATAACCCCTATTTTATTCTGATAAGGTTTACTTTCCGATATGAGAAGTTTATAATATAAACTTAAAAACTTAAAGTTTATAATATATGCGTTGACTTTGTTTCATTTGGTTTGATTCCCACAGTTTGGTCTATTTAAGGAGCTAAGTGAAGTTCACTGAATTCTGCAGTTTTGTTGAGGCTTCTTCGTCCAGAGAAAATTATGTCTGAGAAAGACATACGTTTATTTTTACGGTACTGAAGGATAAGGAGATGAACTGACGGTGGGAAGAAGGTTAAAAAATCCCCGCAACAACAAGAACAGGCAAGTCGAAGAGCCAAAACAAGAGCCAAAAGCAAGTCGAAACGATACAACTCCGAAGTACCTAAAACTACTGCTCAAGGAATTCCGGGGTGTCCAAACGGAGAACAGAGGATTCAGGGTTCTAGGGAGTCCAACACTATCAGAATCCTAACTTCTCAGATGTCCATAAAACATCCTCCCCTCCTATCAAAAAAAAAAAAAAAAAACCAGAAACAGAGTAGAGTATAGTCTACGAGTTAGAAACCCAAATTTTAGAGTAAACAAGAAGAATGGCCAGCATCCAAATAATTTGCTGCTTTTCGCGCCCATGCCATTGGCACATTTGATATTCAACCCTGTCGGCCGTTCAACAATCAATTCAATTCAAATGGCTCGATGCACAGTGTTTTCTCTCAAAAATGCAATTATGTGATGACACCTTGAGTTTGAATTTTGACTTAAATCATTTCTGGTTTTTTATAATATTTCCCTTTTAAAACTCAGTTAACAAGTAGATTAGGAATAGATCATTGATATTTGAAGTTATTTAATTGTGAATTCCACAACAACCCCAAGTTCAAAAATACTTGAATTACAACTCTTACTTACTTCATTTCCAGAATAAGTCAGGAATAAGTTCTTTTATCTCACCAAACTATACGGATTCTGTTGATTTCAAGATCCTCCCTTCCGAATCGGGAGCGGAGTCATCAATCTTCCGAACAAACACACGTTTTGGCAGAAGAGATTCTAGCAATTTAACTCGTTTTGCATAACTAATCGTTCAGAAACACTCGCAAATTATCATCCGCCGCTAGGATGGCGTCTGAAGGCTATTATTGATCATACTCAATTCAGCTGGAGGCGACAATCCCAGGGTCCTACCACTGGTTTTGATAAGAAATTCAATTTCCTACGTGAGAAGACCCCGGCGTTGCATAATGCTCTTAATTAACTTCAGTTTATCATCTTCCTATCATCATTTAATTAACATTGTGGCAACGGTCAGCGAGTGTTTTGGCTCCCTTTTAGAGTAAATGATAATATGATGCTTTGGTATATCGTGTACAGCAGGATAAGTGCCTCCTTATAAATTGATTGATAAAACGAATTTATTCGCTGAAAATTTTTTAAACAATTGATGGTTCGTGAGGAAGATCGATCAATGTCAAATTTTTTGACGAAATGAGATCCTCAAGCCATCTAGTAGCTTGTTCCAATGCTAATCATTGCGTGAATCGTAACTCGGAAAAAATATCACATTTAAAGAATTCTCCCTTAAGTACTTTCCCCCGCGGTCATTTCAATGTATTGTTTCTTCCTGGTGACGTTTAATTCCTTAAAAATTGCACTTTACATACGAAATGAATGATTCCAGTGGCTATGAGAACAGTGACAGTAATATGAGTAGTGTGAGTAGTGTATGTGTGTGTGTATATGAGTAGTGTGTGTGAGTAGTGTAATAATGCCAGCACTAAACGGAAATAGACCTCGTGTACAAAACTCGGTTTCGCATCTGACACACAGTAGATAATCTCAAAACTGCAGGCTCCCCTTACTCAACACGACCCTCTGAATTTGATTAACACAATTAATTTAGTCTCTGAAAATTTCATAGAATTCGAATGGAAAGTGTAAAAATTACTGCTGTTGGAAGGGTTTTGCAGGGACGCCGAGGCTATTGTTTATCCGGAGGGGATTGATTTTCATAGAGGACCATCTACACTCAAATCTTGACGTTACGTCATTTTATGAGTGATTACCTACACTGAAATATTGAAATTCCCATGTAAAAAAATTTGACATTGGTCGATCTTCCACCCAACCCTTCAATTTTTGAACATTATTAACCCAATAATGTCCGAAACTTTTTTTTCGCTATATATTTTCAAAAATAAATCTGATATTCCGACTCTAAATAGTCTTTAGAAAACGGAAAAAATAATTGCAAAAATCTCCTGGTCGAATTTCATGGGTTTACGATGCCACATTGCGACGCTGAGCGCCACAAGAACATAACTCAAAATAAGACAGAACAAAAATAAGACCACTAAAGGGGGGGGGGGCATTAGAACCTCTAGGATAATCGTTAGTTCTGATGACATCCAATCAGATCATTTACCCAATGAAGTTGTAGATGAGCTTGGTGCTATGTGCCACAACCTCTTGGCTGAAGAAGGAAACCAGACAAGATAAATGATCAGGCAGGTCTGGAGGAAAGGATCCCAGGATCCAGGTCTTCTCAATGACTCAGAAGGTGCCCAGCACCCTCCAAACAGGAAGGCCCTCTACGTTGCCATACTAAAACACTGGGAGTTGAAATTTCATAATAATAATAATCATTATTTTACTGCGTTTTTAAACAAATATTTGCGTTTACGTTACAATTAAGTACATTTTTCAATATTTATTCACGATTTTTGTGTATTATATTATTTGTATAAGTTTTTTTCCTATAAATTCGTTCCCTGGTTAATAGTTGATTAAAATTATTCTAGTGAATGAATTTCTAGTTATTTCGGATTACATATTTACATTTTTCACCTTCATTTTTCCATTTTCTTCATTTTTTTCATGACAATGTTTTACTGTTTCTGTTGGCGGTAGAAACGGAAGAACATGTCATGTTAAGGCTACGGTGGATGGCCACTTAGTGCGATTCTAAAAAAATAGTCGTTATATTTTTTTTCTTTCCCCACTTTTGGATTTTTTTTTTTTTAATGATGTATTTTCTTTCTTATTTTTAGGTACCTAATGTGAACTACCATACTAATAATAAGTTTGGGCGTAACTCCTTGTACATAATGTTTTTTCCAACGTAAATAAACGTATTGAATTGAAAAAAATATAAATTTAGACGTGACACAATGATCCATCCTTTATGCCTGCTCCACAGCCTCTCTCAGTGAGCTGTCCTCATGAATTGAATCGGAACACACTAGTGGTATAATTTGTGAATCCTTCCAGTGTCATGAGGCTCCCTCAGAATGACATTGATGATGAGAACAAATTGATCGTGTTAAAATTGTTATTAATTATTATACATGTTTATTATGGAACAGTCTTACAGAACCATCCCAAATCCAAAAACAACATCCAAAATAGTAACAGACCAGCACAATGTCTTGAATGACCATGTTTCTAAATACGAGGTCCGTACCTAGTGAATTCAATTTTGAGACCAAACCTTTGTAGGTCGATCTTGTTGAGTTGTATCTCAATGAATTAGGACCCAAAATGTGCTCCTGATCGTTTCGTGTACGTTGGTCCATATTGTAGTAGTGAGGAAGCTGTGAATGAATATTGCTCAACAAACTTGGCGGAAATTTTTATTCCTTGCACGAACCAAAATAATGTCCTTCGTATTCGGCAGCAAATAATTGTGAGGATACGCGCAGATTTTACCATACAAATCGTCATTCATTCGAAAACCTCCGCCTCCCGCCAATTCCTTATGAAATCGATTGATGAATTTCCGAAACCGGTTGGTCCAAAAGGTAGAGAAAACGAGGCGTCGAACGAGGGGTGACGGAAGGACCCATGACAGGTCCCTGATTGAACTGAGCATTGTGCTGGATGAATCAGAAGTCTCATCTACCCTTTCCACTCTCTTCATCCAACTAAAACCGCCCTTCTCTTTCTCTCTACACCCCCCAACGAAGACTTTTATACTCGTCGGTGATCCTTTCTTTTAATTTCGACTTTCTCCGAACCGATTTTCGAGGAGACCTGACGGGTGAGTGTCAGCCCTCCTTTTCCCAGTAACTTTTACTCTTCTCGCCTTTATTTTCTTTCGGGGTCTTTTTTTTTCTCGTCCTTTACCTCGGAATTCGCCGTCTCTCATCCAAATAAAAACTGTTTCTGGGAAATTACTACATCAAACCCTTCACGACCTCTAAGAGAAAAGTAGATATTTAATTAAATCACGTCCGACATGGGACTTTCGGTGTTTTTCCGTGAGGACATAAGACCTAATTGGAGCCATGTGTAACTCAACACTTTCTCAGCACTTAGTTGCAAGTATCACAAGATGTTATATTTACAGGTGATACTTCCCTGCAATAGTGGTTGTCTGGCTTATTCTATTGCCTTGAGAGCTAAAAGCTCAGTAATAATATTTACACGAAGGAAAAAGGAGCACACATAGGCCACCTAGCGGATTTAGAGGCAAACTTCTCGATGTCGTGAATGCGGTAAGCTGCTCTGATGTCACTTTGATCTTCATAAGGGTAGGTATCATAGAGGCATAACATAATATGTTATATATTATATCTAGTACTACTAATATAATATATAATGTAATATATAGAAATAATATAATATATAATATATAGAATATAATAATATAATATATAGAAATAACATAATATATTATATTTAGTAATACTGGATAAAATTGGCGAAGTTTCTCGTATAAATAACCTTCTTTACTTTATTTGTAATAATATCACAACAAAACAGTAAACAACCCCCCTCCCTAACCTAATAGGTGAGGGTATTAATAGGTGAGGGGTAGGTTTTAAATATGGTGTAAGGTAAGTCAAATTATTGTTTTTATTTGAGTGGTTTTTCTGTTGTTTTTGTTAAATATTTGATATTTTCTGTAATTTCTAGTCAGCATTAGTTACCACTCTTTTTATTTGTTGAATACCTTCGTGTGTGACAAAATGTAGTGTCGTCTACAAAGGCTTTAGTTTTCAACCGATTTTCGTGGTTCTTTTTTATTCGACGTGGAAATCTATCTAGTAGTGCACTACGTCGCCGGAATTTTGAATTTTGGCTAAAAAAAACGTGCGTTTTCGAGCATAATCTTGTGTCGTCTGCCCAGGCCTCGATTTCCGAGCGATTCGTGTGTTTATTTTTTATTCGACTCAGAAATCTTTTGAGTTGCACACTATTCCACCATTTTATCAAAATTAGCATGGGGAGGGGGTGAGTAGGGGGATGGTATCTACAAAATATCCAATTTTTCAATATTTCGTTTCATTTGTAGATTTCTGATTGTATACCCAAGCTTTGGAATTGAGGGAAAATTCTCGATATACCTCTGGATGTTCATGTATTATTCTTTGTACCACCATGAAACTAATTAGTGGAGCCACCATGGTGCCAGGACACCAGAAACCACGTATTTCGTGAGTTTTTGTGTGTTTCACCTCGAATACGGATGTGAACGTCTTCGGACTACCTACCAGAATTAACATATGTAAATCAGTTTACGTTACGACGTATGGCCGCTTTGGTGCCAGACTGGCACCATCGGTGGTGATGGTGGGGGGGGGGGGGGGTGAACTCGAATTCGCTTGTTGGGTGTGATCATGGATTTTAAAATGCTATTCAAATTCGAGGCTCCCAAGCCGCTAGAAATGTTATGGTGGATAAGGTGGGGGAGGGTCTACAATTTTCTACTCAAAATACCTAACTAAATTACATTGAGTGAAACAGTTTTGGTACAGGAGAAAGTAAATAAAAATGCGTGTTATATCGCTTATTAACTGGTTTCAATTGCTTATCCAAAGGGACGTCCCCTGGAATGCATGCATTACTTAACAACAGGTTTTTCCCATCGTGCCTTGTTCTTTTGTCATTGTTTCGCTCCCTGTAATTGTTATATGATTTGGTCCCAATTGAGTATTTATAATAGACTATATTCAATGTAGAATATGTGAAATTACAATAAAGCATTCATTCATTCACGTCATCTCACTCCTACCGCTTATTCATGGACATGAGCAAGACGAAGAGGCTCCCGAACCCATAATTTTTCAAACTAGCCGTAAAATCAGTTCCAGAATTTTGGATCATTAATTCTGGGACACCTCGTATAGTTCTGGTTCCGTTGCAAATTTGGTAGTGTTGAACATAATTTCTGCTCGATGCACCTATGTCGTAACAGCGAGCTTAAACCAGATGTGGAGAAGGAACTCCGACAACGACGCTCTTACCATGTCGACTTCTAAATGTAAAACCCTCTTTGAAGGCTGGAATCCCGCCAAACCGATCATGACACGTTTTCAGCGGAACAGCGTCCAGAAAAGCGTCCGATGAAACCGCAGGGAAACATTCGAACGATAATTCACTCTCGAGAGGCTGATGCGGCATCAATAACACTCATCCCGGATCAGTGAAACCGCGGCGCTGCACTCGACTGCGATTCTTTAAGTGGGAAATTCATATCATAATTCATGAGAAGGACGTGTTTGCCAGATCTCAATTCATTTTGTGAGCTCATAATATGAGCATATTATGCGAAAATTGTGGTTTATTATTTGTAATATTGAACCTTCAACAGTCGAAATATACTGGGTAGAGAATTGGAAGAATACTGTAGCAATGCGTGGGGTGAGTGATAATTTACTCACTCTTGATCTCTCCCTACTGAAAGTTGATGTGGGACAGTTGTTGCAGGGGTTCAAAACTCAAAAGGAAGCCTACTTTGAACGAAGAGCTCAGGAATCAAAAACATTCACATAGTACCGGGCATAGGACTCTTTTGCGTTGATCACTCAGCACCCTTGCATGCCATCCGGTGGATTTTCATGGTTCGCTCGGACCTCTTACTACTTAACCCTCAATTTTCCACTTCCTCAAAAAATTTGTTTCATCGGATTTTAAAAAATTAAATTTAGACGTATTTTTACAAATTTATAGTACATCTGAGCAAAAGGTTCTTCAAAGGCCCTATTAAAGTCTGTCAGCTCAAGAAATGCTTTCCAAGGGTCACATAAGCCCTATCTGCGTCAGCAGGATCTGTCTATAAATCCAATTTTATTGGAGTATAAGAAGGAAACTTGGAAAAATCCTTGGTGGGATGTTGGGGTCTGTTATTCCTCATTAAGTACAGAACCAAGGAATGAAGTGGAGAAGGTTCACCTCATAGAGGTATCGGTGCTGCCTGTGCTGGATCTGTGCTGCCTTAGACAGTGGTGCCCTCACTGTCGCGAAAATCCAACTAATAGCCTACAAGGTAAGAGAGTGGAAGGTACCTCGAAGGCTTATTTCGGTCTATCAATTTGAAAATTATTTTGTTTTCTCTTTGAGTTATTATATTTTTACATTACGTTCTGTAGCACAATCGATAGTTGCAGTACCAACATAGCCAATGGCTATCAGTTTTGGCTTAAAAGTCGATAGGTAAAAATCGGACTTCCAAAAAGATACTTCTATATAAACTATTAACTGTTAATGCCAGACCTTATATTTTGGATTCCCTGGATGAGTGCTCTATAAGCAATTGCCATAAAAAGGAGGACACCATCCACTTTTTGTGCAGATGCCCCATCCAACCGGAATTTCGAATTATAGCGTTCAACTGTTCCTAATTGACGTTAGTCGAAGCAATTGGCATTTTAAAGGCATTAAAAACAGTTAGGTTTTGTCAATTGGCCCGGAGATACAGGAAGTTTCTGGTCGGGCTGACAAAATCTTCCCCAAGCCCACTCATACCTACAGTGAAAATTGTCACCCAGTTGTTATTTTATTTTGCTTTTAATTATTACAATCAATCCGAAAATTGCAATGAAAAATCCAGATCTCCGGCAGACGGTTAGATACCGTATTGTTTATTTTGAATTATGAATTTGATTTTCTTTGTTTCGTGTGCAATTGAAAATAAACGATTTATCCATCTATCTATCCCCCTACTAATCAAAAGTCACTGCACATGAAGGTAGCGCATAGTTAACTAATCTTCTTCAGGAGTCAGCTGTGGCCTCGCTCGCTACGGCACGCGTCTTTTAGCGACCCGGCTACTGCCGGGAAGCCGTGAGTTCGAGTCTTGCCGCGGGGGCGTGTTTTCGTGCGTTCCGGGCTCAGCTCCCCACTCCCCCTCGCTCTTCTAAACCTATTGCGGCGAGGCAATGGGAAGCCATGAGAGAAATCATCAGAACAATTTCTGATCTTCTGATCTTGGAAGATAGCTGATGATGTCCAAGAATGTCAGTCGACGAAAATCCAACCTGAAGTGGTTGTTTACTCGTCTTTATTACTATCTACTCTTCTCTCTGGCACATGTTCTATCATGGAATCTCTACCAGGCAGTTAATATTATGACCGAGAGGGTGTTCCTTCAGTCTCGGCTGTCGGAAATGTTTGCGAGAACCCAACGATTCATCGCCACGCACTTCCTTGATGTTTATGTGTTGATCCATCACTTCCATTCGTCCCCCCTTTGTTATTCTTTCTCGCTATGTAGCGGTCAAGCGAATCATTCTGAGAGACAAACAAACAAAAAATGAACGAGTAAACTGTTTACATTCTCCCACGACCGACCGTATTCTTCTCGTGAACCCGTAGTCAGGTCCTGGTACACACCATCTCTGACCGTCCCCTCGCAAAAACCGCTCCACCCACGAGGTCTCTGGGCCAATTTATTATTAAACCGAATATTTCTCTCATCGATCACCTGACAGGATTCCGCCCAATTACAACAGGAGTAATCCAGTTTTTGTGCGAGGCGATATTGATTGTATTCAATGTTTCATCCAAATCTACCCCGCGTTTTTGCTTGGACCCTGTTATACAGGGTGGGGCAACATAACCCCCCGATTTTGTAACGCAATAAATAAAAAAGTATTAGAGATATTTGTTTACTTTTTTAAATTATGTGTAGGAAATATCTTAAAGTTTTTTTTCGCATAGTTTTGAAAATCATATCGGCCAAGTGACGCCCTCCATTATCGATGCACTGAACGAACCGATTTCGCGTGTTTCGCATCACCCTCTCCAACATGTCGACCGGTATGTTCGCCACTTCCTCGCGGATGTTGGTCTTAAGGTCATCAAGAGTCCGTGGACGGTTATTGAAGACCCGGGACTTGAGATAACCCCACAAAAAGAAGTCGCACGGGGTTAAATCAGGCGATCGTGGTGGCCACTCCAAATCGCCTCTGAGAGAGATGAGGCGTCCAGGGAAGTGCTCCCTCAACAAATCCATCGAACTCCTCGCCTGATTTAATCGCCTGATTTAACCCCGTGCGACTTCTTTTTGTGGGGTTACCTCAAGTCCCGGGTCTTCAATAACCGTCCACGGACTCTTGATGACCTTAAGACCAACATCCGCGAGGAAGTGGCGAACATACCGGTCGACATGTTGGAGAGGGTGATGCGAACACGCGAAATCGGTTCGTTCAGTGCATCGATAATGGAGGGCGTCACTTGGCCGATATGATTTTCAAAACTATGCGAAAAAAAAAACTTTAAGATATTTCCTACACATAATTTAAAAAAGTAAACAAATATCTCTTATACTTTTTTATTTATTGCGTTACAAAATCGGGGGGTTATGTTGCCCCACCCTGTACGTACCTACCTTATTAATCCGCCTCCTTTATTATTCCTAATAAGAATGATTAATTTTGATGATTTATGTAAAAATTTTGATTGAGTCTTAACAAATCTGGTTGATGAAATTTACAAGAAATATTCCGATTCAATGATTATAATGATAGAGTAACATTTTGGCTTCCTGGTCTACTAAAGTGAAGGATGAACATTGTCATACCTTTCGAAAGCTTAACATACCTACGTATAAATTGTAACCTGCTTTTCATGTTTTAAACCTTTCAAAACAAGTTTGCTCTTCACATTCTTCAAACGGGCCAAACTTTGCGAAATTACAGTCCGATTATAATGAAATTTTCAGGGTATGTGTCAATATGGGCGAAAATCGAGTAGGTTGATGTAGATTAATGGTTTAGAATGAGATAGAATCCTAGGTAGCCTTTGCGCATGCGCAACAGTTAAATCTTCTTTACAAGCATAAGTTTTAAAATAATATTTTCTAGGGTCATGCAGGTTCGGGTCTATATGCGAGATCTTTATGAAATTATGAATCTCGTTGATAGCGCATAATTTATACAATTTTCAATAAATTTCATTCGAAATTGGAGGATGTTATGTACGATGCTATCAGGGGGTGAAATTATAAAAAGGAATGGACAGAAGTTGAACTGTATCTTTATTAGGAGCACCAGATCCCTTGGTTTGGAGACGGACTCTAAACTGATATGGAACCTTCACATATTGGTACTTATTAATTAAATTCACAGCAGAATCACTGAAACAGCACCCGAGTCCTCCCGAGGGGCTGAAAATGCACTTGAGTGCGCCCGTAGAAAAGTGACGCCAGCGCTCCCTACTCACCTGAGTGCTCCCCTAGAAAAAAAAAACGCGAGTGCTCCAACACACCTGAGTGATCCCTGAGTGAAGATTAGCCTCTACAATACGCCTCAAATTGCCTAAATTTCTTATAAATTCAGCAGAAATATAATAATAAAAGCTACGAAAATTCTCTCATACGACCATGTTGCATGACAGGAACTTTTTACTTAGTTGTTTTAACGAAATTTAAGTAAATTTTTCTATTTAATTTTTTATATACATTTTTTAATGACCAGGTTCATGTCCAATTACCTTTTTTGAGTACCATTCTGATTGAAAAAAAAAACCGAAAAGCGTGAAAACCCAGGAATTGATTTAGAATGCCTCAAAACGGATTTCCATGAAGAAATTTGGACAAATTTTTATTTAAAATTTTTTCAGAGCCATTCCAATACCTACATTTATTACGAAAATTCACAAATTACAAAAATCATGAAATTAATTTACTTCATTTGTGTAGTTGATTTTTGCATGTATCTCATACGAATACTCCGTCATGACGTCTACAAATAATACATGTCGCTCATTTAATGCAGTAGTGACATATCTTGAATTGTCGATTCTCGGGTTTCTGAAGAAAAAAAAGGATTGGGGGCTATATGTCGACACATAAACTGGTCGACAAATGAGCAAGATGCCTTGTCGACATCTTTCAACACCAAGGGTTGACCAAAGTCGACTTCACAGGCATTGGAAATATGTCGACACAAAAACAGCGACTAGTCGACAACTTTCAACACCCTTGTTGAAAAAGGTCGTCCAAGTCAACCATGGGGATACGACGAAATATTTACGTCGACATCCTTCGTGTACCTGCGAAATCTCGAAGATAAACGGCATACACTCTTCCTGGCTTTCCATTCACCTTCAGGTGGGCTGAGGAAAGAAAAATAAAAAAAAAGATGGGCAGGAATCTGAATTCAGGCCTACATTTCTTGAATCGTCCTAATTGTTTTCTGTTTGGTTGAAGCCTGCAGTTGGCAAGGCAGTGTCAAGGACCCACTTCACAATAGTGAAAGTGAACCCAGACAGTAATTACTAGGGCTCGGCATTTTACATATTTGCATATTTTTTTTGCGATATGCCCAAGCTGTAAGGAGCCCAAATATGCCATATTCAAGCCATTTTCTCGCTCCAAATTTAAATTAATCGTGCATGTATTTGCATATATTCGCAGTTTTTGATATAAGTGCATATAATGGGCATTTCTTGACAAAAGCCATATTTTCCACTTTTGTCAGCTATTTCCTCTAATGAGGAGGCGTTATCATGGCCCGGAAAAACAGGTGAAACCGTTCGAGAAAAATTAGAGTGTTTACTCAAACGAAATCCTGGCTGGAAAACTGTCGTTGTGTTGGCGAAAGTGTTGGAAGGCGACTCACCCAACACCAGCAATTGGTCATACACTCCTAAAGAAGTGGCGTCTTTCAAATATCTACCAATTGTCTCAGCAGATGTGGAGCGGTCATTCTCCCGTTTGAAACTATTATTGCACGATTTGAGAAAATCTTTTACAACTGAAAATTTGAAAAAGCACTTGGTAGTACAAGCTAACATATTTTAACAATTAAAAGTTTTGTCTAAAAACTGAGTAAAACTATTGTAAAAATTGTATAAAATGATTTTGTATAAAAATGTACATACAAAAAATTGAATAAATACAAGTAACTATGTACTGAAAAGACTTTGTTTCCCACTTATTATTCAATTGATCAACTATCTTGCGCATATTTTGAAGGCATATTTTCGGATTTTTTCGCGCATATGTACAAATGCATATATTGGGCATCTACGTGCATATTTTGAGGTTTTATTTCGCATGTATTGCCGGGCTCTAGTAATTACGAATAATCCTCGGATTGAAAGACCCCATGGGACCAAGGTTGAGGACAGGTAGTGGCCCAACAACCCTTTTGTCGTCGTTTAGCAGTCGACCAGTTTTAAGAGGGGTGTTTTTAGCTCATGTTCAACTCCTGTTGTTGAAATACGTCGAAAAACGGATCTCACATTTTTCGACATAAATCCGTCGACCAGTTTTAAAGATGTGCGTTATCGACGTTCTTCAATACCTGGTGTGGAAATATGTCGACAGGACGTGTCGACCAGTTCATGTTTCGACCTATTGCCAAGTGCCCGAAAAACTCTCTTGAAGAGCTCGAAACTGGTGCTTGAAGGTCACTTCTATGCTTGCAATACTAGTCACGAGATGGTGTGCGTTGTCGTATACCACTCACTACCTGTAAAATGTTAGTGGAAACAGTGTCACAAAACAGTGATCACCAAATACAACTGACTTGAGGATTACTGTCAATCCTGGAGCACTGGCGCTTATTGGCTACGTGGATTTTCCGCGATTACGAAGTGTAAGGGATCACTCGGGAGCACTGGAGCCGTCGCCCAGTCGTGATTCAGCCATTGTGGACATGCGCGGGCGGACTTTGGGGTTCAGTCTCAAATACACAAATCGAATAAGTTCAAGTTCTTCAAAACAGTAATGTAATCATTCATCAATACGACGGTTTGAATGTACGACATTTTGATTCGACAGGTTCTTAATCATTTTTAAAGTTCAATCAAACTCTCCCTCTCTTCGGTGCGTTCGGAAGTAATCAAATAAAGTCGTTATAATTAATTAGAATCGATGTCACCAATGGTTTCCTTTTATATTTCGCAATATTGAGAGCGATTGATGTCCTAACAAGGCGGTTCAGTTCACACAGCGTTCACTTTATTTGACTTAGAAATTAATTTATTTGTTTTCCCAATATTTTTTTCGTCGTATGTTTTGCAGGTGAACGATTTCGGTTCACGCTGTCATCGTCGATAATATTTTTGGCAAGAAACTAATAAGAGGGAGTGGCTTTTCAATAACTTGACAAGGCCATTGACGTGCTAACGACCGACATTTTCGTTTTAGGTCCCAGGACACACAACCCCTCTTGAGCCTTCATATCGATCTGCCAATCAGAGACCCGGCAGAGGCAGGGGGGAGGGGTATCGGTCTACCATTAAGCACCTCATTAAAGCCTCAAGAACGCTATAGAACGTGGATAAAGGGCGAGGAGTGTCACTCGTTTTAATTCGTATTTCGCCGTATTGAAAAGGTTACCGGACATGATAACAGAAGGGCCCAATTCATGGAGGTATCGTGGAGCGGTAGAGTGTCGTCACTTTTTGAATTGATACCTGGTTACAAATAACATTATTGTCAACACTTGAGCGATGGTCATTTATATTCACTTTCAGAATTCCACGATGGCTGTCTCACGAAACGTTTTCACCACCTTCAATTTTCTTTAGGGTGCAGATTTAAAGAAAAATCGAATTCGTGCAGCACGAGCGAATGAGAGAATTATCGAAGAAATAATATCGATGTATTTTCTCCCATTGGAGCACATCATTCGAAATTATAGCTGAGATATAATTGAATTATGACATCACTTTTTATAATACAGGGTGAAAGCCTGCCATACTGTACAAGTCGATTTTACTAGTAATTTGCAACTAAAAATTTTTCTTTTTCAAAAGACTGTGTTCCCTAGTTATTTTAATTTTAAACTTTTGTTTCGTGATTTTGTTCATACGTCATTAAATTAGTGATACATCCTTTAATTATTGTAATAATTACAATTTGAGGATACCGTTGGAAAGAACATTACATTTTCTATCGGCCTTACCTTTTTTTTAAGTCAAGGTTTAAGACATGATAAAGCCCTCCGGAAAGTGAATTTTAATTTCGAATTGCCAATTGAACTGCGAGAACCAATATGTTTTCAAGATGCAAAAACGGTAAAAACTGTACCAACATCTCGGCTTTCTAATGGTATAATCAACAAATAGTTTACAAACTAATTTAGGGGATAAATTCGTGTTTGAACGCGGAAAACGTGCATTTTTTCAACGAAATCAGCGCTCTGGCTTCCTGTTTCCGGTGGCTTCGCGGTCTACTGCGGCCGACTTCTCAAATCGTCTAGCCGGAGCGCTGATTTCGTTGAAAAAATGCACGTTTTTCCACGTTTAAACACAAATTTCACCCCTAAATTAGTTTGTTAAATATTTTCTGATTATAACTTTGGAAAACTGAGATTTTGGCCAGTTTTTACGTTTTTGCACTTTGAAAAAATATTGATTTTTGTAGTTCAATTTGAGATTTAAAAAATTCGATGTTTCCCAAATTACTTATTTTTTTCCGTAAGGCTTTTTCATGTCCTAAACCTTGACTAAAAGGAAAGATGAGGCATCAATCCGATAGAAAATTTAATTCTCTTTCCATCGGTATCCTAAAATTGTAATTATTACAGCTAAATAAAGGAGTCATCACCAATTCAATGACGTTAGATCAAAATCGCGAGAAAAAAAGTTTATAATTAAAATAACTCGGAAACGAAGTCTTTTTTAAAACATTGCTGCAAATTAGTGGTAGAATCGACTCGTACAGTATGGCAGACCAGTTAGGCTTACACCCTGTAGAAGAAGAAGAAGAAGAAAGCCGTCTATTGAAAATAAAAGTTACCTGCACAAAGAAGATAGTAAACCTAATAAACACTACGACATGGTTCTGTGAACCGCCTGTCGGAAGTTCCGGTATTTTGCCGCATATTGCTTATAAGGAACTTTACAGCTTTTGTTATAGGAAAGTAAACAAATTAAAGAAGTAATGGGAAAGCAAGGTGAAAAAAGAAAAATTAAATACAGTGAATTCGCACGAATCAATGAAGCGTTCGCACAATGTTGATTGAGAATTGAATTCCGTGTTGAGAGCATCCTTTTGTACAGCCACGACGAGGTACAGAAAAGGGCGACTCTTCCCCAATCTTGTGGACTGTTAAGGTAGCGTACCGCCTCTTCTCGCTCCAACACACTTCCGAAATATGGTCCTCCTGAACTCCGCCAGAACCAGGCACGTGCACAAAAAATTAAAGGTACTTTCAAATTCCCTTCGATTGCACATTGAACACTGTTCTGCTGAAGAGTGGGTGTCAAGGCATGGCTTGAAGTTCAAATTTGATACCACAGAGCGCAGTTTGAACAGCCATCTGAGTCTTTGGGTGATTCGAAGCTTTGAGTAAGCTGGCAGCTTTAACATTAGGCTTATACCCTGCATACATAACATGCAAGATGATATTGATTTCTATATATGGTAGAGGTGTTTCATTGCTCCCAGATGATCATTTGTAATGGCCAGCTCCACTGGAAGCTGAATCTCCATTCAGGCCAGCCATTGACCAGTATGGTCAATATTGATAGTACGTGATAAATAAATTCGTAGGAATTGGACGAATAAATAGTTCATACATCCATTACTCTCCTTACATCAATTTCACACTAAATAACTAGTGCAGTTAGTTAACGAACAGTTATGTAGTGTGGAAAAACAATTATTTGGAATCATTTGATTAGTAACGTGTGATCATGCCTCAATATCGTGTTCGGATCATTTTTCATGCATTGTTCTCCATCTCGCTCTACTTGATTCTAATCTCCTCGTATTGATTTCTGTTACAGGCTGCAGGTTGGACCGAGGCTGGGATGTACACCAAAGGCGGAGGGCAGCGCTAGGGAGGCTGGACCTTCACCAGCCTCTGGGATGTGATTCGGTCCATTGCCCCGGCATACACGCCGGTCAAAAAATCCATTAACATACCTTACAAATCTGTACATAATATCAGTGTTTTAGCTTAGATGAGTCTGTGTTAGTGTAAAAAGAAAAAAAAATCTTTCGTTTCCTTTACATTTCAAGTTTAGTTTTACGTTTAAGTCCTTCGAAAGAATAGAGGGCCTCGGTCAAAACGGGTAAAGACATTAGACAAATTATTTAAAACTAATTAAATGTTAGGATTTGAAAAAAAAATAATACTAAAAAATTGAATTGCCTTTTTATACAATAATAATAAAAATTCAACGTAGCTAGTATTTTTGTATTTGGACGTGTTATGGAGCTGTTGGAACCATTGGAAGATCAGGAGAATGGCACGGACTTCCTCTTCAAGTTGGATGACGAATATTTGATTTTTGTGCAAAGCGATTCCGGCAACTACAGTTTTGACAACATCACAAATAGCACGTTTGATTTAAACGATACGTACATAATATTGCGCGGGGACTCGTTATATCCAAGTGGTTATTCGTTAGGGCACATAATAATGGCGAGCATAATAGTGACTTTGCTGATGATAGTCGTGGTTGTTGGGAACATGTTAGTAATTATTGCGATAGTCACAGAAAAAGCGTTGAAGAACATTCAGAACTGGTTCATAGCTAGTTTAGCGGTAGCGGATTTCTTTCTCGGTCTCGTCATCATGCCGTTTTCCTTGGCCAATGAGCTGATGGGGTACTGGATTTTCGGGAACTGGTGGTGCGACATACATTCGGCTGCTGACGTGCTGTTGTGCACGGCCTCTATCATGAACCTCTGCCTGATCTCGCTAGACCGCTACTGGTCCATCACGCAGGCCATCGACTACCTCAAGAAGCGAACGCCGACACGCGCTGCCATCATGATCACCCTCGTTTGGATCCTCAGCGGGGTCATTTGCATCCCTCCACTCCTGGGCTGGAAAGTCAACCGTCCTGAAGAGGAATTCCCAAAATGCGAGGTGAGTCCTAACCAATATTTTAGATATTAAGCCGATCACCACTTAGATATTTTGTACATGCAGCAGTAAATGTCCTTATAAAGTTGAAGATGATAATCTAAATTTCTGAAAATTGACCAGACTCATATCGGATCAGGAACGGTGTTAAAACCAATATTTTTTTTATCGTTAACGACAATCAAATAAGGTATTCCTACTCACCAAGAAAAATAGTTCTTGCGGATGACTCAATCATACATTATTGGATGTTAAAAGATCAACCGTTAATATTCTGAAAATCTCTATCTACAACTAATCAACTCTTGTTTATAATAATCAATTAACTATGAACCTGAGCATAACTCAATGGCTTCCGTTCCATCTCTCAACAACCTCAAAACCGTACTACGACAAGGGGGTGTTTCTATTGGGCTTCGTTTAACATGACCTGTTTTACAACCTGCCCTGAAATAGCAAGAACTTCAGAGGTGAAATATTTGGAGATCATCTTCCTTAGTCACGTGACCTGGGAGAAACAGATAGGTAGGTTTAGTTACCACTAGACTTTAAAAAATTGTTCTATATTATGTTTTGCCAGATTCAACAAGATAATAATATTCGTGTGATAATGTCGAGTTTTGATTATCAAAACTCGACATTATCACACGAATTCATTGCTCTTCAATAGCATTACGATTGAATTTCACTAATCAAACATTACTAGGCCGACCTCCCTTTGCGGGTTTCTCCCGAACTGCCTGTCCCCCTCTCGATACATCGATACACCCGTCAACCCGTCCAGTATCGATAGCTGATTCAATAGGCTTCTCGTTCATTCGATCCATCGAGAAGCCGATTCAGATATCTTATTATATTTCGGTAGCACCTAATTTGAATACTGGCGATGCCGCCGATATATTCATTATCCCCAATAGAGCAGTTGAACTAGGGATGCACTTCGGAATGACAGTAGGAAAACATTATATGATTGTGTAGCGGGTACTACAGTTTATTTTTGTGTTTTATTCCCGTTGGATTTTTGGTTACTATTTTTGAACTCAAGAAATTTCGTTGTCAGTCATTCAAGTTTCAAGACCCTAAAAAGTAAGTAATCAGTTCTAATTTTCAAATTGCGTTACAAAAACATATTTTCTCTCACAAATATTTCCAGTCATTTCGCATATTGGAGTCAGATATATAAATTACTAAATTAAAACCGTTGTAGGTCACCACTAAACCTTCAATTTGAATCGGTTCAATGGGTACCTGACAGCTAGTATGGGGTTTTGCACGGTTCCTGAATACGAGTAGAACTCAGAAGGGCCAAAAAAAACCTCGAAATTATTGGAGTTGTGTAGGTTTTTGCCTATAGCGATCCGACCATTATAAAACCCCATTAAATAATGCGTAGAATGAGTACCATAATTTATAATTCAATAAAAAATCAGGTCAAAATCGGTTAGATGAAAAATAAGAAAATTTCCAATTAGGAGCAAAGAAGAGGTTCTTTTTTCATCGCCTGCTACTTGAAAATGACGAGTCAAATCAAAAACACCTTCGAAATTAAAGTATTAAGTTGGAGTGCTTTTGGTAATGCATTCTATCAAGTATCACATCTATACGAGGTACCAATGGTTATTACGTAGGTACGTCAACCAATATTCGGAACCAAGTTGCTTGCTAGCAAATGAAGTAGTAGTCATCTCTACTCACTTTAACATTTGTGAAGTATTCGGTATGAAATTAATTTATAACTTAAATTAATTAATAATTCGATGATAAGAAATACTATAAAATTAAGACGGAAGTACTTCGCCACATCTTCAAAAAAAAACCGCTGTTCTTGGATGGGAAGACTCTTCCTTGAATGACCGAATGTTAGGTTGATCAGGAAAATTAACACGTACGTAGTGAACATTAGTTTTTATTCATTTCTCGACACTCCTTTCTTCCGCCACTAGTGTATTACTATAAATAGAAACGCTAAAATGAAGGTTTTTGTGTCGAGCGATGTAAAAGTCGTCCGTATTTTCATTCTAGCAAAACTCACATTGAGGTTTTAGGTTATCCTGATTAATGTGAAGTTGATGTTTATTCCAACTTCTGCATTGAAATTCATCGAAAATCTGCAGTTACGAACATGGAACTGTACTAATTAGCATGGAACCTTTATAGTTTCATGCCGTTTTGTTCTCTTCATCTTCGTCGTCTCCAGATTCCTGAACTCCAGTTTCCAAAATCGAGCCGTTAAGGACTTGTATACCCGCCAAACGGGATCTGTAGTTTAAACGGTGTTTCAAAATTAAGCGGAGCTTAGCTGTGTCCCCGTTGAACGTTGACGGCCCTCAGAAAGGCAAGAAAAGAGAAAAATTGGTGATGCATGAAGTTTTCGGTACGAAAAATCACTAAATAAGTATATTTACAAATTGTATAATTGTATTCACAAAAGTGAAAAAGAATGCAAAACTTAATGAAAATTATAAACCAAGAAAATTAAGGAGAGCTCTTCAGTGTATTAATAAACTCTTCAAGATCTTCTACCACGCTATTTGCTTTAGGTACCTTTGTCCAGCGAATCAGAATAGAAAGAGGTTTCGTCGACGTTCCAGATTTGCTGGGGGTTTTTTTTGTTAGCCCAAGAATCATTAGTGTGTTTTCTAGGAGGTCATACAATTAATTTATAATAAAAGGTTCACCTGCTCTCTCAGATTCTCAGGTTTTTCAGTGATGCGAATGTATTATTGCCTCTCAAAATTCAAAAAATCAATGTTTCCCCGGCATAGAATCTTTAATCTGAGTTTGTAAAGGAATAACGTAGATAGATGAAATGAGAGAAATTCAAATCCTTTTCAATTTAAAAGATTTTTAAACATTTCAAAAGACACGAAAAACAACCCAAAACTAAAATATTTATATTTTATAAACTATACTTTATAAACTATAGTTTATAAACGATACTTTCAGAAAATCTCGGTATCTTTAGTGATTCTCTAGCCCTAAATGATCGAGGGTCCATTTGCCTCTCTGAATCAGAAACTTCGAGGCAAGAGGGTTCTGCGAATATTTAAATACATTTTCAAGTTATGGTAATACATTTGTAATAATCATAATCATCAGAGAGGTATTCTCGTGTTGAACTTGTAACGTGTCTGTTCATCCACTAAGCAGCAGTTGTATTCGTCACATATTTTGGTGTTCTAAACTAGGAGCCATCCTGAGATGAAGAGCACCTTTTCCTAACTTAGCTACTAAATACTGTCCGGAGTCAGCAGAATTTCACAGCAATCTCCTACACGTAGGTCATTTTCCAAATTAATCGACACTGAGATGGTCCTTTTTCCAGAGGTTCATCCACGTGCAATCTACCTCCCTAAATAATGCCAACTCCGGCCATAATCAATGGTGAAAGGGTAAATGGTGGGAGGGGGGCGCGAAAATTGACGATTATCCTGCCGAAGGGTTCTCTCGGTCAGGGATTCCCGTGGCGTCGAAATTAAATTAAGTTAAGGTCAACAAACTTGTTCGAAATCGATTAGAAACTTCCAAGAGCCCCCCCCCCCCTCCCATTCACCAAAAGTTTGACTATGTCCTGGTCGAGAGGTATCCTGTGCGGACTCAGTATTTACTGAAAGATTCAATTTGCGAATAAAATCAAAATTAACTTTGGTTTGGTAGGAAGTTACATAACCCAAAAAAACTCTCCCATGCAAAGCACTCCCATGGGCACATCATTTGTACGTTTAGTACCCCATGATGTGCCAAACAAACCCTCCTCTGACAGCTAGAGGGAGAATTAACATGTACAAATCATGGCGTGTAGTCGGAATCTACGAGCGATATGGTGGAATATGAACGGAGAAGGTTTGTTTTGAATGGATGATGTGCATTTCCCCTTCAAATTAATTTTTCTCGACACTGGGAAAAACATAAAAGTTTGTTCTTCCCCTCCACTTTGGATTTGCATACCAGTGATCAATATAGAAAAATAATAAACCATTGTGTAATAATTTGCAGCGTTTTATATTAAATTGGAGCCCCTAGTCACTTAGACCATAATTCTGATCTATTGTGGCAGGATTCCCTTTGCACTTAAGTGCCCTTTTGAAAACCTATTTTTTCATAAAAAGAAGGAGTTTTTCGGGCGTTTCCCAAGCAATTTCGGCCGGGACAAGAGTACCCTTACCGAATGTCGGAATCTGGTTGATGCTACAG
>CM019180.2:36851696-36934988 GCA_009739505.2 Apolygus lucorum
ATTATCTAACTAAGTTATGATGGAGTTTTGATAGTATTGTGATAGAAAAATTTTAATTTTCAAATTTCATAAAAAAATGTCATTTGACGAGAGAAACCACATTTCCCAAAGTAGTTTTGTTGAATATTCGTGGAGTCCCTGGCGCAGAATACAGAAACATGCTGACTTTTTCCGCGAGAATCCTGGAATTTGCATTGTATCCTGAAATTACTTCTGAAACACCTATTCAGAATGTCATGTAATAGTTGTTGAAGGTTGAATAACCATTTCAAAGCAGTTCAATCCATTTTGAGTAAGTGTTTGATGTTTGTCCACACACTGTATTTTGAAAATCCCATCAAACCACCACGCGGGTTTTACAAAGTTTTGATGGTGTTGTGATAGAAAAAATTTAAATTTTCCAATTCCCAAGAAAATTTTATTTGACGAGAGAAACCACATTTCTCATAGCAGTTTGTTGAGTACTAGATGTGTTTCAATGGACAAAAACAAACTGAAGAGGTACTTGAAAATAAGCTGTTTTTCTAAATCCCTCAAAAATTGAGAAATTAGTTGCAGGAATCGATTGAAAATCATTCAATTTGCGATGGAGGCTTGCCACAACTAATTTTCTTGCTGTCAAATTGCTTTAATTCAACATTTACAAAACCACGCTGGTTTTACAGGCTTTTGATAGTGTTACGCGGTGATACACATTCATAACACTATCACCTGCCTGTGTCCATGTGGTGGGGGGATGCTAGGACACACCTTCAACACACTATCAACTCATCCCCTCTCTCGTGAGACGCATTCAATACTCTATCACCGGGCCCCCACTCTCGGGTTACCTATAAAAGCTTCCAGCCCCTGTGAAGGTGTGTTCATTCAGTGTCAGTCTCAGCCAGTGTATGTTGTGTTCCCCCCCGCACTCCTACAGTCTCAGTGTTACTTACTCAGTGACTTTCAACAATTTAGTTAAGGAGTGAGTACCTATACCATTTTTCACTGCATGTTTTTAGTCGATTTACTGCCCACACAGGTAGTTGTGACTGAATTGAATAGGGTGAGTGCTACAGAGGTAAACGTGCTTCTCGCTTCCAGGCAACTTCCAGGGGAAGTTATTGACTTGATTATCAGTAAGTTTTTTTCTGTTGATATTCATTTGCTATTTTTCCTATTAATGCTTGTTTGCTAAGTCCAAATTTCTACCAAATCCATTGGAGCCCCTACCCCTCTGAGTTTATTTCACTGCATGAAACTATTATCTGTTTTAGGTTACATAAAGTAGGTACGTATGAGATTTACTTGGAAAAGATCCTTCAAAAGTTCTCAATATGACCCATAACCCCCCCCCCCCTCTTTCTTGACCCTGATTCATTGATGTATGAATTCCTTATTGTGAATAAATTTGCTAGCTTCAGATTAGTCAGTAATGAAATGGACATTTATGTAACTAAATGAACTTGAATGGGAAATTAATAACGGTGACGTTTGAACTTATAGCCAAATAAAGGTGGATCACACTATCAATTCGTGTTCAGAAAAATAGTCCCAGTAAAGCTGCATTATTCAATATTTCGTAAGTTGCGATGTGATCCACCCACTTTTCATCAATGTTATACCAACTAAACTTACTCAAAGGTGCAGTAATTCCTTGGAAAACTGTCGTGTAGGACAAAACCTCTTGAAAACGTAATTTGAGGGAGCGGATTGATACAGTAGAAACTGCATGTGCCATCATGAGGCGGCCTGGCGCTGGCGGCCATTACCTCTGTTCAACGGTCGCCTTCACAGAGAGTGGTCCCGTTTCCGCCTCATCATTCTGTTATTAGTCATTTATGGTAACTATTTGTTGTACAGGTGGAGGCTACGATTCTATTGATCTTATACGCTGCCTTACACAAGAAGAAGTGGTCATAAACGTTGTTCATTTCTATAAGGCAGTATTCAAGACTCTATTGCAAGGGCTAGAGAAGCAAATTTCTGGTGAGCATATTTCCATGCTGTATTCATAGTTGTCGTAATTACTGTCAAGCCTCAGTCAACTACTTGATCAAATTCTTCCTAATTGATCCAAATGCTTCCATCATTACAATTTTCAACAAATCTTCTGTAAACACGCTCAATATCCTATCGTTTCATCATAAGCACAGATGTTCACTGCAATGACACATTCAATACCCTATAAATTTGACATCACTTTTTGTACACTATCGATAGTGTAGTGACACCTTCAATACGCTATATTTTTACCATCACAATTAATAGTGGCCTACCTACATTTTGGAAGCGGAATGTCTCTCCGCCACCGGGCTGAAACAGTGTACAGATTGGAAATACGCGCCCAGGCCTTAGTTTTCAGCCGATTTTCATGTTTTTGACTACCTACCAAAACCAACGTATGAGTCTAAGGTTAACATGTACCTATTACCGCTGTGATGCCTGACTGGCACCATTGGTTTGGAGAGGGGAGGGGGACTCGAATTTGCGTGTTGGGTATCGTAGATCATGGATTTTAAAATGCTGTTCAAATTCGATGCTCGTATATCGCTAGAAATATTATTGAAGTCATGGGTGAGAGGAGGGGGGGGGGTGATGTCATAAAATCTTACTCAAAATACTCACTAAATAAACATTGAGGGAAACTGCTTTGTGCATTAGACAGGTAAATAAGAATGAATGTTTTGTCGCTTGAAATTGAATTATTCCTTATTCAGTTGGACGTCTCCTGGAATGCATGCATTACTAAACAATAATATTGTTACATATTATGTTATGTTACATAATATATTATTATATATTATTATTGTACATAATATAATATGTTATGTTACATATTATATTATGTTACATATTATGTTTTCTTTGGTATTCCCCCTTTTGTGCGTTTTTCCCGTTTACATCCAAATATAGGTAAATGGAATGCATGCATTACTAAACAATATGTTTTCTTTGGTATTCCCCCTTTTGTGCGTTTTTCCCATTTACATCCAAATATAGGTAAATAAAACTCTTGATTTGGGCCTGCTTCAGAAATCAAAAATTTGGTGGACAAACACCCTGCAGTTGGGGAAATTCGAAGCGCAGACATCAGCTCCTCAAGTGACAATAATCGTCTCCCACCAAGTCTCCTGTCTACCTGGTCTGACTCAACCTCGTTGCTTCATCAGTGGTTACAAATTGGAACCCCTATAGAAGAGTACCTTGACTACTTTCCCCTACTACGAGACGGAAAAGCTGGACCTATCCGGGTAAGAAATTTTCCAGGATTTCACAAACATTGCTTGAAATTCAAGTACAGAGCTACGTTTTACGCTTTCAATTGTCATGTACCAGTCCAACTGCTTTGACGTTCATGAAACAGTTACAGACATTACAGACTTTCCAACTTCCACTTTATAATATCAGTATTTATGTACCTACTGAACTCATGTTTTTGTTGCGTGGTTTCTAGGTTGAATCAGACGGGATAGAGGCTTACAATTAACAAGTTGGTAAAGCTAAGATAAATCTTTCAGCACTACTCAACTGCTGTGGCTTTAGCAGCAAGACAGCTGAGGAGGTTGGAGATTCCTTCTGCGTCAAGACAAAGATTCATATCCTCCTTGACCTGTACGACAAAACTGTTGGTAAGTTTCATGTTCTAAACGCACTTTTTAGATTCATAACCTTCATTGAACATCTTCAGTGAACTTTACTCGTCCCTCATTCAATCATCACCACTATTTTTCTTGATTCTCATGAACCTGAATTGTGGTCCAGTTTTCAATTAATTTTTTTGTTGACAGGTAACCAACGGTTCGACTATATATTGCTGCTACTTCCATACATCTCCTAACCTGGTCAAACAGAGAGTGGTACGCACCGGACTCGAGCAAGCTGCTAGATACTTCGTTCATAGAGTTGCGGATGAAGCAGAGCTTACTGAATTTGAAGAAGGGCGTATTGAACACCTCAAGCAGAGTTTCAGGAAGCAGCGCAACAATTACTCTGAAGAGCAAATAGATGGTGAGGTCTTAAATGTTCTACAACCCATAATTACAGCTTTCGGCCCTTCTTGGGATAACAAACCCCATTATAATGTCACCATTCCAGTAGGGAAAAGTCCAAAAATCATTTTTACTCTTTCTCCTCTCTGGTTGAGGCCTCTGTGTATTTTGTTTTATCAGTTTTTGCCCTCCATATCGATTTCCCAAACCCCTGTGAAAGTGTTAGGGTTTTTATACAGTAAAAACTTTTGGAAATACAGCCAGACTTGTTAACCTGCAGGAGTAAATTTTATTGCGAGTCTCCAAAGTTTTTGTAGTCGTTTCACGACAATCTATTGGCACATATTACATAATGCCCCCAATAACTGACTTTTAAATTTCTTGAAGCGTAAGTTTAAGTATAACTTTACTTTAACGAGGCATGTTCCATTTATATTGATTTAAGTTTGATGTGTGATTCAATTAAGATAGTACTACTTTGCTAGTCCATGATTGTTGTTCCAGTTGGTGTCCTCAGCATTCAGTAATATTGGCTATTTGATTTTGACAAGGGTTTGTGATAGGGGTCACCTAGATTGAAGGGTTTTTGTCCCACTTGGAATAGTACACTCAGCTCTCCCGTCATGACTGATTTGTTGAAATGTTACTGTTGTCCCAGCACTTTTGCATCCCTTGCTCAGTTGACCACCCACATCCGATTTGATTGCCCAGGATACAGTACAGAGCAGCAACATATCAATGGGTTTCGGTGTGGGAATTGTAATAATTTGTACGATTCTTTTAAACAGTATAGAAAACACGTTCTAAACGACCATGTTCCAAACATTGTTCTGCTCTCTCCTGCTCGTAGCTCTGGTGCTCAGTCACCATCCACAGCGCTACTCACTCCCATTAAACATAACCGGGAGATTGTATATACACCCCTGAAATCTCCGCGACAAGTTCGCCAAATGGCAACTCCTCCCTCTCTCAAGGAAATAGAGAAGTACCTAGGGGATCAATTTGCAGCAATAATCGCTCGATTTCATGAAAATCCTGGAATGACAGAAAAATCTGTCCAAACATTTGTCGACTCCTTCCTTGACTATCAACAAGACGTTCTTTACGTCGCCTTAAACAACCTTTTTCAAAATTACCTGACACTCGAATTGGACTGGTCTCAACTTGGTCAATTCCTGGACACTTTCAAGGTTTTGCTCACCAATTCTGTCAAGCCTCTCCGTACCATTCATTCCCGTATGAGGTACTATGATTCATTAGGTACCTTCATTTCGCCTCAACAGGTTCTTTTGGGATACAACATGCGACCACGAACGTTGAGGTCTCCTCCACTCTCAACTCCTATCTTTGCCCAATTTATACCGATTCGACGGGTGTTAGCGTCCCTCTTCTCTCTGCCTGGTTTAATGGAGGAGATGGACGCCTACCTCGCCAATATGGCAGACAATGAGTCTCTTAGGCACTTTGTCCATTCCCCCACGTGGCTGCATACATTAGCAGGCAGGCCAGACGATGGCAGCAAGTGGTACCCAATTCATATTTTTTTTGACGATTTCCAACCTGGGAACCCCCTTGGAGGGCACGCCGGATCTAATAAACTGGGCGCTGTCTACATGTCCCTTCCAAGTCTCCCACCTCGATTGTATTCCAAAGTAAAGTTCATTTTTCTCGTTATGTTATTTAAATCGCAAGAGAGGAAGATATTCGGTAACTCTTTGTTCAAGAAAGTTATTGAAGAATTGAATTTTTTATCGGAGGTCGGCATAGAAGTCCCTGCTTCTCCTACTCAGACAGTAAGAGTTAAGTTTGCCCTGGGGTGCCTTCTTGGGGATAATCTCGGTTTAAACCAGATATGCGGATTTGTTGAGAGCTTCTCGGCAAAACACTGCTGCCGAATTTGCTCCTGCAATTACCAGGAAGCTCCTCACCGGGAAGATCCAGCAACTTTGAGGGATAGCAGCAATTATCTCGTTGCTGTGGCTCAAAATGATGTTCAGGCGACGGGGGTTAAAGAAAAAGCTGTCTGGTTGGGAGTCCGTGGGTTCGATCTCTTCATTAACACGTCTCCCGATCACATGCACGATTTTTTGGAAGGCGTGTGTCCTTATTTGATGGCTCTGGTGCTGAATGGGTTGGAGACACACTTGCATCGCTTCACTGTTTCCCTGTTGAACGCCCGCATGAGGTCCTTTGATTTTGGACCAGAGTCAAACATTCCTCCCGCACTCACATTAAGCCGTGATAAAATTAGTAAAATGTCTGCTTCTGAAATGAGGGTTTTGGTACTCTACTTCGGATTGCTCATTGGTGACATGGTAATACCATTCACAGATGAGCAATTGTTAACTTTCAAGAAGGGAGAATACCGGTGGAAAGTGCCCCTGGTGAAGGGAAGAAGGTACGAAGCTCATGCCTATTACCGGCTCTACCTCTGGCTCAGACAGCTTCATGACATGCTCCTCTGTGATGCCATTGATGAAGCATTCGCTGCCTCTCTCTCAACCCACATTGAAGCATTGCTCAAATGCTACCTTGAGCTATCTGCTCCCTTCAACCGCACCCACCTACCTCCCAAACTGCACTTTCTCACCCACTACCCCACTGCTATGCTTCGAAACGGCCCCATCCTATCGTTGTCGAGCATGAGGTTTGAGTCTAAACACAGGGCTCTCAAAAAATCCCTGAATAGTGTGGCCACGACAGTCAACATTCCTCTTAGTGCAAGTAAAAAAATTCAGCTCCAGTTGAACAGCATGCTGTTGTCCAGTAAACTGCCCTCCTCTTCCTTTATTCCTGGATATCTTCGACCAGTAGATCGTGAGTCATTAGAGGGGATTATTAACAAGTTTCAGCTTGACAGAATGGTCGTTGTGAAGAGCACTAAAACCCTCACTTCTCCTCTTAGTGTCGAGTACAAAATTGGTCAAATTTTAGCTCCAGAAATTGTGGACCACATGCCCCTGTTTTTTCAAATCCAGAGGATCCTTTACTCTCCAATTTTAGATAGAGCATTTGCGGAGGGGCCATTGATGGTCAGTGTCAAATTCAATGAGCACTACCATGCTGTCGAGGTCAGAAGGACGGCTGTCTTTCGTGCTTATGATTTAAATTCTCTTTTGTTCCCCTTACCTAATACGCTGACTGCTGCTAGGGATGGTAATCTGTATGTGACCATGAGGAATTTTACGACCCTTTTTTATTATTGAATGACATAATGTGCACTTCACTATGTCAATTTCACTATATCAATTTTAATATTTTTGTCTACTGAGCGGCTACCACACAGGTATCACAATGTGTTCCATCCCTGTTATATTTCTGCTATACTACACTAGGCTACGTATAATAATGATTTATTTGACTGATCTCAGTAGGTCACTGTAATGAATTCGTCAATTTCAAATTGATTGGGTATTTATGAAATTAGAATTGAATTTAAATTGAAGGGATTCTCATGAGTAAACAAACCCCTTTTGATTATTATTGTTGAATTTCTGTTTTCTTTACTACTATGGCTTTATAACTATCCCAAATTATCATTGTCAAATAATGTTTTGAAACCTTTTATGAGATGTTATGTATTGATTAGTTCCGTTACGTATAAGAGGACTCATTGTAATCAGAATTGTATTCGACCGAATCTGTGAAACCTTGTATCAAATTTTGAAAATGTGTAACTTCAGATTTCAGCTCAATTTAATGATATTTATTACTTATGACATTTTAGCTGAGTTTAATGATATTAAGTAACCGAGTGAATCCATTGTATGTACACAACTTGAAATGTAATTCTTTAAGAACTTTAATAAATGTTCTGTATTACACTATACTTTCTTTCCTTTTAAATTCCTTCATTTTTCTGACAAGGTACTCATGAATTCATTAATCATTCCATTTATCTTTTGATTTCAGGGGCTGGAGCAGGAGGATATTGATGGGTGGCATCATGGTGTATTGATAGCGTATCTCGTTCACCAGGGTGTGAACGCTATCAAGAATGGCAGAAGTTGAAGGGGTGACGACTATCAATTTTGAAGGTGCACCTTCTATCACGGCCGCTAGATGAGGGCGTGACCCCTATCAATGTGATAGTGGTCACACCATCATCCAACAGCCGTGATAGAGGGAGAACCTTCAAAATTGATAGTATTCACACCTTCAACATCTATCATTTTTGATAGCGTGCACATCCAGGTGAAGGAGGCAGGCTATCAATACACCTTAATGTCCCCTATCAATACCCTATCATGCTCTATCAATACCCCATCAAGAATTCTATAGGAACACTATCAATAATGCGACACGCATTCAATAGGCTATAGGTCAGGTACTATCATAAAGCGTTAGAAACGCTATCATTTCTCATTCAATAGGCTATAGGTCAGGTACTATCATAAGCGTTACAAACGCTATCATTTCTCATTCAATAGGCTATAGGTCAGGTACTATCATAAAGCGTTACAAACGCTATCATTTCTCATTCAATAGGCTATAGATAAGAAACTATCATAAAGCGTTAGAAACGCTATCATTTCTCATTCAATAGACTATAGATGAGAAACTATCATAAAGCGTTAGAAACGCTATCATTTCTCATTCAATAGACTATAGATGAGAAACTATCATAAAGCGTTAGAAACGCTATCATTTCTCATTCAATAGACTATAGATGAGAAACTATCATAAAGCGTTAGAAACGCTATCATTTCTCAATAAAATCTCTATCAATAGAGCACCTTCAAAAAGCGGTAGAAACATTATAAATTCTCATTAAATTATCTATCAATATTTCACCTTCGAAAAGTGGTAAAAACACTATAAATTCTCATCAAATTGTCTATCAATATTCGATAAAAACACCTTCAATTTTGATAGTGGAATGATAGTTAGCTTTTCCCTAACGTGGCTATTCAATCATCACTCAATCAAAGCTCTATCAGAACCCCATCTCAGTTGATAGTGCACAGAATGGTCTTTTTTCATATCACCTTCAATTTTCTATCATACGTCTATAGAAACACCATCACTTAACACTATCACCTTACCTTCACCATACCTTCATATGATGGATTGACCTTGAACTGGGGCTATAGCGGTTTGATAGCGTAATGAAGGTGTTTATCTATCGATTCCGTGACCTTGAAAACATTGATAGAGTGTCAAATTTTGACACTCTATCACTTGGCCCCAATGGCGGATTGATAGAGAAAATTATTGGCCCATGATTTTGATAGTGTGAAAAATTGGCCAATACACCTTCATTCCACTATAGATCCGCCATTGGGGCCAAGTGATAGAAAAAACACCTTCAAAATTGATAGAAAAACAGCGATTTTTTTCTCAGTGTAGTCCAAGCTTGTTTTTTATCAGTCTCATTTAGTTTACATCTGATCTTGTTCGTTAAAATTTAACGAACAGGTATAAAAGCCAAAAAAATCAATTCTACTCTTGAAATTTTGCAAAATAGTGCTTACTTCTCAGGCAAGCCAGCTCGTATGTAATAGCGTATGTAATTGAAGAAAAACTAGAGATGAAGACAACTTCGCAGGTGCGCCTAAGACAGCATGATCGTGAATATAATGCAAAACCAGAAAGGTCTTGGAGATTGTTCATGTGAGGTACAAAATACATTGAATAAGCACACGGACATTTCCAACGAGCTAAATTGTGTACCTTCTGTTCTTCGCCCAGTTTCAGGGGGTTATTAGCAACCAGCTTCTGGGAGAACCTGGACCCGTCACGGGGCTGAGTTTGATTTATGGCCTTCCCTCCATCTCATCCATCCAACGTCGCTTCGTGGAGGGGGGGTAAAAGAGATTTTCTCACTTAGCAGATGAGGTACTTCATTCCCATATTGACCGTGTTATTTTTCGGTCGCATTTCGCACGATGAATTATGAGTTACGATTGAGACAGCAATGAAACGAAAATCAAAATCAGAATGGAAAACGGGGTTTGGTGACACGCCTGGCAAGTTGGGATGGCACCATGGCTTCCTCACATAGAATCACAACCATTAGTTGGTGTTAAGGGGGTATCAGTCGGTCGCCGTTCGTTCCTCGTACCGGGATAGTATTCCCCTAAATTACTGGGGCTCCAACTTTTAAAGTTGTAGGTAAACCGTATAATAATGGGACTCCTACAGTAATGGGACAGTCCAAGTTCAAATAGCGAAAATAAGGTTTCAGTTCATTGGTTACTAGCGAGATTTTCACAGGACGTGCCTCCACTAAATACCCGAGCATCTACGATCGATGGGATGCCCAGACCAAGGTGATCGACGTCACCACGCTAATTTTCACCTAGACTACAAATTTAGGAACGAAAATAAATTTTCTGTTTAGAAATCTGTGTTTGGTGTTAAGGGGGTCTCAGAGGTCGCCGTTCTTTCCTCGTTCCGGGTCAGTATTTCACGATATTGAAGGCGCAAAAACTTAAAAAAATTGTACCTAAATTTGAAATTTCAAAGGATTTTAGAAATTCATTAGTGCACGGGCCTTGAGTATTAAACAACTGAAATATTGCCGCTGGGATCATCAAAATCGAACAATAATTGCCAGAGATATATGGGAAAAACATGGAAATCCCGTTTATTCTCGGAACTGAAATATTGCCGCTGGAATCATCAAAATCGAACAATAATTTCCAGAGAAAAATTGAAAAAACAGTTAATTCAGTTCTGTTTTTCCCATAAAATGTAGCTAAACTTGAAATTTTCAAGGATTTTAGAAAGTTAATAGTGGACGGGCCTTGAGAATTAAAAAAACTGAAATATTGCCGCTGGAATCATCAAAATTGAACAATAATTGCCAGAGAAATATGGGAAAAACATGGAAAATCCCATTTTTTTTTAGCAATTAGTGTTCAATTTGACGATTCCGGCGGGAATATTTCAGTTTGTCATTTCCCTAGGGCCGTGCACTAATTAGTGCACAAATTCATTAATGAATTTCTAAAATCCTTTTAAATTTCAAAGTTAGGTACAACTTTTCAAGTGTTTGCCCCTTCAATATCACGAAACACTATGAACGAACGGCGACCATTGAGACCCCTAAGCCCCTACGCTCTACAGTTTTCAACATTTTCAAACATTTCAGGTAAGAAAACATTCCTTACAGTTTTCTCTGCAGTTTTAGCTAGTTGTTGGTGTTTGTTTTAAACTTTAGCGTTATTTATGACCCTGTCTTTTTACTGTATGGAAATTTAGGTGATAAGACAAAAATGGCCCACCTGTCTCATAACTTTTTTTTCGATTTTCAAAACCAGACGGTTTTAACCCTAATTGGACCAAGGTATCACTAGTTTCACCGAAAACATCTCTGGTTCTTCACAGCTGTCCCAAAGTGTCATTAGAGTAGCCAAAATAAATTGAAGATCCAAGGGGAAGAATGCACTAAGTCCATTTTTTTTCGAAACTAAGATTTAGATGCCATCTGTTAGATGTGGACTTTTTTTAACTGGAAACATAAATTTATAAACGTTATATGAATCGAATTATATCATAAAATTGAAGGAAAATTGAATGAAAAAAGAAAAGGAAAGAAAATTCATTGCGAAAAACTTTGTTTTTCTAATTCTGGAAAAATTGTCAAATTGGACTTAGTGCGTTCTTCCCCTTGGGTCTTCAATTGCCATTTTACTTTTTTATTTATCATTTATCAATTAATTTTTTTTTGCTGCTGGAAGTTTTAAAATAGAATTATGACAAAAATTTCCAAAGAAATCGACGTAAAACTTTTCAAAATTTTTGTCTATAACATCGTTTTTTGACTTCTAATGACACAACAAATTGTCAAAAAAAATCAGCTTAATCCAATAATTCACAACAAGCTCTTATTTTTGAATTTTTTTTAAAGTTCTCTTTTTAAAAGGCTCTTTTAAAATTACAAATGCTTGCATACGAGTCTGCAACACATTGGGACATTCTCATGTGTGTGAAAGTAAGGTTGTTAGTTCATGTACCCAAGCATCAAAATAAGAAAAGAGTTGATTGTTCTCTACGCAACACAGCGAGTCTATTTTATTTATTGGTATCGCGTGAGCAAGTTTTCGTGACGATTTTTCAGTTTATGTGCCAAAGCAAAGACATGCAAAAGTCAAAAGTACCAAGTTTTGGTTCAAGATGCGCACAATTCAATGTTCAATGTTCAATATTCAAAAAATGTTTAGGATATTCGCGTCTAAAAATAATTTTTCGAGTTCTGAACAAATAACCACCTTTAAGTTGTTTGCTTGTCAAAATAATTTAATTTTAATGGTTTAGCCTACACATAAATTACGATCCTAAAATAGTTATCTGGATAATGTGAGAGATTTTAGGTGAGTACTTAGTCACTTTGTTTTGTTGGATTTTAGCTGTTGTGCCCAAAAATCACCAGACGCACGTAATTTCCACTGGAGACGAAATATAAACGGTCTCCAGTAAGATCTTCGTATTTTCGCGGAGAACGGAGTGAAAGGAGAAAAAAGAAAACAGCTCTAGAAACTCGCCGAGGAGAAATAGGAGTGACATCTATTGTGTTCTGAACAAAAATGCTGCCGCACACCGCTGCCACAATAGCAAATCAGAGAAAACCGAGCCGATTTCGCCTCAACCCGTTCGCCCAGCGGTCTGTTTCCCTTATTCCCCTTCTCAACATAAATACTGAATTATAACTCCTAGCCAGAGTGCTGCACATGCTACCGACCTGGTGGCTCGCGTAGGATGGAATTTTTCGCTTCCGGATTTCTAAAAATAGGATTTACAAAAAATAGGTACTTGGTTCCGAAGAGTTCGTCAGGCACCTGAAATCGAACGATGTCACGAGAAGTGGCGGTGTTCCGTAATGCAGATAGTGCGTAATCCAGAAGCGTTCACATGGCCGAATGATTATGCAGAAGCGCGCAGTACGTTCTGCGCAGAATTGTTTCCAAACAAAAACAATGATTCTGGTTGTTTTGTCAATAAAAAGACCGAGTCAATAAACTTGCTGTGAACAAATGACGAGAGTTTGAAGAGAGTTTGTCCGTACTTCGTAAAATATCCAATTTTTCAAAACGATACACTGCTCCAAAATTTGACATCCGCAAAGATCAGTCCCACCCCATCAATTGGCTCCTTTTCTTATACGACTGTTCTTGGAAAACTTGGACTTGTAATATTCTTAGATTTACATTTTCTATAGTTTACTTCAATTCATATTCGATCGACAAAATTTCCTTAGCTTAGGGTACTGGATAGTGCCACCGAACATGCGTTCACTCCAGTGTATGATCTCCGATCTTCTACATCAACATAACCCTGGACACAGGATCCTTCAGTTTTGCTGAACGTCAGCGCAAAATCAACGGTCGCCTCCAGGTACCTAAGGACTCACCTTCGTCACGATTGAACCAGTTCAACATGCTGATCGTGTGAGAGAGTCAGTTCTTATACATGTTGCTATGTAATTCAAACTCCTGATCAGGTTTGGTAAGGATACTTCTCCATGATCAACAATGGAGAGCCGGAAGGGCAGATAACCAAAGTAGACTCTTTACTTACTATGTTCATAAAACCCGGGACAAAGATTTAAGCAAAAGAACCATCTTCAAAATGTATCCAAGGTCCATAATTAGGTCCAATAACTACTTTCCGACAAATATTCTGACAACCTCATAGTCCGCTTCAGCGATGAATTAAATTAACACCTAAATTTCAACTCTTGGCACCATGATTTCTAAATCCATTTTCGATATGTTTTTGAAAGTCATCTGTGTAACATTTTTGAAAATATAGGTATTCTTGTCCAAGTTCATTGCGGAAAAGTTGTATGTATTTTCCGTTTTAGCATGCTGTATCAGCAATCCAAGCTTCCAATTCAGGTATATCAGATTCGCAAACAAGTGCTATACCATGAAGTTCACCAGTCTAGGAACCCTTTGACGAACGCCCGTCCTGATCTTGATCATGATTTCTTTCTGACTTCTTCCCACAGTTGCGAGCTAGATGGCCTGGAGACTTGCTCTTGAAACATTTGAAACTGTTCTGCTGTTCTTTACGCAATTTTTCTTTTCGTTTCGTGAGAAGTGCTGCAGTTTCCCCCGATCTTAAGGGCAACCTCATTTCAATCAATCTTAGTCTCTCGATGAGTTTGTCAATAGTTCTGTCTTCCATGGGTACTGACTCCCATACACTCTTGAACTCAAAATACTCCGGAGGTAGAGTAGACAAAACTCGACTCATCAGCAACGACACTTGCTTGGGACACTTGGGACTTTGGGACACATTGGGACATTTTCATGTCAACCACTACACAACAAGGTAGTGAAATAAGGTTGTTAGTTCATGTACCCAAGCATCAAAACAGTTGATTGTTCTCTATGCAACACAGTGAGTCTATTTTATTTATTTATTGGTCGCGTGAGCAAGACTTGCTTAGTTTTCGTGACGATTTTTCAGTTTATGTGCCAAAGTAAAGACATGAAAATGTCAAAAATAGGATACGTAGGTAGAATTGACCAGAAAAGAATTTTTATTGAGAACCTCGAACATATGATTGTACATTTGATCATAAACAATAATAAATTAGAGCCACCAATTTTTCTTCAATATTTTTGAAATTCATCTGTGTAACATTTTTGAAAATATATTCTAGTCCAAGTTCTTTGCGGAAAAGTTATACGTATTTTCTGTTTAAAGTTAAACTTGAGATATTGCGTGAAAGTGTATAGTGTCGTTTGGTGTTGATTCGTTTAGAGTGATTACCAGTACGGACAGTACACTCATGTCAATGTTATAAGCACGAAGCAAATGTAAGGAAATTGGTTAATTTTTGTCCAAATAGTTTAAAATCTCTAGAAATAATAATGTCACATAAAAAATAATTCTGTACGAGAAAGTTTCTGTTATCAATTAAATAACGAAAACTCCTCTCCATCCAATCCAAATAATGATCTTCTTTGTTCAAAGTAATTATCATAAATGAAAAGGAGGGAATTCTTGGAAGGATCTCGAGATTTCGCACTTTTGATGTTTGTGGCTCCCCCAGACAGCTGTTCATTTCTTCTTCAGTCGCGAAACAAAAAGATTGCTTCGGCCCTTAATTGGCCGGAGGTCTTTCTAATTCGTTAAACTTTGCCTCAAAGGTATCTCCATTATGGAGTGTAATCATTAATTTATTCTTCAACGGTTGGAAAAGAAAAATTATCACTTGGATGATCCGAGATTAAATCTCAGAGTTATCACCAACTCCATTGGTTCCTTACCACAAATCAAATTGAAAGCGTAAGCAATACAATCATTCTTGATTACTATGACTAGTAGATGTTCATTCTGTAGTAAAATTGATAGATACCTCCGTGACCTCTCACTATTATACTCTCTCAATCTCACCTAGTTGCAGACATTTCTAGAGACACCAAAAAATTATGTTCTGAAACATCCTCCTCTATCTTGAAATTGGTCCGTTTTACTTTACTTGGTCGATTTTTCGGTAGCAGGGAAATTCTCGTGTGTTGAGCAGATGATACGGCTATCCTCTCCGTCGATGATTATATCGAAGCTGCAAATAGTAGACGTCAATTACTAAGGTTTCTAAGAAGACCAAGAAGTGGAGAATAAACTTGAACGAATCAAAATCAGTTCTCATCAACTTTGCTAACCGGAAAATTCCAGTCGTGAATGTTGAGATCAATTCCAATAAAATACGCCATACCAATGCAGTTAAATACTTGGGTATGACCCTCGACTCCAAATTAAACTAAAAAAAAAATGTCTGCCAAGTGGGTGTGGCACATAGCTTCCTCGTATCCATAACCCGATTGTATAGATGATCCGATGCATAGTAGTTAATCTCAAAACATCAAAACAAGTTAATCTGTAACATCCCTGAAAATTTCATTGAAATCGTACGGAAAATGTAAAAGTTATGACCGTTACAAGGAATTCACGTTTGCGCATGCGCAGTGGCTACTATCAGTCCGAAGGTAGTGATTTTCATAGGGGATCATCTAAATACTAATCTGTAACATCCCTGAAAATTTCTTTGAAATCGGATAGCAAATGTAGAAATTATGGACGTTACCAGGAAATTCACGTTTGCGCATGCGCAGTGACTACTATCAGTCCGAAGGTGATGATCTTCATTGGGGACCATCTACAACCTAATCCGCATAATCCCTGAAAATTTCATCGAAATCGGGTAGAAAAAGTGGAAGTTATGGCCGTTACAAGGAATTCACGTTTGCGCATGCGCAGTCGCTTCTATCAGTCCGGGGATGATGATTTTCACAAGGGACCGTCTACACACCAACCCGCACAATCCCTGAAAACTTCATTGAAATCGGACAATAACTTCGTATAGTTATGCGCGTTACAAGGAATTCATGACAGACAGACAGACACACAGACAGACAGACACACAGACACACAGACACACAGACACTGAACCAAAATTGTTCACGAAGGTCTGAAACGCAAAACGCGAGTGAAAATTTTGATTATGGAGAACTTTTTTTTTCGTCCTTGAAAAGTGAAAACAAAGCTTCCGCTACCTTGGTAGACTCGGAAGCAACACATAGAAAACAAAAAAAGGATATTAAATTCAGAACGATGTATTGGTTGATGGGAAGGAATTCTCGTCTCTCTCTCCACAATAAACTGTTTATTTGTGTTATAAGCAGATCGTTCGCCCTATATGGATCTATGGAATTCAGTTATGGGGCAGTGCCAAAAAAAAATGAATAAAAATAAACATCAACAAAATCCAAACGTCCCAAAATAAAATACTGAGAAGTATAGTGACCTTGGTACATGAGGAACGATGACATTTATGGAGACTTGAGGATGGAAACAGTCCACGAAATTATCCCAAGGTACTCAAGGAGCCTTGATCAACGCCTCCGCAATCATGAAAACCCGGAAATGCTCTTCTGCTTGGGCAACAAAGACGAACTCCGGCGACTTTTTTTTAATTTTTTTATTTATTTTTTTTAATAGTAATTTTTTAATAGTTTTTTAACTTTATTGTGTTATACACTATCAAGTGTGATTACAAATATTATATATACACAAAATAACTTGAAACTTGTGGCATTAGTTCCCACCCTTTGGAGGGCTAATGCATTTATATTATTATTGTTAATAAATTATTTTATTATTAAATGTTTATGTTATTATAAATTATTGAATGTTAAGGAACGTTTGTGTTCAGCAGGTCACTATGCCACTTTCCGGCGACTCAAGCGAAAAAAAAAACACTGGACTTAGTGCTGTTAAAGTGCAATTATAGCTCATTGTTGTAGATACGGTTATGAGAAGGGGGTGGGTTTTACTGTAAACGGGCTCTCAAGGAGTGTACAAAATGGTATGTAATATTGCTAGATGGATTGTATTTCAATATTCAGTTGTAATGATAAATCACGCAAAAAAAGTCACTTGTACTAATCCGCGAGTTGAGTTTTTGTTTCACAGCCGGGCCTTATACCGCCATAGTTATCAGAATCTTCAAGAAGGAAGATGCTTCAAGATGGGTCTGGTGGGGAGCCGTTATCGTGCAAGGATAGGGAGTTTCCATTCCTACCAACTCCGAGCTAGATCGTTTTCTCTCAGAGGTGTTCAAGTACTCCTTCTGGATAGGCCGTTAACCTCGAAGGCATTCGAATTCTAAGACACTGAACCTTCAATGGGTCCTAAAACCCCGTTAGTTAATACCACCGACGGGAATGAGGCATTAGAGCTACCCTATATCCCGGATCGCACGATAAAAGCCTATACAGTCCTCACCAAAACGCAGCCAATCTCTCTATATGGCTCTTTACTGCTGAGGATGGAGCCACTTTCCAATGTGGAAACGGCCTGTTTAACATACGGGAATCGCCTAGATATATCTGCACTTTACGACTTTCCTTCATCCGAAATTTGTGTATTACGATAAGACGAGATCAATTCACTACGAATTCCATCAACAGAGGTCTATTCCCCAACCAATCCCAATGCTTATTCAAACTGTGCAGCTCAGAAGCCAAGGATGTCTCATGAATTTCAAATATGGGCATAAATCCTTTATACGGATGAGCAAAGTTTACTGACTCAATATCTGATATTTATACCATAAAACTAGAAACAGGGGAATTTCAAGTTGTCCAATGATTGACTGCACCATCTCTCTGATAGCAGATTGGATACACTCACCAATGGTCGACTTACCTTGATTTCAGGAGTCCATGAAGGGGGTCTCAGTCGGTCACGTTCGTTCCTCGTTGCGGTTTCTTGCGTTTTCTCTGGCAATTATTGTTCGATTTTGATGATTCCGGCGGCAATATTTCAGTTTTTCAATTCCGTTTGGCCCTTCAATTTGGCTAAATACTGACCAGGAACGAGGAACGAACATCGACTGACTGAGACCCCCTTAACAAAACGCTGTTATTTTCAAATATGCAGTCTTCCCTTTACAAAATAAGATTTGGTTTGTTATTATCAATAATGAACCTCTGCAATCTACCAAGAACAAAATTTGTTGGTTTACGTTTCAAAGTACGTAGAATGGACCGATATTGTTGAAATTAGGTATATGAGCTCCATTTGGGGTCCAGTTGCGCCCCGAAGCTTTTGGTTGATGTAGGTCACTTGCAAGGGTTGAAAAATAACCTCTGAAATTTTCGAAACGCCCTAGCTCAAAAACTCATCAAACTCTCTGATCTTGCAATGGTTTTCAGGATCGACGGAACCCGTGAAAATTTGGTACCCAACAACGTGTTTGAATAGGCCACGACGATACCACGATCCCTGAATGGCCCAGACTCCCTGGCGGTCAGTCCAATCAAGAGACTCCAGGGACAACGGAGTTAATTGGGATGCAAATCTCAGCCACCGCGACGAACCACCCCGCGATTTGGTGCGCCGAATCTCAAATGAAGAGCCAACAGAATCGCAGGTGAGTGAAAACAGTAGTGGTGGCAATTAATTATATTGATGATGAGCTGGTTCAGTTAGAACTTAATTAGTATACAAATGAATAGCTAGCAATTATAATAGTCTCCCTTCCCCCATCCACCACGATGGGGGGTTTGATCGATATTGCATGATCGGAGATACCAAACCTTTATCTACTTCGGAGTACAACAGAGGGTATAGGTGCTTGAGTGAGAAATGAAGTTTAATGACAATTTTTTTACAATATCAAATCTGGATTTTTTTCTTTCTGGGACCCTTAGTCACTTGGACTATGATTGATCTATGAGACGGAATTCTCTTTCCAATTAATTACCCTTTAAGACGTTTTATTTTACTAAGTGAAGGAGTTTTGCGGCCGTTTTCCGAGAAATATCGGCTGGGACAAGGGTGGCCTTTCAACAGTGAGTGGTATGTGTTCTACGGCTTCGACTCCTTTACAAGAGAGTCGACATTCAACTGTCCTGGCCTTGCCCATTTGATATCTCAATATCTCAACGGGTGACCAGTGAGGAGGCTGGCTATGGTTCGTCTTTCTCCCTGAATGATAGCAGAGCTTTTGATCTTTTCTTGAAGTGGTTATCATCTTCTTGGCTGGCCTCTTCTTTGGAGTATTGAGCCATTGTGCAGCTCTTTTGTTACCCTTGTGTTTCTGGAAGTTCAGAGCTAAAACTGCCCAGTTTGACAAGGCAAATTCTGTTTCTTGCTAAAAACGGAGTTGAGTAGAACGTTGTCTATTTCCACGAAAATAATGAGTTACAAGTTAAATCGATTTCGACGGTTAGGTCATCATCAGTAACAAACAATAACTGAAGGTACATCACAAAGAGCATAGCTTATATAGTGACAAGTGAAAGGGAGCTTGAATCCCATTGGTCGAGAAAGTGAAAGTCATACCCAATCAGATAAGTGAAAGGAGAATCCTATTGGCTCAGAGAAGTGAAGGGACCTGGGAGGATCATCAAATGCCAATCAAGGCAGACAAAGTGAAAGGGAGCTCAAACATTGGTGAGGGTAACATTGTGAAGGGGAGACCAAGCTATTGTAGGAAGGAACCTATCAATGGTGAAACATGTTGAGGGACCACCTCATTCAGACATTTACTACTTTATTCGTATCTGTTTCTTGCCCTGAGCCGCTGCCCTTCAAGATAGTCTAGAAATCCCAGGTTGGTCCTGAAGTTATCAAGTATATTTGGCCATTAGATCAGTCTGGTTATTATATATTGTATAGATTCTCGCACCTTCGAGTCGTTTTCTGATCTTTTATGAGGATATTTATATGGAATGGATTTCAGCTTGATGATTGGGGACTGTCGTTCTTAGGGGTTTAGTTACACCAAAATTTGGATCTCTAAATTTCCTAAAATCCAGCTTTTTCATCACGGACCCATCTAAGGGCCAGAGCAGTGAACCTGGTACATATTGAGGCGTGACTGCAGTATTCACGAACATAAATGATCACTCTAAAGGGGTGATAAAGTTGATTCTTTACAACTTTATGTCGGAACTGATATTATCACTGGATAGATGTAGACTTGGTCCAGTATTTCCCTTTTTACCTAATGCAGCATTCCAATATCCCCCAAGAAGGCTGTATTTCCCTAACACTTCTCTAATAAATTTTCCTGCCTTGACTTGCTTCTGACCTTGGAACCTATCCAATGCGGGACAGGCACGCCAGCGAATTGATTAGGTCACCGTCACAGATATATATAAGAAAGTATATTTCGGGGCAGCGTTCTGATTGGCAAGGAGATAGAAATGATACTTGATGGAATAGGTAGAATAGAACAGCCATCGCAACTGTGCACCACCGTTATGGCTCTAGTTAGGAGAGAGAAGTTTCGAAAAACTCCTGCTGAACAGACAGGACATTGTCCAAATAGTAAGGATGAGAACTGGACATGGCGCTACCAACCGAAGTCTCCATCTCATAAAAGAACCCAACAAGTTTCGTTCACCGTGTTGGGGGAAACACGGTTTTAGATGTAAGCAGAAAGATTGGAGACAACGCGGAAATTATTGCTGTATTTCGAAATGCTGTAGTTTTGGAAGTTCAGAAGTCTATGGGAACGGGAAAAACTAATTTTGGAGGATAACCCCCGTCTTTCCGGCCTACTGCCCGAATTACAGTCACCGAAACAACTGTATTTATTTGCCCCAGACATGACAGAACCGACTAAAACCCGAAGAAATGCTCAAAAAACTGAATAAAAGCTGAAAACTGACAGACTTCTATTGACAACAAGAGTAAAAACAAAGACAGTGGTCCGAAGGTGTCCACCATTTTGGAGGCTCACTGATAACAGGCGCGCATGCGCATACCGATGGAAACGTCTATAGAAAACTATCTAGAGTAGGTACTGTCCCCATATGAATCGTATGAACGCGAGGACCCTACCGAATCCTAAACTGAAAACATCTGTTCAATTTCCTCCGAGATTGTCACTTGTCTAGGGAAATCCCATTTTCGGCCACTTCCGCGCAAATCCTTCATCTGACTTTCCGCTAGGTAGGCTTGGGTGAAATTGAAGATATTCATAGAAGGAAGGAATACGGGTGGTGATTTATCATTTAAACGCCTTCAGGAATTTACAATGTAAGAAATGGTGAAATATGACTGGAAATCTTACGAGGGCCACATCAAGAAGATTGAAGGTGATTATTGGTGGAGTGCCGCGTACGGCAGAAGGTGGATGGCAAAATCAATAAAAGTGGCAAAAAGTTCGAAAAATCACCAAAAATCGAAATAGTAGTTTGGAGAACTTTGTATTGCAAACGTACATGTGAAATTTCATTCAAAAATGAATCGATGAGGAAAAATGTGATGAAAATTCTAAGTCGTGCAATGAGCAATACAAGTCGTGCAATTTTAAAAACGTTATTATAAACCACTTTTGAATTTTCAGCCATTTCTCCAACGTTTTTAGTGGGTTTAAAAGCCGGTTTTTTTGTGGGAATTTATTTGTGCACGAAAATGTGAAACAATCCTGTTATAGCCCACGAACTCATATATTCTGCACTCATATATTTTGGGATTTTCGATATTTTCTAAGCTATTTTTTTTAAGAAATTTTAAATCACATTTTCCAATATTTTGAGCAAATTTTGGCGCATTTTAATTTATAATGATTTAATTTATGGCCTAGAAAAGTTTTCTACTTTTGCTTTCATAACAAAATTTAAAATCTTTCATCTTTTTGGATATTTTTAGCGATTTTGTAAAGCACATTTTTGAAATTTAATCAATTTTTGGTTTAAAAACTGGTAAAATCTAGGAATTTTTTTCAAATGCCCCAAAACGGATTTCTATAGAGAAACGTTTTCAAATTATTTTCCTAAAAATTTGAGGCCATTGCAATACCCAAATTGTTTACACAATTCGCTAAAAATGGTATAATTCTGAAATAAAATTTTTGTGAATATTAGTAGATAAAGCAAGTTTTTATCCCAATATGTACTGGAGCAGGCTAATTTACGTAAAAAGTCAAAAAGTGTTCAAATTGGCACTTGATCGTTGAAACTACCAATTTTTGGTTTATTATTTTCAACTAGCTGAAAAGCCTGCTAGAAGCAGGCAAAAAAATTGTAGATATGTAAAAAAATTTGATGTCGCGGCCTGGAATCGAACCCGGGACCCCCACGTTCGTACGACATACGTACGTACGCACGTGCGGTTGGCGTTTTATGTAATTAGATTATGAACCTTTGGAATCGACCAAGGAAACAAATTTTAATCCCTCCTCAAAATTTGTTGGTTTACGTTTCAAGGTACGTAGAATCCGAAAATCGAACATAAATTTTGAAGCCCGACCGCCGTACGCGGCACGTTCCTTATTTACCATGGATTGATAAATCAATCCACGCTAAATTTTATCTTTTATTTTTTTTCATTTAAATTTAAATGAAATTTGGTATGTGGTCATTATTTGGGGTAGTACTTGTATATAAGCTCAACCCGGGGCGTGGGACATTCTATTCCAGTTCTGAACCTCAACAATTTTACATCTCTCGCTTTATTTACCTTACACTTCAATAACTGAGTTTCCTAACCACCACACCTACATCTACATAACGGTTGCGTGCCGATTCTACCTCACCCTTACCTCAGGGCGTATAAACGGTCTTGAGCAGGCCAACTAAATTTCCTTTAAATTTCTCTTTCCAATCTTTCTATTTTCCAAGTCGAGTAAATTCTAGTTAAATTCAGTCAAGTACAAAAAGTTGCAGTGTTAAGTTCGAACACCCGACAAGAGGTTTGTTCAGTCTTTTCAACATTCGGACCCCGTCCGATCCATACGTTCATCATCCAAGATCGCATTTTTTTTTTTTTTTTTTTTGTGAGAGCACTTTTCCTCTTCATTTATTATTTCATGTGCTTTTCCGAACGGGCGATGCTTATGTAAACAATACTTGCCCCTCGTACGTTTTTACATCAAGTGGTTCGGCCCGCCACGTGACCCACTCGGACGTTTTGCTTTCTTTACCCGCGCGTTGAATAATGTAAAGGAACACCTTCTGTTTTTATGAATCCTGTAATTCACAGCGGTTCGCAAACCTTCACTTTCTCCTGCGCCCCTTTCTCCAGCCTCGAAGCACTCCCACTTTGTTAGGGTGAAACTTGAAGGGGGTTCCTCAAAACTTTCTTAGCTCGGGCTAATTTTACCCCCCGAGTCTCTACTCTTGCGAATCTTCCCTTCTAAAGATAACTGTTCGTTAATACGCAACTGTCGACCCATTCATAGCAAGTTGAGCGAAGAACAATGTTATGAGAGCATAACTTCTCTCTCGACCACACGCCCTTTGCCCTGTTTTCGCCCAAGATACGGTAGCATGATTAATTTGTTGCTCTCATCCAGAAACCCAGTTACCCCGGGGATATAGCTTTTGGTTAAATTAATTTGATCACTGATTGACTCACAGAGGTAAGAACAGCTGTCAAGGAGTGGGTTTGAAGTTGAGCGAAAAACACTGCAAATTATTTCACAAAGGTTTATTATTTTTCTGTGTAGATCACTCGCCTGCAAAAAACACAGCTTTGCCAATTCCACTACCTACCAACCAACCAACCGTTTTGGGCGATTCACTAGGCGTCCGCTTCTGGTGGTGACAAGTACCTTTACTAGTGAATTCCCTGATGAATTACTAGATACTGGCCTAGGTACTTTCTGTTCTTCATTAGGTTTTACGTTGTTTCCCTCAATAGTCGTTGGTTTCTGGAACAATGTTAGAAGAATGCTCCCTTCGATAGGTGAAACTTCTAGAGGGTAAAGTTTTTGAACTGGCCTTATGAGTTCTCCACAAGAAATTTTCAAACGAGCCACACGTACATTGGCATCCTTGCCTGGAAACGTCTCTATTACTCTAGCAATAGGCCAGTTAATTGTCTTCACATTGTCCATCTCCACCAACACAATGTCATTATCTATGATTTCTTTTGTCTTCTGATCGCTCTTGTGAATCAATTAAGCGAGATAATATCTCGATAAGAATATTATTCTTTTCGAAATCTTGATCTCAAATTTTCCCGGATGGTGTGGATTTGACGGACTCTTCTATTTATTGATTTACTATCGATGAAATCAAGGTCTGCAACGTCACTTGTTGGTATGTCTTGAAGAAATAGCGCAGGTGTGAGTGGCACAAGGTCATCATTTTGTTCTGATACATTGGTAAGAGGTCTGGAATAATTTACACTATCTGGTCACAGAGTACAGTTGTTAGTTGTTCATAAGATAGTCGTGCGCGTCCTAAATTGCGTCTCAACAGTTGTTTTCTCAGTCCTACTAATCTTTCCCACCACCCTCCCCACCATGGTGAGGCTGGAGGAATGAATATCCATGTTATCTGGTCCAGTGAAGTTTCTTGCACTATTTTTTGCCAGTCTAGTTGTTTCAAGGCGTTGGCTGCTCCGACAAAATTAGATGCGTTGTCAAAATAGAGTGTGTATATTCTACCCCTCCGTGCTATGAACCTTCTCAGTGCTTGCAGAAAGCTATCTTCTGAGTGACTGAACCAATTTGAGATGGACTGCACGATAAGTGGCACAAGTAAATAACACAATCCATCCTTTATCAGCTGCTATACAACTCTTCGACACATCCGAACCGACATTCTACCCCATTCTGACTAAAATGGGTTGAATATTGGCATGACAAATGAAAAATCATGTTTTTCCTCTTAGAGCAGACCGAGACGACTTCATGATAGATGGATACCTTCTTTTTGATCAACTTCAAAACACCCAAGAACCCGAAGATGGATCTCAGATTCTTATTGTGTCATGGGACGACCATTTTTACATTTTTAAATATTTTTTTCCTCCTGAATTGAGGTACATATATCAGCCATAAGAGGTCTACTTCATAAATTGTATCATCGAATACGTATCAAAATCATCCAGAAGTATCAAATAATTAATTTTCGTCGGAAAAAAGATGGAAATTGATCAATGGATAGCAGTGAAACTGATTCGTGTGAACTGTATAAATGTAGCGTCTTAGCTCTCGCAGAACTGTTGTCCTCCACGGCCATCACAGTAATTTATGCGGATGAATAGACAAAAAAGTGGGTTCCTTGTGCCATCATTACTTAGAACAACCGAGACAAACCCTGTTCAAAATGTTTCTTATTAACATAAAAAAAACCTTCCAAACAAAAACTCTAAACTTGAAACAGATACCGCCTACAATTTTTTGGTCTGCGACGAAGAAAAGTAGTTTCCAACTCACATCACCATAATTTGCGAAGCAATGAGAAGACTTTTTTTTGTGCTACCTCTGATAAAGAGGGACCAACAAAATCACATTAAACGATGGCACATTTTTTGCTGTAATTATTCTATATACCAGAGTTAGGGGAGAAAAAACTTGGGTAGTAGCCCGGCCGGGAAAACAGATTTAATTTTCCCCTCTCGGCCGTCGTTGGGGGCTGCTTTTATCAAATTATGTTTTTGCGTAATCCAATATAGGGAAATGACGGTTAACTACTGAGTTAATACACTTTTCAACTCATCGAATACCGTGTTCATAGCTCTTTTTTCTCCTCAGTTTGAAACATGCAGTTTTGTTTGAGATAGTTTAGTTCACTTTCGCGCATACTTTGTATATAAAGCAGTGTTTGTAATGAACATTCCTTAATAAAATATTATTTATTGGTTGAGTGGACAGAGTTGAAGGTTTTGAATTATTTTGGTGAAATGAATATCAACAATGTATCTTGTTTGAAATATAGAAAGTTTAGGTACGTGTTATGGGATTGAAAAAAATGTCCATAAATAACAAGAAGTAATGGAAAATATGGAATAAATCACCTGTGGAAAGAGTTGAAAGTATATTTTTAAATATTTTAGTAAGTAAGTCTTCTATATGATAGATTAGGTCGTTGCAAATTATTACACAAAGGTTTATTATTTTTCTCTATAGATCACTCGTCAGCAAAGAACTCGGCTTTGCCATTGTCACCACCTACCTACCACAAACCTACAGGTATCGCATTTTTGTCAGCTAAAATTTCAACTGAGATTGGGCCTCTTCTGCGATTCACACTCGTGTTTCTGAATTATCGTAAGTCCAACCCTTAAGTTCTCGTAGGGAGCGAACGGTTGGTCCTATAGAGCTCCGGGTGATCTCATTCAATTCTAAAAATTCAATACTATCTTAAATCGTTATTGGCATCAACCAAAAGCTTCGAGGCACAACTTGACCCTAAATGGAGCCCATCTACCAAATTTTATCAAAATCGGTCAATGGTAACTAAGGAAAGTGCCAAGTACGGCACTTCATTGGATTTTCGGGTTCTACGTAACTTGAAACGTAAAACATCAAATTTTGAGAGGGAGGGAGGGGGTTACACTTTTTTTTTCTTGCTCGATTTCAATGGCTTATTATTGAGAATAATAAACCAAAACGATTGAATTAACCTTGAAATAGCTACAATGCTACACAATTGATAGTTTTTAAAATTCAATATAACTGTTTTGACCACTTAATACTAACTACTAGTAAGTACCTTCTTAGGTACCTTCTTAGTAAAAGTAATTTATGTAAAACTTGAATCTTATATTAAATTCCTTATGTGCTAAAAGTAAAACTAAATGTAGATAGGTACTTTTCTGGGAAGACTATGACTAAGTGTGTTGTGATGAAGTGATGTGCCATCCAGAAGTCAACAAAGCACATCATTATCATCATCATTATTATCATCATCATCAGCAATGGAAAGTTGGGGTCTATTCTCCAGAGGAATACTGTTGGTTCTGGATTGTTTCTTTGGCGTTGGGCTAATGTGGTGGTCTGGTTTGAACCTTCAATGTGAAGAGTACTTCTCTGTAGGGGGTGTTCTAGGAAACTTGTAATCTTTCGTTTTATTTCACTCTTTTATGCCTCTTTTTATACTTGACATAATATGACTCTTTACTCCAACTAAGACTGTAGATAGAACACACATGAAATACATAATATTGTGATGCATGTAGTAGACGAATGATGAAGCACGAAGAAGGTTGGGAAATACAATCTCTCCAAAATGTTTGACAACATCTTGCACCGAACGGAGCCATTATATAAACCGTGTTAATCCACCTCAAGGTACACACTCCTTTGGTACTGAAACATTGTCGAGTTTCCAGCGTTTGTATAGTTGAGAAGGAACAGCACGAGGTCATAGCCAGCAGGGAGGGAACCGACTAGATGAACTTGTAATCTGCCCATGTTGGCCTCCATCGCGGGCCCCCAAAGCGAGTTAACAAGGCTCGCCGCATAACTCCCATTTGTATGTATAGCACTAGGAACATTCTGAGTTGAGGATGATCAATCAAGCTAGAGGAGGTGCTAGGTGCTGAGATATACTCCTTCACGAGTAATATTATGTACTCGAGCAGGAGGAATCTCAAACAGGACTTCTGAGGTAAAGAAAAATCTGCATAGTACTACAAAATTAGGGAATTTTGACAACGCAGCCTGTTGAATCGATATCCATTACTGCAAATCGGCGTTGTACATGACGAGATTCCAATTCAACGTCAAAATAGCTGCGATTTTACCGAGATTTTACCGTAAAGCGCATTAGAGTGGTACAAAATGGCTGTTTTCCAGAAAAATCTTAACGATTTTCAAATGGCACCAAAAGGATACCAGTAATTCCACATTTATATTCCTTCAGATAGTCACCTTAGAAGGATTCTAGCTAAGATGGAGAGTTATTGACGGGAAACTTGAAGACGAGTTCAGATCGTGGTGCTTAAGATGCCTCAATTTTTCTACACATGGAGTCATCTGCTAAAAAAATGCAATCGAAAATTCATATAGACGAGTTAAATGTGGTTTGGGCTCCTAAGAAAAGAAGAAAGAAGAAGATGAGAGCACACCTCCTGACAATAGTGTACATTATTCTTCTTTAGGTGCCCTGTCCGTGACGAACGTTTGCAATCATCAATGCAATCTTTATTTTATCTGCGGTCTTTATAAAAATAAAATAAAACCTTTGACATAAATCAATTTGAAATTTTGCCAAATTAATTTGAACTTTCGACAAATCCCTTCCGTTTCGACAACTACTGGAGTTCTTTGTTTAATTTTTTACTCCTAAAATGTTCGATAAGTGTTTTTCTCTCTCTCTCCATCATCAATTTCTCAATTTTCCTCACTGAGAGAAATTTTCATATCTAAGTAAATAATATTACTCTCCTTGACTTACAAAATTCTGCCAAAAAAAAAAAAAATAAATAAATGCTTGCATACGAGTCTGCAACACATTGGGACATTTTCATTACAACCACTACACAACAAGGTAGTGAAGTATGGTTGTTAGTTCATGTACCCAAGCATCAAGATAAGAAAACAGTTGATTGTTCTGTACGCAACACAGTGAGTCTATTTTATTTATTTATTGGTCGCGTGAGCAAGACTTGCTTAGTTTTCTTGACGATTTTTCAGTTTATGTGCCAAAGCAAAGACATGAAAATGTCAAAAAAAAAAAAAAAAAAGATGTGGTGTACTAAACAGGAGTAACGTTAAACTTGAACTGCAATTCTGATTCTGATTTTGAAAACGATGAAAAAGCTCGCAGGTCAAGAATTGGAACCGGTGGAACGGCTGTAACCTAGTCAAGTTCGGAAGCAAACACTCACATAATCGAGTTCTATCGAGGTCGAGTACATGTGGGGCAACAAAAGAAATGGTTTGGGATTGCAGAAAGAATTAGTAGTGGTCAGTTGAGTGCCGAAAGTTCTCGCCTCAATAAGATCCCAGAATTTCATAAAACCAAGCATAATATTGAGGTCAGATTCCACTTTGTGCGGGAGAAGTATGAAAATGGAGAGTTCACTCTTGATTACAATATCTATCCAGTGGTGGACAACTGCCGGAGGTCTTGACGAAGTCTACCCAAGAGGGCATTCATCAAGAACAGAAACGCTTTCAGGGTTCATTACTCTCTAGCCTAGAAATAAATCATTGCCCGCCTTTACTTGTTGTCAACAGTACCATCACAAGACAGTTGAACTTGATCAAGGCAATCATTCCTTTATCTGTCTCTCAAAATAGCCTTTTTTTGCCTTCTAGTCCAGTCAAATTAGCAGTTAGGGTTTGCATTAATTCCGGACAAAGCGAAACTTTTATGGGTGACTTGTGGGTGCCTATGGAACATGTTTTTAGTATATTCTACTAGATTCTCCTTGTGCTAACTTTTTGGTGCCCGAAAAACCGCGATTTTTCGGCACTTGTTTCAGTTTTTTGCCTATAACTCGTACACGATGCATCCTACGGAAAATTTTACTCTTTCCTTTATTAAACAGGATGAATTTCTGCGTCGAATGACCACCTGAAACGTTAAGATCGGTTCAGCCGTTTGGCCGAAATCGATCGTTGAAGTTTGGCGATTTTTCCCAAATTGGTTGAAAAATGGGTTACGCTCAAGTTTCAAGGCCTGTACATCAAAAACGGCGTATCCAACCAAAAAATGTTACATAATCAAAGTTGTAGAGAATCAAATTTTGTGTAAGAAAAGCATCCCCCCTTCCTCCCCCCTCCCACCCGCCCCTACCAAATGATAGAATAACGAAACAACTTCTGAGTAAACGAAATTATGAGTATTGAAAACGGTGTTGCAATCAAAAAATGTCATATAATCAAAGTGAAACGTCTGTTGTTCAACTCACTAAGGCACTGAGGTACTTGTAATACTAGAAAAGGCGAAAGAAAAAACATTCTCCTGGTCCTAACTTTTTGGTGCCCGAAAAACCGCGATTTTTCGGCACTTGATTCAGTTTTTCGCCTATAACTCGTACACGATGCATCCTACGGAAAATGTTACTCAATCCTTTATTAAACAGGATGAATTTCTGCGTCGAATGACCACCTGAAACGTTAAGATCGGTTCAGCCGTTTGGCCGAAATCGATCGTTGAATTTTGCCGCTTTTTCCCAAATTGGTTGAAAAATGGGTTACGCTCAAGTTTCAAGGCCTGTACATCAAAAACGGCGTATCCAACCAAAAAATGTCACATAATCAAAGTTGTAGAGAATCAAATTTTGTGTAAGAAAAGCATCCCCTCTTCCTCCCCCCCCCTCCCACCCGCCCCTACCAAATGATAGAATAACAAAACAACTTCTGAGTAAACGAAATTATGAGTATTGAAAACGGTGTTGCAATCAAAAAATGTCATATAATCAAAGTGAAACGTCTGTTGTTCGACCTAAGGCACTGAAGTACTTATAATAATAGAAAAGGCAAAAGAAAAAACATCTCCTAGATTCTCCTTTTGCTCACTTTTTGGTGCCCGAAAAACCGCGATTTTTCGGCACTTGTTTCAGTTTTTTGCCTATAACTCGTACACGATGCATCCTACGGAAAATTTTACTCAATCCTTTATTAAACAGGATGAATTTCTGCGTCGAATGACCACCTGAAACGTTAAGATCGGTTCAGCCGTTTGGCCGAAATCGATCGTTGAAGTTTGGCGATTTTTCCCAAATTGGTTGAAAAATGGGTTACGCTCAAGTTTCAAGGCCTGTACATCAAAAACGGCGTATCCAACCAAAAAATGTTACATAATCAAAGTTGTAGAGAATCAAATTTTGTGTAAGAAAGCATCCCCCCTTCCTCCCCCCTCCCACCCGCCCCTACCAAATGATAGAATAACGAAACAACTTCTGAGTAAACGAAATTATGAGTATTGAAAACGGTGTTGCAATCAAAAAATGTCATATAATCAAAGTGAAACGTCTTTTGTTCAACTCACTAAGGCACTGAGGTACTTGTAATACTAGAAAAGGCGAAAGAAAAAACATTCTCCTGGTCCTAACTTTTTGGTGCCCGAAAAAACCGCGATTTTTCGGCACTTGATTCAGTTTTCGCCTATAACTCGTACACGATGCATCCTACGGAAAATGTTACTCAATCCTTTATTAAACAAGATGAATTTCTGCGTCGAATGACCACCTGAAACGTTAAGATCGGTTCAGCCGTTTGGCCGAAATCGATCGTTGAATTTTGCCGCTTTTTCCCAAATTGGTTGAAAAATGGGTTACGCTCAAGTTTCAAGGCCTGTACATCAAAAACAGCGTATCCAACCAAAAAATGTCACATAATCAAAGTTGTAGAGAATCAAATTTTGTGTAAGAAAAGCATCCCCTCTTCCTCCCCCCCCTCCCACCCGCCCCTACCAAATGATAGAATAACAAAACAACTTCTGAGTAAACGAAATTATGAGTATTGAAAACGGTGTTGCAATCAAAAAATGTCATATAATCAAAGTGAAACGTCTGTTGTTCGACCTAAGGCACTGAAGTACTTATAATAATAGAAAAGGCAAAAGAAAAAACATCTCCTAGATTCTCCTTTTGCTCACTTTTTGGTGCCCGAAAAAACCGCGATTTTTCGGCACTTGTTTCAGTTTTTTGCCTATAACTCGTACACGATGCATCCTACGGAAAATTTTACTCAATCCTTTATTAAACAGGATGAATTTCTGCGTCGAATGACCACCTGAAACGTTAAGATCGGTTCAGCCGTTTGGCCGAAATCGATCGTTGAAGTTTGGCGATTTTTCCCAAATTGGTTGAAAAATGGGTTACGCTCAAGTTTCAAGGCCTGTACATCAAAAACGGCGTATCCAACCAAAAAATGTTACATAATCAAAGTTGTAGAGAATCAAATTTTGTGTAAGAAAAGCATCCCCCCTTCCTCCCCCCTCCCACCCGCCCCTACCAAATGATAGAATAACGAAACAACTTCTGAGTAAACGAAATTATGAGTATTGAAAACGGTGTTGCAATCAAAAAATGTCATATAATCAAAGTGAAACGTCTGTTGTTCAACTCACTAAGGCACTGAGGTACTTGTAATACTAGAAAAGGCGAAAGAAAAAACATTCTCCTGGTCCTAACTTTTTGGTGCCCGAAAAACCGCGATTTTTCGGCACTTGATTCAGTTTTTCGCCTATAACTCGTACACGATGCATCCTACGGAAAATGTTACTCAATCCTTTATTAAACAGGATGAATTTCTGCGTCGAATGACCACCTGAAACGTTAAGATCGGTTCAGCCGTTTGGCCGAAATCGATCGTTGAATTTTGCCGCTTTTTCCCAAATTGGTTGAAAAATGGGTTACGCTCAAGTTTCAAGGCCTGTACATCAAAAACGGCGTATCCAACCAAAAAATGTCACATAATCAAAGTTGTAGAGAATCAAATTTTGTGTAAGAAAAGCATCCTCTCTTCCTCCCCCCCCTCCCACCCGCCCCTACCAAATGATAGAATAACAAAACAACTTCTGAGTAAACGAAATTATGAGTATTGAAAACGGTGTTGCAATCAAAAAATGTCATATAATCAAAGTGAAACGTCTGTTGTTCGACCTAAGGCACTGAAGTACTTATAATAATAGAAAAGGCAAAAGAAAAAACATCTCCTAGATTCTCCTTTTGCTCACTTTTTGGTGCCCGAAAAACCGCGATTTTTCGGCACTTGTTTCAGTTTTTTGCCTATAACTCGTACACGATGCATCCTACGGAAAATTTTACTCAATCCTTTATTAAACAGGATGAATTTCTGCGTCGAATGACCACCTGAAACGTTAAGATCGGTTCAGCCGTTTGGCCGAAATCGATCGTTGAAGTTTGGCGATTTTTCCCAAATTGGTTGAAAAATGGGTTACGCTCAAGTTTCAAGGCCTGTACATCAAAAACGGCGTATCCAACCAAAAAATGTTACATAATCAAAGTTGTAGAGAATCAAATTTTGTGTAAGAAAAGCATCCCCCCTTCCTCCCCCCTCCCACCCGCCCCTACCAAATGATAGAATAACGAAACAACTTCTGAGTAAACGAAATTATGAGTATTGAAAACGGTGTTGCAATCAAAAAATGTCATATAATCAAAGTGAAACGTCTGTTGTTCAACTCACTAAGGCACTGAGGTACTTGTAATACTAGAAAAGGCGAAAGAAAAAACATTCTCCTGGTCCTAACTTTTTGGTGCCCGAAAAACCGCGATTTTTCGGCACTTGATTCAGTTTTTCGCCTATAACTCGTACACGATGCATCCTACGGAAAATGTTACTCAATCCTTTATTAAACAGGATGAATTTCTGCGTCGAATGACCACCTGAAACGTTAAGATCGGTTCAGCCGTTTGGCCGAAATCGATCGTTGAATTTTGCCGCTTTTTCCCAAATTGGTTGAAAAATGGGTTACGCTCAAGTTTCAAGGCCTGTACATCAAAAACGGCGTATCCAACCAAAAAATGTCACATAATCAAAGTTGTAGAGAATCAAATTTTGTGTAAGAAAAGCATCCCCTCTTCCTCCCCCCCCTCCCACCCGCCCCTACCAAATGATAGAATAACAAAACAACTTCTGAGTAAACGAAATTATGAGTATTGAAAACGGTGTTGCAATCAAAAAATGTCATATAATCAAAGTGAAACGTCTGTTGTTCGACCTAAGGCACTGAAGTACTTATAATAATAGAAAAGGCAAAAGAAAAAACATCTCCTAGATTCTCCTTTTGCTCACTTTTGGTGCCCGAAAAACCGCGATTTTTCGGCACTTGTTTCAGTTTTTTGCCTATAACTCGTACACGATGCATCCTACGGAAAATTTTACTCAATCCCTTATTAAACAGGATGAATTTCTGCGTCGAATGACCACCTGAAACGTTAAGATCGGTTCAGCCGTTTGGCCGAAATCGATCGTTGAAGTTTGGCGATTTTTCCCAAATTGGTTGAAAAATGGGTTACGCTCAAGTTTCAAGGCCTGTACATCAAAAACGGCGTATCCAACCAAAAAATGTCACATAATCAAAGTTGTAGAGAATCAAATTTTGTGTAAGAAAAGCATCTGCTCTTCCTCCCCCCCCTCCCACCCGCCCCTACCAAATGATAGAATAACAAAACAACTTCTGAGTAAACGAAATTATGAGTATTGAAAACGGTGTTGCAATCAAAAAATGTCATATAATCAAAGTGAAACGTCTGTTGTTCGACCTAAGGCACTGAAGTACTTATAATAATAGAAAAGGCAAAAGAAAAAACATCTCCTAGATTCTCCTTTTGCTCACTTTTTGGTGCCCGAAAAACCGCGATTTTTCGGCACTTGTTTCAGTTTTTTGCCTATAACTCGTACACGATGCATCCTACGGAAAATTTTACTCCTTCCTTTATTAAACAGGATGAATTTCTGCGTCGAATGACCACCTGAAACGTTAAGATCGGTTCAGCCGTTTGGCCGAAATCGATCGTTGAAGTTTGGCGATTTTTCCCAAATTGGTTGAAAAATGGGTTACGCTCAAGTTTCAAGGCCTGTACATCAAAAACGGCGTATCCAACCAAAAAATGTCACATAATCAAAGTTGTAGAGAATCAAATTTTGTGTAAGAAAAGCATCCCCCCTTCCTCCCCCCTCCCACCCGCCCCTACCAAATGATAGAATAACGAAACAACTTCTGAGTAAACGAAATTATGAGTGTGAGCTGCCGCTCAGCAGCTCACTGTTTCCCCTATCAGGCCATTGAGGCCAGTAAGCCCTGACAACCCCCGGGAGAAAGACCCCAGGCCGTAGAGGCCAGTAAGCCCTGAAACCAACCCTCAACACAGGAAGACCCAGGCCGTAGAGGCCAGTAAGCCCTGAACAGCAGCAGGAGAAGGAGCCCACAGCCACACACACGAATGGGCGTGGCCATTCAACGTGCCCTCCCACCACCTTGGGCACACAAAAACAACCAACAACAATTGTCAAGCCAACAGGAGAAGCCCTGATCGAGAAAGACCAGAAGATCTGCGGTTTTTGGCATTGTTAAGTTGGCCAGACTGGAGAGGGGGAGCAGTCAAATGGAGAAGTAATGACCTGAACACCTCAGTCCTTTGAAGCCCGCCTAGCCAGCATTGTCTCGAAGCTAACCCCCCCTGTCCGTGAAGCGTTCTCCCCCCGTACCAGTGTCGACCCAGTATCGCGCTAGTGCAAAAGTCGTCCTCCTGCCTCCCAGTCGAACATTGAAGGATAGATCCTGTGAGTGGTGCCCCCCTCAGTGCAATCGGCTTCCGTCCTGCCTCCCCTGGAACCGTCCGAAGGAACCGCGACGCGATCCAGTCCGATCCCGGCTACTCCCCTCAACATCAACACCTCGCCTCTCATCGTGTGCGGACTCGCTCCGGTACTCCGTCACGTGAGTGAATACAGTGTAACACCTATCTTATTGGCCAATAGTAGGTAGTTAGTGAAGAGTAACTCAGTAACTATAAGAAAACCGTATTCTGAACTGGAACATTGAAGTTAAAAACCAAAAATCTCCTTGTATCTAATCTTAAGAAAGCTGTAACGCCTAGTCAAGCTAACCAATCACATTTGCCTCTCGTAGAACGCCCTTCTGGCAGAACTGGGTCGTGGACCCCCTAGTCTCATTTTGTTCCTGATAAAAACCTTGCATTACTCTACATTTTCTTACAATCTTGCCCTGGTTCTGATTCTGGTTCATGAGTATCGGGTATCGGTGACTAGGTAGTTAAATTCACTTGCACAGAAACGAGTAACGTAACATCATTCTTTATTTCAACAACCGATACACCGCAATTGGTATAACAACAGGTAACATTTACATAAACATCAAGAGTAACTTCAAAGTAGAACGCAGCCTCATCTCCCAAGCCGTATCGAGTCAAGCTACCAACGACACGTTACAAGCTAAGTATTTTCTATTTTCTAGTTTAAGTTTTTGTCTTTTCAGTTGTTCCTGGAACCGTTACACTTCCCCTTTTTTTAACAGTAACCTCAAAATTTAGAATCTTTTATTCCCGATCGGATCGATACCCCGACCAAAGGCTTACAAATTTGGTGGCAGCGGGTGGGATTCCTTCAAAGCGCGAACCCGGAACTGTATCGGACCCGAAACTCTCATTTCGGATCCGGTGTATTGACGGATCGCGTGTGGTGGCGCCCTGCACGAACCCACAAAATAAAATATTTGTGCCTAAGGTATCGGCCGATCCTATTTCAAAAAGTGTCGAAACAGGTCAGAACCAAGGGTAGTAGGTAGGTAGGACACCTCGTAACGGTAACTCCGAAAGTAGGTCACACCTCACCACTACACTCACATTCCAACGAATTGTGTCGTCACACAGGAACACTAAGACAAACCGTATCGTCATACGGGAACATACAACTACCAACCCCAGACCGAACTACGAGACAGTAACCGCTACCGAGTCGGAACCGACCGTATTGACTGTGCTGTGTTTACCTATTTTGCCGCGTCTTAAAAAGTGAAACATGGTACTTTCGGACGTCGAGGATGAGGAGGAACAACAACCCTTCAACAACAAGGAAGCGGTCGATACGCTGACCGAAACCATGAGACAGATGAACGTGTTACTCAAAAAGTATCACGAGACGACCCAAGACGGTGACAAGGATGGTATTCCACGTTCACTACTGTTAGAACTGGAACCATGGGACCCAGATACACCGGGTTCGCTGAGTGTCGGGTCATTTTTCGCAAATTTCGATACCGTAACTACCGGATTGACCCAGAAACAAAAAATGAGACTCCTGAGAACTAAAACCAGGGGAACTGCGAAACAATTCCTAATAGACAGAGACGATACCCTCGAGTATGACAACGCATACGAAGTGATACGGGACGAGATGATGAACTGGTTCATGCGCGAGAACCCGCAACACGCCGCAGCCCTACTCTGGACCATCAAGAGGAACACCTCCGAAACGCTTCGGCAGTTCGCCGATCGCATTAGAGGACTGGCTCGATGCGCCGTACTTGAAGAAGGAACGCATCTCGACCGTCATGAGAAACGGGAATGGGTCGAGCGGAAAACTCTGAGCGCCTTCGTGAGGGGTGTCGGAAGAAAGATGAGCGCATTTCTCGTAACCAACCGACCTACCTCACTCCGTATTGCCCTGGAACGAGCGGAAGAACTCGAGAACACACTAGTAGAGACTGAAGAAACAGAGGAACGATGGGACCTAGCAGCTGTATCGGGTGAATTACGGTGCTACAATTGTGGTGGAACCTACCACTTCGCCGCCCGATGCCCCCGAACAGCGAGCCGGTGACGACCGCCGTAACAGGTGGAACAGTGACGAACCACGCCTAAGAACAAATGAACGACCCGCACCGCGATATCCCTGTATCTTCTGCGCTGCAATGGACCACTTCCCCGTCGACTGCCCCAAGAGTCCGCAACAGACTATATTCTGTAACTTTTGCGGGTGTCGGGAACACCTAGAAGAGAGCTGTCCCCAGAAACGGAAATTACTACCCGTGTCGCAACCAATCGCCGACCCGAAACATGTGAATGAGGTCAACCGTTATAAGTCGCAAGAACCGACTAATCTCCATGTAACGGCCGTGGAACGACCTATGATACGAACACTCAAAGTGGAAGTGGGTCTCGGGAATGAAACTCGGAACATGCTCATAGACACCGGAGCCGCCTTATCGGTTCTAGCTAAACCTGTATCGGGAATCCCGATGAAACCAACGAAGATCATGGCATGGGGAGCGGATGGGGCCCTATTACCCTTCGCCGGGGAACAATGTATTGACACCCGTATCGGTAAATACCGTTTCAAACATAACTTCCTCGTGTTCGCTCGGAAGGGGGCGACCCTCGACTTACTGGGTCTAGATGTACTCAGACGGGTTCCGATGACTTTCACAACTGGACCGACGATGGGAATGAGAACGGAAAGTGAAGAGGAATGGAGGAACATGGACCCCCTTTGTTGTGAGTTGGGAAGTATCGGGATGGTGTCGCAGCTCGGGAGGAGGGAGGAAACTGGGTCACCGCGCCTGAGCCTTCGTGAAAGCGCCGACACAGTCCTCCCCAGCACCTTTCGGGTTGTGATGGCCCCCCCTTCACCCCCGCACCACAGCTGCTCTGAGGAACTTCCCATCGTGACCTTCGAGGAACGCTTCACACCGGAACCCGACCTTGAAACCTTGACCAACGGGGCCTTGACCTCCCTAGAAAGATGGAACCGGGGTGTGTCGTCGGAGGTAACCGCTGCCTTGTGCGCGGGTCAGGACCTCCCAACCATATCGCCCCCTGAAACCGAAGGTGTATCGCCCCTGATATACACACAGGAACCAACCGGAACGCAGAGTGTAACGCCGGGTGTATCGCCGGGTGTAACGCAAGGTGTATCGCCCCTGATATACACACAGGAACCAACCGGAACGCAGGGTGTAACGCCGGGTGTATCGCCGGGTGTAACGCAAGGTGTATCGCCCCTGATATACACACAGGAACCAACCGGAACGCAGGGTGTAACGCCGGGTGTATCGCAAGGTGTATCGCCCCTGATATACACACAGGAACCAACCGGAACGCAGGGTGTAACGCCGGGTGTATCGCAAGGTGTATCGCCCTGATATACACACAGGAACCAACCGGAACGCAGGGTGTAACGCCGGGTGTATCGCCGGGTGTAACGCAAGGTGTATCGCCCCTGATATACACACAGGAACCAACCGGAACGCAGAGTGTAACGCCGGGTGTATCGCCGGGTGTAACGCAAGGTGTATCGCCCCTGATATACACACAGGAACCAACCGGAACGCAGGGTGTAACGCCGGGTGTATCGCAAGGTGTATCGCCCCTGATATACACACAGGAACCAACCGGAACGCAGGGTGTAACGCCGGGTGTATCGCCGGGTGTAACGCAAGGTGTATCGCCCCTGATATACACACAGGAACCAACCGGAACGCAGGGTGTAACGCCGGGTGTATCGCCGGGTGTAACGCAAGGTGTATCGCCCCTGATATACACACAGGAACCAACCGGAACGCAGGGTGTAACGCCGGGTGTATCGCCGGGTGTAACGCAAGGTGTATCGCCCCTGATATGCACACAGGAACCAACCGGAATACAGGGTGTAACGCCGGGTGTATCGCCGGGTGTAACCTCGGATGAACCATTGGACGGACTTGAAGATGACCCACAAGAAGAGTCTGATCCATGGAAATCCCACTACAAATTTGATGGCAGCCACAAGTGGGAAGTAGAAATTCTTCCTGAAGATGAAATAGATGATGATAAAGACCTCGTCGGAACCAGAGCACGAGTGGCAACCCTGCAAACCGCACTACCGTCCCCAACGTCAAACCAGAGCGCCCCAGAGTTGTCGGGAGGAGAGCGACAAAGGGCTCTAGAGGCGTCGACGAGTGGAGGTAATTCCACGCTGGATCTCGGGAACGCAACCGACATGGACGCAGAAATGGAGGATTGGGAGATATTTCCTACGGATCAGTGGGACGAACCGCAACCAGAATTGGGAGCAGCCATTGAAGCCAAACTCAGTCACCTGACGAATGTCGATCGAGAAGAAGCTAAAGGAACTCTCTTGAACTTCCGTGAGCTCTTTCAACCACCAACCAGTGAGGGATGCAGCCTTGAGGTCTACCACGAAATCACGACTACCCAACCCGAGGTGACGACGCAGAAACCTTACCCCATACCGCACGCGCTTCGCGAAGTAGTCGAGACGCAATTAAAGGACATGTTGGAAGCTGGAGTCATCAGTGCTTCCACCAGCCCATGGTGCGCCCCAGTTCTTCTTGTCAAGAAGAAGACCCCACCTGGAGAGGAACAAAAGTGGAGGTTTTGCACCGATTTCCGACGATTGAATAAGATCACCAAGGGAGACGCATACCCGATACCTCGTCTGCAGGAAACATTGGCTTTATTGGGCGGTTGTCGGTGGTTCACAACTATCGATCTCTTGTCCGGGTACCATCAGATACCAGTGCACCCCGATGCTAAAGAAAAAACAGCTTTCTCGGTCCTCGGGAGACATTTTGAATATGACAAAATGCCCTTCGGGTTAAAAAATGCTCCCGCGACTTTTCAGAGAGTCATGAACAATGTACTGGATGGATTGCTAGGAAGAAACTGCCTTGTGTACCTGGATGATGTAATCATCTTCTCCACGACGCTACAGGAACATCTCGAGCGGCTGCGAGAGGTGTTCGAGCGCTTACAGGATGCCCAATTGCAAGTGAACCTGGCAAAGTGTGAGTTCTTAAAAACGGAGGTGCGATTCCTCGGTCATCGAGTAACGACCCAGGGGATCTACACAGAACCTGAGAAAACCCAAGCCGTCCGAGAGTTTCCTGTTCCCACAACATCCCTGAGGCTCCAGTCCTTTCTAGGACTCGCGGGATTTTACAGACGATTTATCCCGAACTTCTCAGGGATCGTCGCACCATTAACCGACTTACTAAAGAAAACGAACCCGTTCGAGTGGACGCAGGCACATCAAAGCGCATTTGAGGAACTAAAAAAGCGCCTGACTGAAGAGCCGGTGCTGGCATACCCAGACCTCACAAAACCCTTTGTCCTGGCAACGGATGCTTCAGGAACGGCCCTGGGAGCGGTCCTATCCCAAGATCACGACGGAGAAGAAAAGCCAGTAGCGTACGCAAGCCGCAAGCTCAACCCCGCCGAGACGCGCTACTCTGTGACCGAGCGGGAACTTCTCGCGGTGGTTTGGGCCGTAAGGCATTTCCAAGAATACCTACTAGGGCAACCCTTCGAATTACAAACAGATCACATGGCCCTTACGGCTGCCATGCGATTGCGCGATCCCACCTCCCGTATTGGTCGTTGGGTTTTACGCTTGGCGGAATATGATTTTATACCAAGGTATCGCCCAGGGACCGCAATGAAGCATGCCGATGGGTTAAGCAGGATGGAGATAGCCGCACTAACGCTGGAATTCCCAAAAAGCTTGATGATAGCGGCGCAAAACATCGATTCGTGGGTCCAGTCGACAGTGATCTTCGAGAAAGGAGGAAAAACACGACGAAACGACGGAGTACTTGAAACACAGGTTCGGTTGGATGGAAAGGATGAATGGGTCCCACTCATGCCCGTGTCCTTGAGGGAGTGGCTCCTGGATAGATGCCATCGAAACGAGTGGTCAGGACACCCTGGAGCGGAGACCACCGAAAAGCTTGTTCGGAAGTTGGGGTTTTGGCCACACTTGTCGAAGGACGTCAAGGAGTACGTGAGAAGGTGCGAAACCTGCCAACGCCGTAACACGCCATCCGGCCTCCGACACCCGATCCAGAAACCGCTCTTGCCCGATAGGCCAGGACAGATTGTTGGGGTGGATTTCGTAGGACCAGTCACGTCCGGAACCACCCAGAAATATATCTTAACCGCCATCGATCACTTTACCAAGTACGCCGAGGCCTACCCCGTACCAGACTGCACCGCCGGAACTGTGGCCCGAGTCCTGGCAACCCGCTACATACCTGTCCATGGCGTACCAGAACGGCTCATCTCCGATCGAGGGACTGCTTTTACCGCAAGGTCGACGAAGGAACTGTGCACCATATGGGGGATACGTCAAGTCTTCACGACAGCGTATCACCCTGAAGGTAACGGCGTTTGTGAACGCTTTCACAAGACCCTCGCCAATATCCTCTCGAAGATAGTCAAGAATACCACCGCCTGGGAATCGGTACTGCCAATCGCCCTCGCTGCTTATCGATCTCTGCCTCACAAAAGCACAGGATTCTCTTCCAATTTCTTAACCTTCGGAAGAGAAATAAGACTTCCCAACGAGTCCTTCCAAAGCCTGAGAAGCTCACCAGAAGACACCACAGGCCTGAAGCATCTCCAGACGGCCCATAACGCTGCAATCCACTGTCTCCACCAAGCATGGAAAAAGAGAAGCGACATAATAAACGCTCGTCTGGCCGCAAGATCATTCCAACCCGGAGATCGAGTGTATCTAAGGGAAATGCAACCGCCAGTTGGAGCCGCGCGGAAATTATGGAGCCCATGGTCGGGCCCTTGGGTCGTAACAAAGAAACATACGGAAGTAACCTATGAAATCCGAGATGTCGCCGATATAAAGTGCCAAACGGTGCATATCAACCGATTAAAGCCCGCTTTCTCCGCTGGAGTTCCAGATGAAGCATTCATGGAACATTTGACAGAACTAGAACGAGAACAACCGATAGTTCCACTCCCTCAGATCGACGATCCCGCAAAAGAAAACCCCGAAGACCCCCATCTAATGGAGTGGGTGACAGAGGAACCCTGTAACCAAGGTCACCAATCTGCAGACTCATCGGACACAATCACAAGCACCCCGGAGAACGTCCCGAGTTCAGCGGGACCCTCAGGTTCCACTACAAGAGGAACCCTGGGAAGCCCAGCGACATCTGCGCTCACTGTCACGACACCTCGTCAGAACGAAATATGGGACCAGACCACCGAGTCCCCTGACACCCCACCTAGCGTAAGGAACGAACAACCCGTCGCCTCGACATCGCAGCAGCTAGCCACAACCAGCCGCCAAAACGATGAAGATACTGGGAGTCGTCCTGCGCCAAGGTACTCACTACGACCTAGAGTGCCGGTAAACTACAGCCAGACCCATGCGGGAAGGCGATGACTTACTGACTAACTAAAACTAAGACTAAAACTAAAACTTACCTGACAGAAACACACGAACACACACACCTGAAACAAGAACACCAAATGGAGTAATGCATATAAAATAGAGTGATGCAAGCCGAAGTTAGGAATGAAAACCGAACTGGACCCTTCAGGTCAGCCAATTAATCAGGACCCTTCAGGTCACACTCCCAATGCCACGAACCCAGAAAACCCACTACTAGACCCTTCAGGTCTAACAAGCTCGAATAACCACATATCAAAGACTGAGGTACTCACCGTGCTTTCAATCCTCAATTGAGCCAAATATGCGCTGGTTCGCACTCAAGTAAATGCCGTACAATTTCAAGGGTCAAATGCTATTAGGGGCAATTTGTGGTTTCTAGGATGACGCACCAACATCTCCGGGATCCGCGAGCACAAAAAGGAGCCCCACCGCCAGACGAAGATATCGCCACAATACACCGGTACCTTGATCGCGCGACCGCTCGTCTTAACGCGTTGGCCCCTACCGTTCTCGATACCGCGGAACCCGTGTTCAACCCCCGATTCACGATGCCCACTTTAGCCACTCTAATCAAGTTTATGTTGCGTACCGAGGAATATAACGCCAAAGCCATCCTGGCAGACGCAGCAATTGTCTCAATTACAGAACTCACGGAACTCCTGCCGATATACCATCGCATCGCACAGGAGCGAGACACACTCCTCGAGAAACAAAGTGAGTGGCTCCTGGAGAAGCAAACCCTGCTGCGGGCACTGTGCGAACATGAGCACGTCGACACAGTGCCGGTACAGTCAGCTGCGGAGCCACCCGCGGCAAGGACCGAGTCGACTGAGACCCCACCAGCAGGGACGGAAGGCACCACCACCGCCATGCCCTCGTCATCCCAGGAGGTCCCATCGAAGGCAACACCACCGCCACCTAACAAGACCGGGAAACACAAGAAAAGGGAGGGCGCACCCACTTCGTCATCCACGTCATCGTCCTCGTCGTCTTCCTCGTCATCATCCTCATCAGACTCATCAGACTCCGACACCACCACCAGTCACACCGAGAGTCAGCGCAAAAAGAAGACCCGACGAGAGAAGAAGGGACCAGCACCTGCCGAGCCCAAACCATCGACCTCCCAGGCCATAGAACCCTTGCCGGAAGAGCCCGAGGAAATCACCGTGCCCGTAGCCCCACCCTCACCGAACACCAACCCAGAGGAGTCCCTGAGCGAGGAAGCCGGAGCACCGACACCCATCCGCCATCTTGAGGACACCCAAGAGTTTGCCACCTGGATGTCCACTCCACTTCGGACCCCCCGAATCCAGCTCGAGCGGTGCGAGGAGCCCCGGATCGTCTCGCCCTTGGTCCTCCGACTGAAAAGGTCGTCGGCCCCAAAAGGACCAAGGACGTGCCCCGTCTGTACACGTCCGTGCCAGCAAATCGTCAACTTCCGCTGCACGGCGTGTAAGACCTTCTGGCAACGCCTCAAGAAATCCCACGACGCCCAGAGGGAGCTGCCCACATGCCCGGAAGACCATACGAAGTCCCGCCAACCGTCGACCTGTCCAGGATGCCGTCGCTACAAGTATGAGGCAGGGCTGCGACGAGCTCACCCCTCGCAACCCCTGCCCATACCCAGCGTCATTGAGGACGACGCTGGCTCCCGGAGAGGTGGGGGATGTGAGCTGCCGCTCAGCAGCTCACTGTTTCCCCTATCAGGCCATTGAGGCCAGTAAGCCCTGACAACCCCCGGGAGAAAGACCCCAGGGGCCCTATTCTGATTCACTAAACGCACCAGTCGCTAACTTAACCACCGAGTTGCTACTGAAGCGACATGGATATTATAAACTCAATAGTGTTTCCGATTCATTTTCCAAGAGATTAGTACCGTTAAAATTTACCAATTAAGGTGAATGAACACTTTTTGGAAACGGGAGAGGGAGGGGAATAGATGTATAAATGAATAGATTAGTTTATTTGTTACCCCCCCTCCATAAACAACGATAAATCGAACTTATAATGCAATAAGTTGGGATTGAAAAAAGTTAGAAAATCAAAATGTATCAAATATATTCATGCGAGTACTCTTTTTTCATGAGATTCAAGGCGATGTGAGGGCTCATAATGTGGAAGTATTAAATTTTTTACCCCCACCACAAATGTAAATATAGAAGGTATGTTAGGTACCTATGCTAGAATCAAATCCTTGACATAAAAAATCGTGTATGTACTTTTTGGAAACAGGGTGATCAGGAGATTCACATTTTGGTAGAATTACATATTTTACCCCCACCCTAACATACAGTACCTATGTTAGGTATGCTAGTACCAAATCCTCCACATAAAAAATCGTGCAGGTACTTTTTGGAAACAGGGTGATTAGGAGATTCACATTTTGGTAGAATTACATATTTTACCCCCACCCTAACATACAGTATGTTAGGTATGCTAGTACCAAATCCTCCACATGAATAATCGTGTAGGTACTTTTTGGAAACAGGGTGATCAGGAGATTCACATTATGGTAGAATTACATTTTTTACTCCCACCCTAACATACAGTATGTTAGGTATGCTAGTACCAAATCCTCCACATAAATAATCGTGTAGGTACTTTTTGGAAACAGGGTGATCAGGAGATTCACATTATGGTAGAATTACATTCTTTACCCCACCCTAACATACAGTATGTTAGGTATGCTAGTACCAAATCCTCCACATAAAAAATCGTGTAGGTACTTTTTGGAAACAGGGTGATCAGGAGATTCACATTTTGGTGGAATTACATTTTTTACCCCCACCCTAACATACAGTATGTTAGGTATGCTAGTACCAAATCCTCCACATAAATAATCGTGTAGGTACTTTTTGGAAACAGGGTGATCCGGAGATTCACATTTTGGTAGAATTACATTTTTTACCCCCACCCTAACATACAGTATGTTAGGTACCTATGTTAGATCCAAATCCTCCACAAAAAAATTCGTGTAGATACATTTTGGAAACACGATGATTAGGAGATTCACATTTTGGCAGAATTACATTTTACCCCCAGCCTGTTTCCGAAAAGTACCCCCTTATTTTTTTATGTGGAGGATTTGGATCTAACATACCTAACATACTGTATGTTAGTGTGGGGGTAAAAAATATAATTCTACCAAAATGTGAATCTCCTGATCACCCTGTTTCCAAAAAGTACCTACACGATTATTTATGTGGAGGATTTGGTACTAGCATACATAACATACTGTATGTTAGGGTAGGGGTAAACAATATAATTTTACCAAAATGTGAATCTCCGGAACACCCTGTTTTCAAAAAGAACCTACACAATTTTTTATGTGGACAATTTGGAGCTAGCATACCTAACATACTGTATGTTAGGGTGGGGGTAAACAATATAATTCTACCAAAATGAGAATCTCCGGATCACCCTGTTTCAAAAAGTACCTACACAATTTTTTATGTGGAGGATTTGGTACTAGCATACCTAACAAACTGTATGTTAGGGTGGGGGTAAACAATATAATTCTACCAAAATGAGAATCTCCGGATCACCCTGTTTCCAAAAAGTACCTACACAATTTTTTATGTGGAGGATTTGGTACTAGCATACCTAATATACTGTATGTTAGGGTGGGGGTAAAAAATATAATTCTACCAAAATGTGAATCTCCGGAACACCCTGTTTTCAAAAAGTACCTACACAATTTTTTATGTGGACGATTTGGAGCTAGCATACCTAACATACTGTATGTTAGGGTGGGGGTAAACAATATAATTCTACCAAAATGAGAATCTCCGGATCACCCTGTTTCAAAAAGTACCTACACAATTTTTTATGTGGAGGATTTGGTACTAGCATACCTAACAAACTGTATGTTAGGGTGGGGGTAAACAATATAATTCTACCAAAATGAGAATCTCCGGATCACCCTGTTTCAAAAAGTACCTACACAATTTTTTATGTGGACGATTTGGAGCTAGCATACCTAACATACTGTATGTTAGGGTGGGGGTAAACAATATAATTCTACCAAAATGAGAATCTCCGGATCACCCTGTTTCAAAAAGTACCTACACAATTTTTTATGTGGAGGATTTGGTACTAGCATACCTAACAAACTGTATGTTAGGGTGGGGGTAAACAATATAATTCTACCAAAATGAGAATCTCCGGATCACCCTGTTTCAAAAAGTACCTACACAATTTTTTATGTGGACGATTTGGAGCTAGCATACCTAACATACTGTATGTTAGGGTGGGGGTAAACAATATAATTCTACCAAAATGAGAATCTCCGGATCACCCTGTTTCAAAAAGTACCTACACAATTTTTTATGTGGACGATTTGGAGCTAGCATACCTAACATACTGTATGTTAGGGTGGGGGTAAACAATATAATTCTACCAAAATGAGAATCTCCGGATCACCCTGTTTCAAAAAGTACCTACACAATTTTTTATGTGGAGGATTTGGTACTAGCATACCTAACAAACTGTATGTTAGGGTGGGGGTAAACAATATAATTCTACCAAAATGAGAATCTCCGGATCACCCTGTTTCAAAAAGTACCTACACAATTTTTTATGTGGACGATTTGGAGCTAGCATACCTAACATACTGTATGTTAGGGTGGGGGTAAACAATATAATTCTACCAAAATGAGAATCTCCGGATCACCCTGTTTCAAAAAGTACCTACACAATTTTTTATGTGGAGGATTTGGTACTAGCATACCTAACAAACTGTATGTTAGGGTGGGGGTAAACAATATAATTCTACCAAAATGAGAATCTCCGGATCACCCTGTTTCCAAAAAGTACCTACACAATTTTTTATGTGGAGGATTTGGTACTAGCATACCTAATATACTGTATGTTAGGGTGGGGGTAAAAAATATAATTCTACCAAAATGTGAATCTCCGGAACACCCTGTTTTCAAAAAGTACCTACACAATTTTTTATGTGGACGATTTGGAGCTAGCATACCTAACATACTGTAATGTTAGGGTGGGGGTAAACAATATAATTCTACCAAAATGAGAATCTCCGGATCACCCTGTTTCCAAAAAGTACCTACACAATTTTTTATGTGGAGGATTTGGTACTAGCATACCTAATATACTGTATGTTAGGGTGGGGGTAAAAAATATAATTCTACCAAAATGTGAATCTCCGGAACACCCTGTTTTCAAAAAGTACCTACACAATTTTTTATGTGGAGGATTTGGAACTAGCATACCTAACATACTGAATGTTAGGGTGGGGGTAAAAAATGTAATTCTACCATAATGTGAATCTCCTGATCACCCTGTTTCCAAAAAGTACCTACACGATTATTTATGTGGAGGATTTGGTACTAGCATACCTAACATACTGTATGTTAGGGTGGGGGTAAAAAATGTAATTCTACCAAAATGTGAATCTCCTGATCACCCTGTTTCCAAAAAGTACCTACACGATTATTTATGTGGAGGATTTGGTACTAGCATACCTAACATACTGTATGTTAGGGTGGGGGTAAAAAATGTAATTCTACCAAAATGTGAATCTCCTGATCACCCTGTTTCCAAAAAGTACCTACACGATTATTTATGTGGAGGATTTGGTACTAGCATACCTAACATACTGTATGTTAGGGTGGGGGTAAAAAATATAATTCTACCAAAATGTGAATCTCCGGATCACCCTGTTTCCAAAAAGTACCTACACGATTATTTATGTGGAGGATTTGGTACTAGCATACCTAACATACTGTATGTTAGGGTGGGGGTAAAAAATGTAATTCTACCAAAATGTGAATCTCCTGATCACCCTGTTTCCTAAAAGTACCTACACAATTTTTTATGTGGAGGATTTGGTACTAGCATACCTAACATACAGTATGTTAGGGTGGGGGTAAAAAATTTAATTCTAACAAAATGTGAATCTCCGGATCACCCTGTTTCCAAAAAGTACCTACACGATTATTCATGTGGAGGATTTGGTACTAGCATACCTAACATACTGTATGTTAGGGTGGGGGTAAAAAATGTAATTCTACCAAAATGTGACTCTCCTGATCACCCTGTTTCCAAAAAGTACTTACACGATTATTTATGTGGAGGATTTGGTACTAGCATACCTAACATACTGTATGTTTGAGGTGGGGGTAAAAGATGTAGTACCCCTAAATGCAGAAAAATGGTCCCCTATATAATAGGTAAATGTTAACGTGGAAAAAAACAAGAGAAATCCTCGAAAACCGAAAGATTTTGAGTAACAACTCGGTTGATAACTGAAACCACTTGGTTGATAAATGAAGCGACTGCTCCGGACCAGTCGCTAAGAAAAGAGCCTTCGAAACCACTGAGTTGCTTCAGTTAACCACTGAAACGAGTAAAAGGTGCGTTTAGTGAATTAGAATAGGTCGCTATTATAATATCCATATCGCTAACTCCGAAAATTAGCCACAGAGTGGTTTCGGGAAACCACTCAGTTGCTTCGCGAAGCCACTGCGGGCGCGTTTAGTGAATCAGAATAGGGCCCCAGGCCGTAGAGGCCAGTAAGCCCTGAAACCAACCCTCAACACAGGAAGACCCAGGCCGTAGAGGCCAGTAAGCCCTGAACAGCAGCAGGAGAAGGAGCCCACAGCCACACACACGAATGGGCGTGGCCATTCAACGTGCCCTCCCACCACCTTGGGCACACAAAAACAACCAACAACAATTGTCAAGCCAACAGGAGAAGCCCTGATCGAGAAAGACCAGAAGATCTGCGGTTTTTGGCATTGTTAAGTTGGCCAGACTGGAGAGGGGGAGCAGTCAAATGGAGAAGTAATGACCTGAACACCTCAGTCCTTTGAAGCCCGCCTAGCCAGCATTGTCTCGAAGCTAACCCCCCCTGTCCGTGAAGCGTTCTCCCCCCGTACCAGTGTCGACCCAGTATCGCGCTAGTGCAAAAGTCGTCCTCCTGCCTCCCAGTCGAACATTGAAGGATAGATCCTGTGAGTGGTGCCCCCCTCAGTGCAATCGGCTTCCGTCCTGCCTCCCCTGGAACCGTCCGAAGGAACCGCGACGCGATCCAGTCCGATCCCGGCTACTCCCCTCAACATCAACCTCTCGCCTCTCATCGTGTGCGGACTCGCTCCGGTACTCCGTCACGTGAGTGAATACAGTGTAACACCTATCTTATTGGCCAATAGTAGGTAGTTAGTGAAGAGTAACTCAGTAACTATAAGAGAACCGTATCCTGAACTGGAACATTGAAATTTAAAACCAAAAATCTACTTGTATCTAATCTTAAGAAAGCTGTAACGCCTAGTCAAGCTAACCAATCACATTTGCCTCTCGTAGAACGCCCTTCAGGCAGAACTGGGTCGTGGACCCCCTAGTCTCATTTTGTTCCTAATAAAACTTTGCATTACTCTACATTTTCTTACAATCTTGCCCTGGTTCTGATTCTGGTTCATGAGTATCGGGTATCGGTGACTAGGTAGTTAAATTCACTTGCACAGAAACGAGTAACGTAACATCATTCTTTATTTCAACAACCGATACACCGCAATTGGTATAACAACAGGTAACATTTACATAAACATCAAGAGTAACTTCATAGTAGATCGCAGCCTCATCTCCCAAGCCGTATCGAGTCAAGCTACCAACGACACGTTACAAGCTAAGTATTTTCTATTTTCTAGTTTAAGTTTTTTGTCTTTTCAGTTGTTCCTGGAACCGTACACTTCCCCTTTTTTTTAACAGTAACCTCAAAATTTAGAATCTTTTATTCCCGATCGGATCGATACCCCGACCAAAGGCTTACATGAGTATTGAAAACGGTGTTGCAATCAAAAAATGTCATATAATCAAAGTGAAACGTCTGTTGTTCAACTCACTAAGGCACTGAGGTACTTGTAATACTAGAAAAGGCGAAAGAAAAAACATTCTCCTGGTCCTAACTTTTTGGTGCCCGAAAAACCGCGATTTTTCGGCACTTGATTCAGTTTTTCGCCTATAACTCGTACACGATGCATCCTACGGAAAATGTTACTCAGTCCTTTATTAAACAGGATGAATTTCTGCGTCGAATGACCACCTGAAACGTTAAGATCGGTTCAGCCGTTTGGCCGAAATCGATCGTTGAATTTTGCCGCTTTTTCCCAAATTGGTTGAAAAATGGGTTACGCTCAAGTTTCAAGGCCTGTACATCAAAAACGGCGTATCCAACCAAAAAATGTCACATAATCAAAGTTGTAGAGAATCAAATTTTGTGTAAGAAAAGCATCCCCTCTTCCTCCCCCCCCTCCCACCCGCCCCTACCAAATGATAGAATAACAAAACAACTTCTGAGTAAACGAAATTATGAGTATTGAAAACGGTGTTGCAATCAAAAAATGTCATATAATCAAAGTGAAACGTCTGTTGTTCGACCTAAGGCACTGAAGTACTTATAATAATAGAAAAGGCAAAAGAAAAAACATCTCCTAGATTCTCCTTTTGCTCACTTTTTGGTGCCCGAAAAACCACGATTTTTCGGCACTTGTTCCAGTTTTTCGCCTATAACTCGTACACGATGCATCCTACGGAAAATGTTACTCAATCCTTTATTAAACAGGATGAAATTCTGCGTCGAATGACCACCTGAAACGTTAAGATCGGTTCAGCCGTTTGGCCGAAATCGATCGTTGAAGTTTGGCGATTTTTCCCAAATTGGTTGAAAAATGGGTTACGCTCAAGTTTCAAGGCCTGTACATCAAAAACGGCTGAACCGATATTAACGTTTCAGGTGGTCATTCGACGCAGAAATTCATCCTCTTTAATAAAGGATAGAGTAAAATTTTCCGTAGGATGCATCGTGTACGAGTTATAGGCAAAAATCTGAAACAAGTGCCGAAAAAATCGCGGTTTTTCGGGCACCAGAAAGTTAGCACAAGGAGAATCTAGGAGATGTTTTTTCTTTTGCCTTTCCTAGTGTTATAAGTACCTCAGTGCCTTAGGTTGAACAACAGACGTTGTATGACATTTATTGATTGCGACACGGTTGTCAATACTCATATTTGGCGTTGACACACTCATCACTCAGAGGTTGTTTTGTTATTCTATCATTTGGTAGGGGCGGGTGGGAGGGGGAGGGAGGGGGGAGGCTTTTCTTACACAAAATTTGATTCTCTACAACATTGGTTATGTGACATTTTTTGGTTGGATACGCCGTTTTTGATGTACAGGCCTTGAAACATGAGCGCAACCCATTTTTCAACCAATTTGGGAAAAATCGCCAAACTTCAACGATCGATTTCGGCCAAACGGCTGAACCGATCTTAACGTTTCAGGTGGACATTCGACGCAGAAATTCATCCTGTTTAATAAAGGATTGAGTAAAATTTTCCGTAGGATGCATCGTGTACGAGTTATAGGCGAAAAACTGGAACAAGTGCCGAAAAATCGTGGTTTTTCGGGCACCAAAAAGTGAGCAAAAGGAGAATCTAGGAGATGTTTTTTCTTTTGCCTTTTTCGATTATTATAAGTACTTCAGTGCCTTAGGTCGAACAACAGACGTTTCACTTTGATTATATGACATTTTTTGATTGCAACACCGTTTTCAATACTCATAATTTCGTTTACTCAGAAGTTGTTTTGTTATTCTATCATTTGGTAGGGGCGGGTGGGAGGGGGGGGAGGAAGAGGGGATGCTTTTCTTACACAAAATTTGATTCTCTACAACTTTGATTATGTGACATTTTTTGGTTGGATACGCCGTTTTTGATGTACAGGCCTTGAAACTTGAGCGTAACCCATTTTTCAACCAATTTGGGAAAAAGCGGCAAAATTCAACGATCGATTTCGGCCAAACGGCTGAACCGATCTTAACGTTTCAGGTGGTCATTCGACGCAGAAATTCATCCTGTTTAATAAAGGATTGAGTAACATTTTCCGTAGGATGCATCGTGTACGAGTTATAGGCGAAAAACTGAATCAAGTGCCGAAAAATCGCGGTTTTTTGGGCACCAAAAAGTTAGGACCAGGAGAATGTTTTTTCTTTCGCCTTTTCTAGTATTACAAGTACCTCAGTGCCTTAGTAAGTTGAACAACAGACGTTTCACTTTGATTATATGACATTTTTTTATTGCAACACCGTTTTCAATACTCATAATTTCGTTTACTCAGAAGTTGTTTCGTTATTCTATCATTTGGTAGGGGCGGGTGGGAGGGGGGGGAAGGGGGGATGCTTTTCTTACACAAAATTTGATTCTCTACAACTTTGATTATGTGACATTTTTTGGTTGGATACGCCGTTTTTGATGTACAGGCCTTGAAACTTGAGCGTAACCCATTTTTCAACCAATTTGGGAAAAATCGCCAAACTTCAACGATCGATTTCGGCCAAACGGCTGAACCGATCTTAACGTTTCAGGTGGTCATTCGACGCAGAAATTCATCCTGTTTAATAAAGGAAAGAGTAAAATTTTCCGTAGGATGCATCGTGTACGAGTTATAGGCAAAAAACTGAAACAAGTGCCGAAAAATCGCGGTTTTTCGGGCACCAAAAAGTTAGCACAAGGAGAATCTAGTAGAATATACTAAAAACATGTTCCATAGGCACCCACAAGTCACCCATAAAAGTTTCGCTTTGTCCGGAATTAATGCAAACCCCCCCCCCCCCTTTTTTGGCTAATTTGACTGGACTATTCGTAAAACTACTATAATCAAAATCTTAAAACAAAAACAAACTCTATTAGGTGTAATAATTTTAATAATTTTAAGTACAATTCTAATTGTCGTTCACCTAAGATGACAAAAATGCGTCAAAACTGTTATGAAATTAAAATAAAATTAAAGCCTCAGGGGGAACATAATATTCTGTTTGCCCATGATATGGCCTAATTCAGGCGAAATTAACATTTTCTGATTTATCTCATCAGAAAATAGTCAAGGTCCAGGCTCAAGATCGCGACGAGCTACCCTTTTGAAAAATCTAGCAACCATTTCGACCGATGTGTAAACGCAAGGGAGATTTTTAGCTCCACAGTTGATGGCTGTAGTTAATATTGCTACGACTTGCTTACTCTTATTACTGTCAAAGTTTTCACAGTACACGGCGGCTCCTCTGTCTGAAGGACACAAGTCCACGAATTGGAGGGATTTGAAGCACATCAAGTATTCTGCCTTGGGATACACGAGACAATTCGCTGGGTCGTGGATGCAGTAGGCCTCCTTACATGCCTGAATCGGGACGTAAGCCACTTCTGTCTCCACCATGGAATTGGTGAATTTCGAAAAACTGACAACTACGCACGGAGTTTGGTCCAGAGGTTTTTCTTCCAAGTGTTCTCTGAATGTTCTGATCTTAGACTCCATATTTTCTGCAGTTTTCATATTAATGAAGGGTGCAGGCGATACGTAAATCGACCATTTCAATGGCGAACCCAGCTCCAGTAGGCTGACGCCCATTGCGATTCCGTACCCATCGTAGGCAATGTTAGTCAAACTTTGTGGATTCAAAGCGTAGCTGAAATCGTTTGGGTTGAGCACATTAGTAAGATTACCCAAATATATTCTCAACACAGTCTTGACTTGGCTGGCGATTGCTTCTTTCTGAATCCTTCGTACGCTTCCAGATACTACGCGCATGTCAAATTGGTATTGGAAGAAATATTTTTCGGAATTGGGAAATTTCCTATTCAAATTATCTGCCGACAAGACGACCCAAGTTGGCTGAATGATTGTGCAAGCACTCACGAAATTACCGGAAACAATAACAGAACAGAGCCAGGGATAAGATTTGATGTCTGTGAGGTGCCCTACGATCGCTCTGTAGGTTTCATTTCTGGAGCATTCCACGATCGACAGAGTCGCAGTAACCGCGAGAAACATCATCAACGGGACGGAGCTGGAAGTTACCATGCTGACCGATTTTTCTGCAGATTCGTATTGATGAATTAGAGAGTAATATACCTAGCTGTACGTATCAACATCAGTAATGTAGTTAAGGGAATGATATTATCAAAACATCGTCGCTAAGCTACGATGCCAGATGTCCATTCTTGGTTATAACTCTTCTATTTGTTTGGTCACCACCATCAAATTGAAGTTACAAACGACATAACCAAGATAATTGAATCAGAGAATCCTACTTACTTTAGGGGTATTCATGGTCAGATTCGATCATCGAACCGTCGTATATCGAATCGTCATAAACTCGAGGGGTCTCATGAGGCTCCCACATTTTCTCCCGTCGAATCGTCGAAAATCGAATTGTGCATAGCGCTCCTTGCGGCATCAGATGATAACCAACTCAGTGTCAAAAGAACCGCATGTTCATTAATTTCCTTTTTGTTAAAAAAATGAGAATACCTCATTTAGAAAATATGAAAGAACAAAAAAAATGAGAATAACTCATTTAGAAAACAAAGGTTTCAAATAAAATCCTTTAACAAAGTTGCGAGTACACGAACGAAAAAATCTACGGCTAGAATTAAAAAACGCTGCAAATTATCATACAATGGTTTAATATTTTTCTATATTGATCACTCCAACCATCCAACATGAAGACTTCACACTCGATTCGAAATCAAAAACTCAATTTTAAATGCTTGCATACGAGTCTGCAACACATTGGGACATTTTCATGTCAACCACTACACAACAAGGTAGTGAAGTAAGGCTGTTAGTTCAAGTACCCAAGCACCAAATTTTTCGTGACGATTTTTCAGTTCATGTGCCAAAGCAAAGACATGAAAATGTCAAAAAACATTGATCACATTTCGGTCAGCTAAAATTTGAACGGAGATTAGGCCTCTTTTGCGATTCACACTCGTGTTTCTGATTTATCGTACGTAAAACCTTCTAAATTCTCGTAGGGAGCGAACGGTTTGTACTACAGAGCTTTGAGTGGTCTCAAAAATTCTAAAAATTCTAAAGAATCTTAAATTGAAGGAAAAACAATACCTTCATATCACATTTTTTTGAGTTAGGGCGTTTTCAAAATTTCAAAATTTATTTTTTGACCCTTAGAAGTGACCTACATCAACCAAAATCTTCGGGGCACAACTAGACTCCAAATGGAGCCTACATACCAAATTTCATCAAAATCGGTCAATGCTAAGTGGCAAAAGTGCTGCGTACGGCGGACGGACGGCCAAATTTTTACTCGGTTTTTGGATTCTACGTACCTTGAAACGTAAACCATCAAATTTAGAGGGGGTGTTAAATTTGTTTTTTCTTTTTCGATTCCAAAGGTTCATTATTGAAAATAATAAACCAAAAGGAGCATGCTTCAGACTTCTGAATAGGTACCTAACGATGAGGAGTCTTGTCTCAAAGAAAACCCCTTGCTACTCCCGTCACACAATTTTGAACGCATTTTGGTACTTAGCTCATGGCTGAAACATATTCGATGCTAGAAAGGAGAAGTTGGTATGCTCGCTTTAATGCCAGCAAGCAGCATTTCCACTTCTCCAGCAGAACATCAGAAGGGTGCGTTTTTTTTTAGCCGCTCGGGTGGCTCAGCTCCACTCATTTAATCGAGAAAAAAACCCACTTCGAATAGAATAAAAAAGAAATAAACGTTCGGAAAAACTGAATAAAAAACAAAAAGGTGTCGTTAAAAGAAAAACTCAAAATGAAAGGACGAGAATATCTGTTTGCTGATGTTATGATAGTTGCTTTGCACAACTGCCGCTAGCGCTAGGATCACATTTTGTAATTCGACGTCGAATCTCGATTTACGACGCCTTCAGCCCGTCGTAAATGGAATCGTCGTGTTAGCCGGTGCGCATGCTCATTGACTCTCGTCGAATCTCCAAATTCGAAGATTCGACGTGGACTCTCCCAGACCATGAATACCCCTTTTATTATAACTGCGGCAACCACAGAGAGTTGTAACCAGACCAAAATCGTCTGCCACATACCAGCTGACGTGGCATCTTCTCAATCAAACTAGTAGGCTTCCAGGTTTTTGGCTTTATCCCTCATCGGGTGGGCGACCCCCGACTCAGTCCAGGCCCGTCCCGACTCAGTCCCGCTAGTGAAAGGCATGCGAAGGTTATGTTGTGAAGGCCTGCTGTCTGTGCAGTGCTATAAGATCAGATATCCATCGTTGTTTTTTAATAGTCCTTGCAGCAAACAAAAGACGAGGGGAACATATTATTATCTCCCATTATTGAGCCCAAGGATCGTGAAGAGTTGTAAGAAAAATTTTGGTACATAGTCCATATTTTGGTTCCATCCATTTTCCATATAGATAAATGAGCACGTGACCAGAAAGTTGAGGTTCTAAAAATAATTTGTAGGCCCGTGTTATGACGTTTGAGAAATACCAACATAGTAATTACATAAATCAAAAGACATGCCAAAGACACGCCACCTACCGAAGGTTTATGGAAGCTACATCTATAGTTCTCTTGAAAAACTGAATCCCCATCTCTTTGGCTACCACCTTTGATAATTGACTCGCTCATGTCTAAACTAACACTAAACACATAACGACGGTGACCAACTCTACGGAGTACTCTTATCGCTTTCATGTTCCAACGGAACTGAGTCGTCTAACCGCTCAAACCGTAGCAGGATCGAGTCGGGCAATTACAAAATCTCTCTTTCACCAGTTGGGATTGTCATAATATGACAATAATATGACAATAAATATTATGTTTCCATGGATTGACAGCCGTTGCTACAATACCCTTTTCAACAAATAATTCAGAATATTCTTTTCCTTCCATTATAATGTCAGATTTCGTTGAATAAAGCTTATTCGAAGTTCCAATTTACACTTCAGGGATCGAGTCGGGTGTCGCCCCATCGGGTACTTCTGACTTCCGATCACTCCTCTAGATGATGAGAGCTTCAAGCTAATGGTCTCACACTCAGCACATTTAGGCGTCAAAACAAGTTAGTCTCCCTTCCTTCCCAACTTTGAAGATTCAAAGTGTTCAGGATGAGCTTCACATGGTACCTCATACATTTTGTAGCCTCAGGATTAATAACGGCTCTTTCCCAGAGCAAACAGCGAATCACTAAAATATAAATTTCCAAATACCAGTTAGCGACAGATTTCGGACAACATTCAAAAGCAGTTCGGAGATTGATGGTATAGTGATTTTTGGAGACATTTTTTCGGATTTTGAGTGATTGACCCTAGGTGGTCCGTGGTCCTCTATCAATTGCATTGATTGCTAGATTGATTATTTTCGTGACATTATAATCGAACGAAGTTTGGGGCTGGCGTTTGATGAACAAGTTTGATGTTTGAGAACAATTATTATGGATACAAGGAAGGCTTGTTCCAAATTAAAGGTAAACTTTGATTTCTCAAATTCACTTGTATACAAGAGTGAACACGAAGGAAGACTGTCGTATCGAATTCGTTCGGTCTCAATGAATCGAATTTCGCCGTGAATGCTTTTACCGAGGAAACTTGAGTGATAGAAATGGACAGTTGTGTAGTGAGGTTTCAGAGGTTGCGGCCAGCCTCGCTTGATTGACGTTGACATTTTAGACTCAAAGAGCTTCCCATCCCCGTCCATCGCATCAGCCTAAACCCCTGGTGTAATGACTCATACTTTCAACTGTGTAGTTCTCCAATAAAGGTCGAGGGAAACCCTGAGTGACTCACCATGCACGGTAGGTAAGGTGAGGTACGGGGAACAGTGACATCAGTTGACGTCACCTTTTTCCACCCTCCTCTTGCCTTGTCAAGTCCATATAAAAGGAGGACTCAGGGCTTCCCCTTTATGCATTCGTCTTCGAAAACTCGACTTGTTTATTTCTCGATCTACCTCGCCTCTTCTCTGAAGCCCACAGTTCATCGGAGGGTCTCGGTATGCGATAAAGCTCATCGCGCCGGCTTCTGCTCCCATTTACCCTAGTCGTCGTCTGCCTCCAACTAGGTATAGGTAAATGTGGTGCATCCCCCGGGTCGGCGAGCAATCGCGCCTAGGAATGTATCCGAGCTGGCGATCTTAACACTCTTGCACACGGTCTGCGGTTACCCGCGCCGGGCATCGAGTGTTGTCCCGTCCTTTGTCTTCGTTGAGTAGGAACCAATCAAATCGACAATCAGAAGGAAGCCGATCGCCTTCACGCTCCGACACGCAGTCATAACATTGGTGACCCCGACGTGATTTGAACACGCAGATTGAACACGCTGATTCAATGATGCAAGTTCTGTAGAGGCATTGAGACTGCTGGTAATCGAGATGTGGGCAGGGGTAAGGGGAGCAATGAATTTATAACCAAGTAAAAAGGGGTGTAAAGGGCGCGAATTTAAACAAAATTTAATTTGAGTCAACACAGTATAAACGAAGTAAATAGGTCTTACACTATATTCACAAAATCCAATAAACTGAGGTGACCTAAGTGGAGCAAAATTCAAATGAATACAATCAACATTGAAGAAATTAACAAAAAAGTGCTTAATTGAGTCTATTAAACACAAATAATTCTCTAAATATTCGGATTCTTTCCTACAAAAGTTGTAATTTACAAAATTATTCACAGTATCAATGACAAAAATAGCCAATTTGCTGAGACCAACCTTTATCCATGACAGCACGGCACGATAATCTATCAAAAACGATGTTCGATCAATCTTAAAGTTAGTAGGCAATGGAATCATCTGTTCCACGAGGTCAATGAGAAGCAGTTCCAAGAGTGTCTGATTCTTCAGAGACGCAACACGAGACTTTGAGGTTGCCAATCGAGTTGAAGCATATCGATTGTAGTCAAAAGATTGAAGGTACGCGCAAGGGCCATATGAACACGCAATTACAGACGAATGCATATTACAGTCAGTTGCAGGAGCCTGTAAACCTGATCCGGACAAACAGATAAAGTTGTGGGGATCAAGCGAGGCGACATTCCCCAGAGAATGAATGAAGGTTGTGGGAGAAGTGGACTTCATCTCCTCCACTTCGCCGCGATGTTGGAACCAGAGATCACGTGCCATGGATTAACCCATAATGTACTACGGGGTACTTTTCTAGATCGTGGGATATTTATGCAATGCCCGACGATCTGTCAAATTCTTTACAAATAAGTTCCTTTGAAAGTCGACTTAGAATGAGAACAAAGGAATGAAGCATACAAGAATTCCATCTCTTAGTTATCTCTATGTGATGAAAAAGGTTAAGTAACAGTGGCTTGGATCCGAGAGATAGCGCTAGTGAGCAACCTAATCTCATGTAATTCGACCCTCTAGAGCCAGCTATCCGAATCAAGATGAGCTACGTACCAGACAAAAACTTCTCTCTTTCGTCTTTCCCTAGCTTCAAAACAGTCAGCAAAAAGTCACTGATAAAAATCAACGCAGTAATTCCTTTACTCGAGTAATGTAGCTTGATATTACCTTCAACATCTAGCTTCCCTTGGCTATCCGTGGTTGTTCACTCAGGCTGGGAGTTTTTGACATTTTCATGTCTTTGCCCTGGCACATAGCACAAAAAACTGTCACGAAATTGCGTAACGAAATTGTGTTACAGTGCCTTTATAATGATTTCCGCTTACAACGACCCCGTTGTTAGGTTTGTTCCTTTTCTACACTTTTTAACCCACAAAAATCGTTCACCACTCGTTGGAAAGCTCTCGATTTAACGAACATTTTCATGTTCTCCATAACATATTGACTATACGAATAGCGGAGCTATGAGCATAACTGTTCTCATATTTTGTTTACAAACTAATGATCGTGAGTGTAGAAGATAATTTATCCGGAATCGTCTATTTTATTGAAATTAGGTACCTACCTACCTCTTAATATTAATAATTGTGTCAATTTGTAACATAATATATCTACACTCTTTCGTAGTACCTACCTCTTTACATGGTACATGTGATGTTCAATAATTTCGGTAAACAGCCAGTGAGATAAAAGCTAAGTAGAGTAGACAACAGCAACGCATTGTAATAACGTAGTTATTACGTTAATGATTCGTTTCACATTCTGACAACAACGGAGGGTGGGTTATAAAATCCTATAGTGAGGTAAAAAGCAGTAGGTAAAGACATGAAAATGTCCCAATGCGTTGCAGACTCGTATGCAAGCGTTTTTTTTTAGTAAATTCCACTTTCTATCGAGCGAACTGTGAAGTGTTACCATCCAATGATGAACCTACGCTAGATTCAGAGCGAGCCACTTGTGTTTCAATCAACCACCAACAAGCATAAAGGTAGTAATTGTTTCCATCCAATTTTTGGTAGGTGATGATTTAAACTCCCACCAAGTGCCTTATTCCATCCTGTCATTACCTACTTTTACTTACCGTTGATGTAACTTTTTGTAATGTATAATATATTATATTGACGACTCAAAAGAATTGAATGAATAATAATAATAGGGGTTATTTAGATTTAGTTGACTTTAATATTATATATTATATATACTTACCGTTGATGTAACTTTTTGTAATGTATAATATATTATATTGACGACTCAAAAGAATTGAATGAATAATAATAGGGGTTATTTAGATTTAGTTGACTTTAATATTATATATTATATATACTTACCGTTGATGTAACTTTTTGTAATGTATAATATATTATATTGACGACTCAAAAGAATTGAATGAACAATAATAATAGGGGTTATTTAGATTTTTGTCTAGCGGAGGAATTTTTTTGTAAGTACCTACCTACTCTGTCTAGTATAGTTGTAAGTGCCTGATCTGTGATATTTTTGTCTTCGTGTTTTTTTGTTATATTTAAAAATTAATTATTAGTGGTGTGAATGTTTTTTTAAATCCTAGAATCCCAACTGGGCGAACCTAAGCAGAAACTGCAAACCAAAACTTGGAAGCACAGTAATGTATTTATTCATTTTGTAGGTTTTCTTCTTTTTTACAGGTTTTTCAACAACTCTGTGTTCGGACTCAGAATTCTTCCAAATAAAAATAATACTTCACATTCTTCTTAGGTTACACAAACTATGATACATGCCTACATGATTTCGGGATATGAGAACGGGAATTTTCGAAGTCAAAAGGGGGTGGGGGGTGTCATCTTTTACATACAAAGGAATTCCTTCGTGTTCAGTCCTTAATTCATCCACCCCATACTCCTCCATGAAATTTTACTCGGTAGCTTCTGAATAAAACTCCGTGATTCCAGGTTGGCTTTTATAAAGTAGGTACCTCCCTTCACTGACAGTATTACGAATGTACTAGGATATTTGTAATTTTTGCTCCAGGGATGCTGGAAGAGAGGGTCTCCAGGCCCTGGTCAGTAAACAAAATCATCAATCAATCAATCTTCTATACAAGATACTGTTTCAAAAAGTGCTATATCTACTTCGTTTGATTTCAAAAAGTACTAGACGCCACGTTTTGTTTCAAAAAGTACTATATCTATAAATCAGATATTTCAAATCTCGTTCAAAATTATTTTAAACTTTGAACTATTTTACATTTTTTCCGAAAATATTTATTATTATTTAGAAACTTACCAAAAATAACACCATTGGCTTATAGAACGTTTTTCAGGTCGCTATGGTTTTTTCACGTTTGACTAAAACGAATGTGCCTAGTACCTTTTGAAATCAAGCTCCTCCATTGCTTTCTCATTCTATATTGACATGTTTCCTTTCAAGGTACATATTTTCTCCCGACCCTCACTGTCTCTAACATCAAGTTGGTGTATGAAGCTACTCACATCCCTGAAAACGACGTGGGAATATAACAACATGGACGTAACCAGAGAGTGTCGGTTAATGGTCTGTGTGGAGGGCTTTGTCCGGCACAACAAAAAGGCGGATAGGCACTCAAAGACAATGCCTGCTCTCAATCCTCCTTCTCATTACAATGGAACTCGGTCACCGGGTGAAATTTCATCGAACGCGATGATCAAATCCCGCATTGTAGCTGGAATCATCTGAATGAGATAATCTCCACCTCAACTTGAATGTAGACTTAGTTCACTAAACTTGGGATTCAATATGCTGCACCTAACAAAAACCGATATAGTGAGCTGTCATGAGAACGTCATCTTGTATTTCAAAACCTTGGTTTCCAATATTTGTCGTGATTGGTTTGTTGCAATAATGAACCTTCAAAACCGAACATGAAATTTTATAACTCCCCCATAATTTTCAAATTTTACGTTTCAAGGTCGCGGAATCTGATGGTTGACTGACAGGTGTCAGCCTCCACTTAGCTTAATTGTCATGGACCAAACTCGTTGACAGTTGGTTCTGCTTATTTGAGATCTACATTATTGAAACTTCAGTTGGACCGAAGTAGAAGACATCTGGTGCTTCCATGGGCCTGAAATTGATGAATGGGTCTTATTTGTCGTCTTCGTTATGGTATACAGGGTGTCCGAGAAAGATACGGCCAAACTTCAGGAGTCAATTCTACAAGTAATTTGCAACAAAAAGTGTAACATAGCAATTTTCTTTTAACCCCTTGCATTTACAAGTTTTTTCAATTTGAAGATTTTTTTCCTATGTTGAACCTTGTCTCACTATAATGAATAAAGCTCCCTCATTTTACGTGGAAATTCAAATCAGATTACACCGCTGAAAAGAACATTAAATTTCCCATCAGATGAGCTACAATACACATTTTTAACCTTGCATCTAGTTAGATTTTTTAAGGTGGAGGAGACCCCCAAATCCTCAGGCCAAACCGTCGATTCCGTTGAAAAAAATCCACGTTTTTCCGAGTTTAAACTCAAATTTCTCCCTTAAATTTGATTATAAAATATTTTTTGACTATACCGTTGGAAACCTGAGATTTTGAGAATGTTTTTGCTGAACACCCCATCGATTTTCATTTCCTTGACAGAGTTGGGTGGAAATCTCTTGAGAATTTCGTCAAAAAACTCGGAAATTGCAAAGTTGTAAGTTTGGACTAGAAAAAATCTAACTAGATGCAAGGTTAAAAATGTATATTGTAGCACATCTGATGGGAAATTTGATGTTCTTTTTAGCCGTGTAAATAGATTTGAATTTTCACGTAATATGAGGGAGCTATAATCATTTTAGTGAGACCAGGATCAATATACGAGAAAAAAATGTTTAAATTGGAAAAAACTTGAAAAATACGGGGTTCAAAGAAAATTTCTAGGAGACATTTTTTGTTGCAAATTACTTGTAAAATCGACTCCTGGAGTTTGGACGTATCTTTCTGGGACGCCCTGTATATTAACTTGATTGTCGGTTTATGTTAGGTATGAATGAGCTGAAGGATGCCTGGTGCCTTCACTTGGAGAAGAATGTTATTTATTGAGAATGGTGCAGGTCATTTTGAAGAGTCCGTAGAGTGAAGTAGTTATACTCGTAATATTCTACCCCCGCTATACAAATTCACAATCACTAAATACCAAACGTTATTTTGAGCCTCACGACTATAATACATTATCTTCAATATAACAGTTGAAAATAATGGTATTTCAATATTACTATTATATTATCTTTGATAGCTACTATTATTTGTCTTTATAAATAATAAATGAACTGTTTTTAACATCAGATGAACATTAGATTCTGAACAGAAAATTGAAGAACCGTTGAAATATAATTAGCAGAGTTTCTATATTCGTTTTTCTCCCTGGATTCGAAATAAACAGCACCTTCTTAGTTGTTCGTCTGCTTTTTGGTCAATGAACTGACGAGCAATTCGAAAAGCAGGCCAATAAAGAGCTAAATTAAAACAACAGACAACAAATTCCTAGTAAAAGGAAACAGTAAACAAAACAAACATGTTCCGTGTTTCTTGAATTTTAGCCGAAGGATCTAAGCAGTAACCATCCAGGGGGCCCTCTGGCGAGGCCCGAGTTATTTCACACTAGGGAATACCATACCCCCGTTATGGTTTCCACCATTTTGCCATACACCTTACATAAATGGTACGGAAATTTACAAAGCCTTTCATGTTTGTTTACATTTAATGAGTCATATTATTACTTTTTGAAATAAACATGTTATCTATCTATCTATCTACATAAATGGTGGTTTCTTTTGAAATGTCGTCCTCGAGATCATTTTTTGTGGGATCAGAGTGACCAGGAACCCAACGATTTCTGCTTTTTACGCTCCCTGCGTTTAATGAAAAATATGAATTCTCGGAGGACGCAACCCAAATGTTTTTCCAAAGGGCGTCCGACATCTGTTAGTAATTAATTTCACCGCTCGAGCGCGGCGCGGTGATTACAAATTTAAACGTGGAGACAGAAATGGGAGGAGTGATAGAGAGCAGGGAAGACCCACCATAACCCAACTGAGTTGGAGAGTGGCCGTGCAAATATTTGACCTGGCTCTGTGTACTTAGAGTTTGTTCCAACATCCACTGCCAGGAGTAGCCTTTGTGATCACTTCCCTCCTCGACCGTTTCGGCGAAAACTTGAAATTTTCCTCCGCTTCGAGTTTGAGTTTTTCGAAAATCTCCAATTTGATGAAGAGCAACATCGAGTAGGTTTTGGTAGATGCTATGATAGGTCTAGTACGAACGTTTTTCATATTTCTCAAAGCTAAATATGCTTCCGAGTCCACCTAGGTAGCGGAAGCTTTGTTTTCGTTTTTCAAGGTTGAATAAAAAATGTTCCCTAAAATCAAAATTTCCACTCGCGTTTTACGTTTTAGACCTTTCTGAACAATTTTGGTTCCGTTTCTGTCTGTCTGTGTGTCTGTCTGTCATGAAATCCTCGCCACAGCCATATTTTCTAAATTCTCATCCGATTTCGATGACATTTTTAGAGATTGCGAAAGTTGGAGTGCAGATAGTCCCCAATGAAAATCTGACTGATAATAGCCGCTGCGCATGCGCAAACATGTATTTCCTGGTTACAGCCATAACATCTACATTTCCCGTCTTATTTCAATGAAATTTTCAGGAATTATGCGAGTTGGGGTGGAGATGATCCCCTAAGAAAATCATGGCCCCAAAATGAATGTACTTTGTGCGCAAGGGCAAACGTAAAATGCTTGTAATAGCTTTAACTTCTACATTTTCTAACAAAATTCAGAGATTGTGCAGATTAGCGAGTAGACGGTCCCCTATGAGGGTAGTGGAAGGTACTTAGATATTGATGTTTTGAGATTAACTACTATGCTTCGGATCATCTATACAATCGGGTTATGGATACGAGGAAGCTATGTGCCACACCCACTTGGCAGACATTTTTTGTTTAGTTTCCCAAAAGTTGAAATTGAACAAAAGTAAATAGAAAATCCAATCTCGTAGCCTTTTCTTTAAAAAAATCATGGTTTTAGATTGAAATACACAGGGTGTATTTCAAACGAAAGAACCCATCCTACCCAAATTTGATCAACCCAAGTAAATTTAAAGTCTACGCCGATTCAACCTGTAGATTTCGCTTCCAACCTGAGGAAATCGAGGAGAAACCAGCCCAGAAAAAAGGCCCAAGTGGCGAAGGTAACTTTCCCAGACTATAAAAGCTCTTTTAGGAGAATGCCCAGAGGTGTAGCGCAGCTTTTAACCCCGGCAACTCCACCGCTAGCGATCAGCTTCCTCGGTCCCTGTGGTCAATCAACCGATTGGATCTCTGTGGGTTTGTTCTGAAGGGGAGACGAAGGTTATCCATTTCCGATGTGGATCCATAAGTGAATACCTCAGTTTCAACTGGCGAAGGGCAGTATTCGTACTCCTAAGGGAATGAGTTCGTATATCAAAAACTTCATATCATGATTTCATAGGAATATAGCTATGGATATTTTTCTACTAGATGGACTTCCGTAGGGACCCTGAAACGTTTCGATTTGAGTTTTTCCCGGCGGAGGTTGCAATACAAACATAAACCTTCCTTTTCAGTAGTATTGCAGCTAAAGCTATTTTTTACCCCTCGAGATGAAGAAATGTATTGTTTAAAATATACATTCGAGTATATATACTTAAACATAACACCTTTTACGCCCATGAGTACTTAGGTACTACCTACCACACCATACTGCCTTCACACCTTCACAATGAAGTTTATTAGAAAGAACTAAACGTTTCAGACTTGATTCGAAAAATAGAGAGAAAAATTCCAAAAAAAAAAAAGAAAAATTCCTTGATTTGAAAAATTTCCATATTTTCATATGGAAATTTGATTACAGGTTGCGCAGAAAGCAAAACTGAATACAAATCGAAGAAATGAACAGCGATCGCATTTTAGTCCGATAAAATTTGAACGGAGATTATACCTCTTTTGTGATTCACACTCATGATTCTGTTTTATCGAAGGAAAACCCTTAAGTACTCGTAGGGACCGAACGGTTTGTCCTACAGAGCTCCGGGTGGTCTCAAAATTTTTTAAAAATTCAATACTATTTAAAATTGGTGAAAAAACGATACCTTTATTTCGAGAGTTTTCGAGCTAGGGCACTCTTGAAAATTTCAACCCTCAATTTTCACCCCTTAGAAGTGACTGACATCAACCAAAAGCTTCGCGGCACAACTAGACCCCAAACGGAGCCCATAAACCACATTTGAACCAAATCGGTCCAGTTTTGCTAAGAAAAGTGCCGCGTACGGCGGAAGGACGGAAAATTTTTTATATGATTTTCGGATTCTACGTACCTTGAAACAAAAAACATCAAATTTTGAGGGGGGTTAAAGTTTTTTTCTTGCTCAATTCCAAAGGCTTATTATTGAAAATAATAAACCAGAATGACAAAATAACCTCCCGAAGCCGTTTTTTGCCGTAATAACGAGATCATAAACTTCGTTATAGTGCGACCATTATTTCAGCGTTGAATCTTTCCTGAGTTTTTGCTTTGCTTCATCTTTTTCGGGTCTTCAACTCTATTGAGAAGGTGGTGCTGCCTGGAGGTGGAGCGAACCCGTTTTTTTTCCCTCAATCAACTTGTCAGCTAGAAGATTGAACACTCCCGCCTCCTCCACCTATCGCCTTCCCCTGTGAAATTGCCATACTCGGAAAATAACTGTTGATCCTTCTCAGTGCCCTGGTGTGAAACTTATAGTCTAAAACAAGATTAATAATGCCCCTCCCATCTAACCTTCTCTCCTTCAACTTGTACGGTGTTAGGCATTTTCTTCATACACTTTTAAAATATCTAACTTGGTTTCACAAGGTCTGACGGACAGCTTTTTCTTTCCTCTCATCACCTAACACCAGTAGGTATTATTCTACCTGCCAGTTACCCTTACGGCTTCAATAACATTAATCAGACTTCTAAATTTATATCGTCCGGAAAAGCAGAAGAACCATCAAATGCGCCCTCATCCCAGTTACTTCGTGCTTCTAACCCTTATCTTGGCAAGAAAATTTCAAATCGACCAATCGCTCCAATAATTTAGTTTATTGATGCCTCATACGCTCAGAAACAAGGGGAAAATGCTTTTAATAAATCGTTATGTCCTTAGGCCATAGCAATCGTCAAATTTTAAAATATTGCTTTAAAGCTACATTTCCTAGTTACTGATTCCGATAGCATGGGCCATCGTATGGAAGTCGCTTTAAAGCTACATTGCCATGTTACCGATTCCGATAGCATGGGCCATCGTATGGAAGAACCTCTGGTCGAGTTCTTGTAATTTCTGGTTTGGTGCCACACCACTTTCGGAGGTCACCCAACGCCTTTGATTATTGGAAATAATAAACCAAAATGTACACTGGGAGAGTCATTTTACCTCAAACTTGAAAATTTGTCAGATTCTGCGGAGCAGTACGTAACACCAACCTCGGATTCTCATGCCGTCAGAGGGTGGGCCAATTATTATTCAAATGACCAAATCGGCCTAAATTGGGTATAACATCCCATAGGAAGAGTAGAGTAATGTTTCCTCTCATATCCAAACACATTGCTCAACCCCTTGCAACCTTTGACTTGGATAATGATAGCTAAAATTCACACATTTTACCACATGTGTTTTTACGGAGTACAAAAGTACCTACTACAGTGGAAAGCTATGTCTAACGAACCCGAGGTAGGTATCCTTGGTGACAAAAACGCTATCCGTGTTTGATGAGTTTTATCCTCGATCATAACATAAATGATTTGCGGGTCTGAGGGTGTCCCCCAGATTTCATTCCATTAAAATGGTCCATCACGAACAACTACCACTGACGTCCATTTTGAAAAACGATGTCAAAGGGGGAAGGGGGTGTATGAGCACCGCTATCCAAAAGATGTATTGATACAGACGAGATAGATCGAGAAAATGGTCGTAATGACGATGGTTTGTTTGGACGTTAAAAGTTCACTCGTACCAAGAAGGCACATCAACAAAATAAATTGAAATTGCAAAAGAAATTGCGGCGCTCAGGCATGGTGAGCCCAAGAGGGTTAAACGTGAAAAATTTACAACAATTTCAAAGGTTTCTGACAGATTTCAGTAAATTGAGCCATTTTCATTTCAGCCATTGATAGTGGCTATAAACTTCTTAATAATTTTTTATGATGAAAACTGTGAATAATGATTGTTAATGAATTTCAGTAATGCGATGCCAGAAAATTGCTTGTTCACAAGTTGATTATCAAGCATACAAGTACATTGTTACGATCATATGTTCGAACGGTGAGAGGTGGGATTACCCCTTGAGTTGTACAGGCGTAACGAAAATATTTTGCGAGAATAGGCTGCTCAAATCTATTGTTCTTCGTAACCTGGTATACAGCTTTTTGGGGGTCACTGCGAGTTTTTAGAGATAAGTCAGATCAGTTACTTGAACGATAAGACCCACTTCTCTACCGATCGTCGTAGGGAGGTGGAATTGGGTGAACTGTCTCTTCGAGAACTCTGAGAGCGATCCGGATAAAGACAGAACAGTTACGAGCGCAGGTTTTTAGTTGGAAGCGTCTTGAGGATCTCTACGGAAGAGAACACAGGATGTGATCTTAATCTATTTGGTTGATAAAGCTAAAACCTCTAATTACCTAATTTGGTACTTTTAGCCATTATCTTGGCAATGTAGCTTTAAATCAATGTAGCTTTCCACGTCAATCAAAAAATCCCGAAACAGGATTATTCGTTTTTTTCTTTTTTCCTCTCGAGTACCAACCTTGGAGAATGTGGATAACCAGCCAGAGAAGGTTATATAGTTGTTTTTCTGAAAAACCCCGGGAAGGTCGGGTGTACTGATCTGCTCCAAAAACACACTTTTGCAGGTTCATTTTAAGCCATTTTTGCTTCCGAGTCTACCAAGGTAGCGGAAGCTTTGTTTTCACTTTTCAAGGACGAAAAAAAAAAGTTCTCCAAAATCAAAATTTCCACTCGCGTTTTGCGTTTTAGACCTTTCTGAACAATTTTGGTTCCGTGTCTGTCTGTCTGTGTGTCTGTGTGTCTGTGTGTCTGTCTGTCTGTGTGTCTGTGTGTCTGTCATGATTTCCTTGTAACGCGCATAACTATACGAAGTTATTGTCCGATTTCTATGAAATTTTCAGGGATAGTGCGGGTTGGTGTGTAGACGGTCCCCTATGAAAACCATCATCCTCGGACATATAGAAGCGACTGCGCATGCGCAAACGTGAATTCCTTGTAACAGCCATAACTTCCACATTTTCCATCCGATTTCAATGAAATTTTCAGGGATGTTACAGATTATTGATTAGATGGTCCTCTATGAAAATCATCACCTTCGAACTGATAGTAGTCACTGCGCATGAGCAAACGTTAATTTTCTTGTAACGGCCATAACTTCTACATTTTCCATCCAATTTCGATGAAATTTTAAGGGATGTTACAGATTATTGATTAGATGGTCCCCTATGAAAATCATCACCTTCGGACTGACAGTAGCCACAGCGCATGCGTAAACGTGAATTCCTTGTAACTGCCATAACTTCCACATTTTCCATTCGATTTCAATGAAATTTTCAGGGATGTTACAGATCAGTGTTTAGATGGTTCCTTATGAAAATCATCACCCCCGGACTGATAGTAGCCGATGCGCATGCGCGAACGTGAATTGCTTGTAACAGCCATAACTTCCACAATTTCTACCCGATTTCGATGACATTTTCAGGGATTACGCGGATTAGGTTGTAGATGGTCCCCAATGAAAATCAAGGCCTTAAAATTTACAGTAGCCTCTGCGCATGCGCAATCGTAAAATACTTGTAACAGCCGTAACAGTTGCGTCTGAGGTGAGGATCTCAAAGCTGCAACAAACCCCTCTGTAGATCAGTAAGCAAAGTACTGGACTCACACCCAGGAGTTCTAGGTTCGATTCCCAGTCTTGCAATGAAATTTTTTGATTCCAATCACTACCGCACTTACATTTTTCGTCCGAATTTGATGAAATTTTCTAGGATTGTCCAGATTAGCGTGTAGATGGTACCCTATGAGGGTAGTGAAAGGTACTTAGAGATTGGTGTTTTCAGATTAACTACTATGCATCGGATCATCTATATAATCGGGTTATGGATACGAGGAAGCTATGTGCCACACCCACTTGGCAGACGTTTTTCAGTTATGATGAACCCAGATTTTTCCTTCAGTTTCACAGGTTATTCAGGAACGTACTGAAGCTACTCCTTAGTAGAGAATTTAAGGGTTGAACTTACGATAAATCAGAAACACGAGTGTGAATCGCAAAAGAGGCCTAATCTTCGTTCAAACTTCAGCTGAACGAAATGGGATTCTTCAAGTTGGTAGGCGGTAACAATGGCAAAGTCGTGTTCTTTGCAGACGAGTGATCTACATGGAGGAATAATAAACCATTGTGTAATAATTTGCAGAGTTTTTTCTATAATGCTCAAGAGCTCATCATTTTGGAAATTTAGGGCTCTTTCCAACGGTGTAATAAAATTTGAATTTGTATGGTATGTATTTTAGAGGAATTTTAGTGCCACAAGATCGAAAACACGAAAAAACTGAAAGTGAAAAATGGCTTTTTGAGCGTGTTAAAAAAGTGGTAGGTAAGTGGAAAAAAAATGTTGTAATTCGATTTCTTAAGTATTGTTTATTCAATTGGGGACACCAAGATACGAAGTATTTCAAAAACAAACTATAAGAAACACTTCACAGAACATGTTTTTATATTTTCATGCAATACACTGACCGGTTTTTGTTCCAGCAGAGTTTGCTGCTGGAAAGGCGAATTTGAATGAATCTACGTGTATCACGTAAAGGGATGTTGGATGTCATACAGTTTATCATGTAGACATGGATGTATTTTATCGCTTGGGCTCATAAAAAATTGTTGAGTTCATTGTATAATTTAAGAGAGAGAAAAAACACTTTATTAAACATAACAGAAGGAACAAATGTGGACAAGGACTCGAGTAGTTGTTTGCCAAAAATGCAAATTGATTTATGCCAAAGGGTTTGTTTTGCGAGCGTGCGAGCAGACGAGCGTGAACGTGTGAGGCGTTAATCTTGTGAGAGTATAATTTAATGATTCGCACTACGTGCCACACCCACAAGAAAGCTATTCTATCATAAAGCTAATATTTCAATCTTCTCAAAATTAGCTTCGAAGATTAAAAAAAAAAATTTGCTCATTAACTAGTAATGGACTTTTTAACATTCATGTTTTCTCTACGAAAATTAATGCATATTCGATATGAAAAACATGGTCTAAATAGTAGGCATAATCAAAGTTCGTTGCTCCCATTTGACTTGAACTGGCTGAATATAGCTGGTGGGCGAGGCATCTCAGAACCGGGTTTAAACTCTTAAACATGAGCTCAGACGTTGATAAACGCCACAGCCAAGCTGGAGGTTAGAGAGGAGTTTAAGTAGGGAATCTGAAAAAGAAATTCTTTCCCATCCTCGACGCCCATCAACCAACCTCCGGCCTCGCTCCAGTTGAAATTGAATGGACTTAACGTCTAGAGGGCAAAGAAATGCCGGATCATCTATTCCAGAGGTTTTCCAATTTGCTTCCCAGCGCTTCGAGAGATGTGCTCCTTGCGAATCCCAGGACAGCGCAGCCTCTCACCGCCGAGGCTGAGGGAACGAAGGATTATTAATAGTAGTGACGGGAAGAGCTTCGGGAGCTGGAATTTTCAATTAGAAAGAGGTGTTCTCGATTCGAATGAATCCTCCTCTCCTGTAGTGAAGGTTATAGATAGGTTCCCTAATATAGCTTCTGCTAATGAGTGTGGAAGGTTATGAATTGCTTCCTCTCTCACCGTTTCCACCTATTTCACTGTCGAGAGCCCCCCTCTTTGGTAAGTACTGCTTCAGCTCTTCTGAAGGTAACCAGTGAACCGACAGAATCTGTTGGAATCCCGATAAGTGAACAATTTATTCCCAAAAAAATAAATCGCTACTTGTGTAACTGGTTCTACATGTAGAAAAACTGGTTCAACCATGTGTGTACAGGTTCTATGTAGAATTTACAAAAGAGGTCGCTCTAATCACTACTGTTGAGTCGGGATAACGTATAAAGGGAGTGAACAGAAATGCAAATGAATATGTGCTTGATGAGGCTAAAATATTTAAAACGCTGAAAATTATTACACAACGGTTTATTATTTTTCTATATAGATCACTCGTCTGCAAAGAACACGGCTTTGCCGTTGTTACCACCTACCAACTTGAAGAAAAACATCGATTCCATTTCGGTGAGATAAAATTCGAACGGAGATTAGGCCTCTTTTGCGATTCAAACCCGTGTTTCTGATTTATCGTAAGTCCAACCCTTAAATTCTCGTAAGGAGCGTACTGTTTGTCCTACAGGGCTCCGCGTGGTCTCAAAAAATTCTAAAAATTCTATAGAATCTTAAATTGATGGAAAAAACAATACCTTCATATCAAAAGTTTATTGATTTAGGGCGTTTTCAAAATTTCAAACCTTATTTTTCAACCCTTAGAAGTAACCTACATCAACCAAAATCTATGGAGCACAACTAAACCCCAAATGGAGCCTACATGTCAAATTTCATCAAAATCGATCAATGTTAAATCGGAAAAGTGCCACTTACGGCGGACGGACGGCCAGATTTTTATTCGATATTTGGATTCTACGTACCTTGAAACGTAAACCAACAAATTTTGAGGGGAGGTTAAAAAAAAAATTTTCTTGGTCGATTCCAAAGGATCATTATCGAAAATAATAAACCAAAATACAGAGCTTCCTCGTATCCATAACTCGATTGTGTAGATGATCCGATGCCTAGTAGTTAATCTCAAAACATTAGGTAATCTTTAAGTACCTACCACTTTCACAACAATCAATCAGCACAATCCCCGAATATTGTTGGAAAATGTAGAAGTTATGGCTGTTACAAGGATTTCACGTTTGCGCATGAGCACAAAATACTTCCAATTCGGGGGCCATGATATTCATAGGGAACCATCTTCACCCCCAAACCCGCACAATTCCTGAAAATTTCATCGAAATCAGATGAGAATTGTATTCATTCATGAATAGAATTCATGAATGAGTAAGGAATTCATTACAGACACACACAGACAGACGCAGAACCAAAATTGTTCAGGAAGGTCTAATACGTAGAGCGCGAGTGGAAAATTCGATTTTGGAGAACTTTCTTTTTTCAACCTTGAAAAGTGAAAACAAAGTTTCAGCTACCTTGGTAGACTCGAAAGCAAACAGGGGGGTACACACACGAGCCTGAGACACGACATCTTTTTTTTTTTACTAGATCAACAGGCAACAGGCAGGGGCGTTCAAAATTCAAAATTTAGGCGCCTACAATTACAGCATTAGTTAATCAAGATCCAAGTACCTAGTCAAGAAAAGGCAGCGTAAAACAAGTGGATAACGATTTTGTAGGTGGAAAACCGACTGAGTAAGATTAATTTTCTTTCGAACGTACTCCACGCAATTCACAATACAAGTTTTAAAACTATAAATTAATTTTGTCCAAAAAAAAGTTGTTGAACCAGTGAGTCGTGATGGGACGTCGCGTGAAACTGGGAATTGGGAGCAAAGGGCTTCGGAATTCGTATGGCAACAAAAGAAGAAGAGTTTGGTGAAGGGATGTTCCGAGGTTTCTCAGGTCAACGATTTGCAAAGGGTCGGATAGCCGAGTTCCAACGAGCTTTGTGTCCGGAGGGAAGGGCGAAGGAAGGATTTCCAAGGCTCCAAGGGAGAGCAGCTGAGCGTCCAAAGGTAAAATTGACCGGAAAACCGGACAGTTCGCCACCGTTGGAAGGAGACAAAACCGAGAGAAATTAACCGTATTGTGTTGAACGAGGAAAAGGCCTTCACTGGGTCTAATGGGTCAAACCGCCCTCACCATCGCGAGACCGCCGTGCCTCAGAGGAACGCTCATTCATTCACGTCTTCCCAATTTCAACCTTCTGAGGCTAATGGTTTATTGCCCAGAAAACTAACTACTGTAATACCCATTTCCACTCGCAAGAATTTACCAACTTATATTTAGTTGTGCAGGTACGAAATGATGGCATACAAACATAGGTAAGCAAAAAATTCCTGTTACATCAACTTTAAATTGTAGAAAATTCTCTCGGATAAGCAGGTAAAGTATTGCTCCCCAGTCTACCAAGGTTGCAAAGCCATTGTATTCACATTTGAAGTTGAAAAAAAGTCACCCCAAAATCCTTTTAACGGGCTAAACCATTTTTTTAATTAATTAATTCGGCATTAAGTATGCAGGGTATATACATCCATAATACACTCAACAAGTTAGAATTTAAATAAGTATTATTTATAACTAACTACATAGCACTACAGGCCGATGTGGCCCCTGGCTTCCCGAACTCCCCACCGCCACCGGGTACGGTCACCCGCCTGAGACCTCCGCAATCCCACCACTTGGAGGTCCCTCAAGACATCATCAAGCCAGCGGCCTCTTCGTCTTCTAATTTCCATCCTAGCTCGCAGCATCATTCCCTGGCAGGCCTCCACCGGCATGCGGTCGACATGTCCCAGTCATTGGATGCGCCCAGCTTTGATGAATCGGACTATGTTTTGATGTTTTAATAATTCATCAATTTCTGCATTCTATATTGGCGTAAAATGCTCGGCTGCCTGCCATTATTCGTGAGCATATCTCATCCTGTACTTGGTTTCTACTCGTGACCAAGCTCCCCAGATAGGTGAAGGACCTGACTTTATCAAACTTATAAGAACCAAATGCCACCCTTCTGGGCACCCGCTGGACACGGCTCGGGGGAGATATCTTGAGGTATTTAGTTTTGCTTTCATTTATTCGCAGACCCATTGGCTTTCCTCTTCATGAAAACCCCAAAAGCCTCCTGCAGGGCATCCAGACTTCGCCCCAATAAAGCAATGTCATCGGCATAAGCCAGAATCTGCCATGTTCTGTCGAAAATTGTTCCCTTCTTATCTCCATTCTTGACAACCTCATGCAGAGATAGGTTGAACGGTGTGGCTGACAGCGAATCTCCATGTCTGACGCCCGAGCTTACCTCAAAGGGTTCTCCGCAGCGGTCACCAACCATAACCTTCGAAGTGCTTCCTTGAAGGGTTATTTCGATTAGCCTGATCAACTTTTTAGGAATCCCGCTTCTCTTCAACGCGTGCATTATCCCCACTCTGCTAAGACCATCGAATGCTTGTTGATAATCTATAAACAATACGTGCAAATCGGTATTATGTTCTACAAATTTTTCAGCAGCTTGCCCTAAAATGAAAATTTGATCTTGAGTTCCTTTACTCGTGCGAAAACCACATTGGTAGCCTCCAAGAGCTTCTTCTGTGTAGCCCAGGATTCGTTGAAGGAGGATAATGGACAGTATTTTACATGCTACATCCAACAACGAGATAATTACTAAATCCTCTGTAATTACGGCAGTCAAGCTTGTCGCCTTTCTTGTGTATTGGAACTATCAGACTGGTACACCAGCCAGCAGGCATTTTCTCTTGGGGTCTAAACAAGGAGAATAAGGGAGTGCAATGATTTTTCCAATTTTTCTCCTCCATTCTTTAACAGTTCTGCCCCAATCCCATCTTCTCAAGACGCTTTAGTATTTTTCAGTTTGCTGATGGTATCTCATACCTCACCCAGTGAGGGCTCATCCACTTGTAGCTGAGGGCCACAAAACTCATCAAATTGCTCTATCTGCACTTATTCAGCAATTCATCTTATTGCTCCTTATTCAGCAATTCCTGGAAGTACTCTGTCTACCTGGGAATTAGTCGGGCTTCATCGTCAATGATTCTACCATTCTTGTCCTTGCAACCATTTTTTCTGGGCTGGTACCCTTTCTTGAACCATTTGACATTTCGGAAGAAATGTCGATTCTCATTTTCCTCAGCCAGCTTTTCAGTTTCCTCCAATTTCTTTATTTCATGATTTCTCTGCTTCCTACGAATAATCCTCTTGGCTTCTCTTCTTCGGTCACGGTACAGTTAAGTACTATTTATATTAAATAAAAGATTAAATCTCTCTTAAAACATTTTCCAATAATGTAGGCTCCCCTAAGGTGTACAATGTACTTAAAGGTTGATGTTATGATATTAACTGCTATGCATCGGATCTTCTATATTATTATTGTATTTTTGGATTAAAAAAATGGGAAAATGGAATTGAAGGCAATCTGTGAGCTTGAGTTGGTGGAGGTTGAGAAGCTTGTCGACACTCCGACTCTAACGGGTACGCCGATTTGAAGAGAAAACCCCGAGAAATTGTACGTTTTCAAGAGGTCTTCTTTCTCCCAGTCAAAGAACCACCGGACTTTTTATTTCCTTCTTCCAAAATGGTACGAGCCATAAAAAATCGCGCCCTTTCTTACGCAGCCTCCAAACAGCCGGTCATCCATTTCTTGAAGGAGTTCGAAGGGAAAACCACCTCGGACTGATGCGTGCCTACAAGCATTTACTCTTTCTGAGTGAAGCTATCACTCTTCTTTTCAATTCCTCCATTCTGTCCGTCCTTCTCTACTCCCTCATTCTCCCCGCCCTTATCTAAGAATTAATCACTCTTTCTTCAACTCCATTTCAACTACCATTCTTGTCCTTGCAACCATTTTTTCTGGGCTGGTACCCTTTCTTGAACCATTTGACATTTCGGAAGAAATGTCGATTCTCATTTTCCTCAGCCAGCTTTTCAGTTTCCTCCAATTTCTTTATTTCATGATTTCTCTGCTTCCTACGAATAATCCTCTTGGCTTCTCTTCTTCGGTCACGGTACAGTTAAGTACTATTTATATTAAATAAAAAGATTAAATCTCTCTTAAAACATTTTCCAATAATGTAGGCTCCCCTAAGGTGTACAATGTACTTAAAGGTTGATGTTATGATATTAACTGCTATGCATCGGATCTTCTATATTATTATTGTATTTTTGGATTAAAAAAATGGGAAAATGGAATTGAAGGCAATCTGTGAGCTTGAGTTGGTGGAGGTTTAGAAGGTTGTCGACACTCCGACTCTAACGGGTACGCCGATTTGAAGAGAAAACCCCGAGAAATTGTACGTTTTCAAGAGGTCTTCTTTCTCCCAGTCAAAGAACCACCGGACTTTTTATTTCCTTCTTCCAAAATGGTACGAGCCATAAAAAATCGCGCCCTTTCTTACGCAGCCTCCAAACAGCCGGTCATCCATTTCTTGAAGGAGTTCGAAGGGAAAACCACCTCGGACTGATGCGTGCCTACAAGCATTAACTCTTTCTGAGTGAAGCTATCACTCTTCTTTTCAATTCCTCCATTCTATCCGTCCTTCTCTTCTCCCTCATTCTCCCCGCCCTTATCTAAGAATTAATCACTCTTTCTTCAACTCCCGATTTGTCATGCTCACCTTTTTCACAGACGATTAATAGACCCTCCTCACTTCCTCCATCCGCCTCTTCCCACTTTTACTTGGAGTCATTTGTTCATTATTGCGATCGCCTGGTTTCGGCCCCGTTCTTTTCTCGAGTTTCCGCCGTTGAAAAGTTTTGCTTGGAAGGTCAGACCCCTCCCAGCCGCAACTCCGGCTCTCCTTTGTCAATCCTTTACAGCTATCCTGTTTCCTGTCACACTCAGCTTTCAGTGATCTATCGAAATGGCGAAGAATAGGTTTGAAGGTTTTTCTTCCTCTTCACGTCTAGTACCTATTCCAAATTGTAGCTCATTTTGTTCCAATACTTGATCATTAGTTAACCCATTAGTGCCCAGTGATGCCCATCGACACAAACTAAATTCATTTCATTCTTTGATTTCTTCAGCTCCAGCGAGGTTTGATCGAGTCTTCTCTTGTTTGACAATGTTCTTGAGGTGTTGAAGCATCCTTGATAATGAAATAACACCGTCCCATACGTCATCCAACATTTTTGGAGTGCTTGCCAGATGGATAAACTTTTGATCCTCTTCAACATTTTTTGGGGTAAGTTACTTCAATAATATTTTTATTGCAATTTTTTACCTTGAGTTATGAAGGTTATTAGTTTTTTGATACAACAAAATATTAATGCCAGTATATTTTTTTCATTGAGTACTCATATATTGTGATAATCTTTGAATGTGCCAAACGGCATCACTGGGACCAGGAGCTCTTTCCAAAGTGCTTTTTCGTGTCTCAAATCTTGACTCTAAGAAAAGGTCAAAATCACGAGAAAAAATCATAAAATTGAAATGACTCGGAAACGAAGCCTCGAAAAAAATTTCGAAGAAGAATTTTTAGTTGAAAACTAGTTGTAAATCTGACTCGTGCGGTATGGCAGACCAGTTATTTTATGGATTTACAGAGAAAACGTTGGGAAAAACTACTACTCGTAATAGATCGAAAACGAACACGGTTTAGCAGAAATGCGCTTTTATAAGAATCAATCTTTTTTAGTTGAACAAAGTAACCTTGTCAAGGTAACATCAACACAGTGCTACCAAGAAACAAACGGAGAAGAAAAACACTTCAATACTTTCCCTTTTTTCTATCTCCAAGTCAATTTTCAAAGTTGAAAAACAGTCCCAATTTCTTGATCAAATATTGCAGCCTAATTCTTGGTAGAGTCTTCGTCATGATGTCGGCTGCTTGTTCTTCTGTCGGAATGTACTGAACCTTGAGAACACCTTCTAAAACTTTTTCTCGTATAAAAAAGTATTTTATTTTAATATGCTTGGTGCGGTGATGGTTCTCTGGATTGTGGCATAAACGAATCGTTGATTGGTTGTCAATTTGTAGCGTAGGCACTTCTTGGGGACAACCCATGTCTTGAAATAGTCTTGACAGCCATATAATTTCCTTTACAGCCTCATTGGCTGCAACTAGCTCTGCCTCAGTTGTTGAAGTTGCAGTTAATTGTTGACGCTGACTCAGCCATGACACCGCTCCTCCAGCATACGTCACTACCACTCCAGAAGTAGAACGTCCTGTTTTATTGCAACCACCGAAGTCTGCATCACTGTAACAGCAGAGTTCGTGATTCCCATCTTCTGTGTATCGTATTCCCAAATTGCACGAACCAGCAATGTAGCGAAATACTCTCTTCAGTCTTACAATATCTTGGTTACTCGGACAGTCCAGGGTTCTAGAGAGAACACTAACACTGTAGGCAAGATCTGGCCTGGTGCCTACCATCAGGTACATTAGAGCACCGACGGCTTCTCTGTAGGGGAAGCTAGTGTTTCTATCTTGCTCCAATTCCTGTTCATCCAACTTCGTCATTGGGGTGGAGACAGGTTTACAGTCTTGAAAGTTAAAACGCTCTAATAACTTCTTGGCATACGCTTGCTGACAAATTTTTATAGAACTCCCTTGACGCTCAATTTCCAAACCAAGGAAATATGTAGCTGGTTTAACTGTAATTTTAAACTCCTTCTCCAACTCTTGTATGAACAATTCAGCCTCTGCTTTGCTATTTGCCATCACTAATCCATCATCGACAAATAGAGCTATTAGTAATTTGCTACTTGGACTATCCTTGACGTACAAACAAGGATCAGCTTCACTTGTTCTGAATCCTATAACTTTAAGAAAAGTGCTGAATCTTCTGTTCCAGCATCGAGGAGCTTGCTTTAAACCATATAAACTCCTCAACAGTTTACAAACTTTTTTGGTTCCATCTGAGTAGCCTTCTGGTTGATCCATATAGATGTCTTCATCTAGGTGTCCATATAAAAATGCTGTTGACACATCGAACTGGATCAAGTGCATATTTTCTGTAGCTGCAATGCTTAACAAGGCTCTTATTGTGCTTAGTTTTGCTACTGGACTGAATGTTTCATTAAAATCCACACCATACTTCTGGGTGAATCCTCTTACTACAAGTCTGGCCTTATATCTGTCTACTGAACCATCTGGGTTAGTCTTGATTTTATAAACCCATTTAGATGAGATAGCCCTAGAACCTTTAGGTAGACTTGTGAGTTCCCATGTGTGATTTTCTTTTAATGAATTCATTTCACTATCCATTGCTTCCTGCCAATGTTTCTTATCACTTCCACTCAGAGCTTCTTCGTAACTATTTGGTGCTGTGACTTGCAGAATTGATTCTTCACCAAACAATACGTAATCGTCCAGGTATGAAGGTTTCGATAACTTTGAACGGTCCCTTAAATTTCGTGAAAAAAGGCAGGAGTGGGTTCTCTGGCTCATTTACTGATTCGTGCTCAGACTCAGACTCTTCTTCCTCTTCAGAATCTTTTGTCTTATCAAACACCCCTTGGTTCTCTTGTTTTCCATAATCTTGAATATCAATGTCTTTAATTGGCAACTTGACAAACTCACATTTACTCAATTTTTCTTGAAACAAGACGTCTCTGCTTAGAATAACTTTGTTCTGTTCTTTTACCCATATACGATACCGCTCGTCTCCGTCATAGCCTACTAGGTATCCTTTAGTGGACTTCTTATCCATCTTCTTACGAGTCTGGTCGGGAATGTGGGCGTAGCATACAGAACCAATCACTCTCAAGTGCTTTATTCTTGGTTTCTTGCCTATCCATAGCTGATACGGACTTACACCTTCTACAGATGACTTTCCTGTTCTGTTTAGAATGTAAATTGCAGTTGCTACAAACTCTGCCCACATAGCTTCCGGAAAAGTTAAATCTTCATTCGAATACTTGAACGTTCTCGCCATTTCGACAGTTGTTCGAAATTCTCTTTCACAAATGGCATTCTGTTGGGGGTGTGTAAGGAGCGGTTCAACCTCTGTGTGACTCCCGCTGCACTTAAAATCTCTCTGATCTCTTTGTTGTCCATTTCTCCACCATTGTCACTGATCATTTCTTGGATTGGATGACCCTTACTTTTGCATGTTGAAGAACCTTTTTCAACATTTCTTTAACTTCCGATTTTTCTGACATCAGGTAGCCGTAAACGAAACTTTGGTGTAGCTGTCCTTGAAAATAACTAAATACTTTTTTCTTTGAAAACGACTCTGGAAATGGTCCACACACATCTGCTGATAGTAACTGTTCCTGGTTTTGTTGATTTCTGTCTATGTCCAAATGGAAGTTTATGTGCATTTCCATACACACACGGCTCAACAAAGTTGCCTCCTTATTTAGCAACTTTTATGTTCAACTCTTTTTGCATTTTAGCTTGAACATGCCGCTTATCCTGATGACCCAACTTTTCGTGGTACAGCTGCAACAATCATTGACAATATTTACTTCAGGACTTATTTTCACTGGCTCAATTTCCGCTTTGTATAGAGTGCCCCCTAGTTCTCTTGTTCCATGCAGCATTAACTTTCCCTGATTTGAAAGCCAGCACTGCGTAGCTGTTGATTCAAATACACTTGTTGGGTTTTATCTTGAGCTGCCAACACCGAGAACAAATTTCTGCATAACTTGGGAACAAACCAAACATCTTTCAACAGAAATATCTCTCCAGTAGTCAAATTTCTTATTTTTACTGTGCCGGTACCTATGGCTGATAGGATTTCTTCTCCAGCTGATTTTATGCCCGATGGACTCTCAAACTTCTTAAAATCTATATAAAACAAATCTGTATTTGTTACATGTCTTGTGGCTCCATTGTCTATCCACCATGTAGACGGTTGACTAGATGATTCTGCTGACAAAGCTTCTACCTCAACAAACATAAGACCTGCGGTTTCTGCTGCTGAAGCCTCTTGTTTTTCTTAGGTCGACCATCTGAAATCCATTTTCACAGTCTTTAACCCAATGTCCAGCCTGTTTGCAGTAATTGCATTTATTTCCATGTTTAGAAGTACTCTTATTTTTTCCTTTTTGCCATGTCCTTTTCTTTGTATCTGCAGCCAAAGCCTCTTGTGAAACAGGACTCGAATTCTCCTGCTTCATAAAATTGCGTTCAAATGTGCAAAGCTGTATTGTTAGGTCTTCAAAAGTCTTATCTTCACTTTTAACAAATCCAACTTGATTTGAACGAAATGAATGTACTTGGCAAAATGTTAAGAGTCTTGCAAACTAACAATAACTCTGGCAATGCATTCTCATCTTTGACTTTAGACCATTATTCAGTTCATTCCAAAGTGATTTCAGCTTAGCTATATGCATTGAAACATCCTCACCATCAATCCAGTTAAATGAAAAGAAATCTGAACAAATCTTGAATAACTGGTCTTTTGATGATGCCTCAAAAGTTGTCTCAATGTATTCCAAGCATCACAAGCCGTTTCTTGATCCATGATCTTTTGGTACACGCTATCAGTTACAGAACTTGCAATCATAGACTTAGCGTAACTATTGGCTTTTCTAAATAGGTCAACTTTGCTTTTGAACTCTTTCATTTCGGCTTCTGAAG